>PVJD01000104.1:195719-647390 GCA_004026545.1 Mormoops blainvillei
CCTGCCCCTCCCATCCCCACTCCCCTCCCTCGATCCCAACACCACATTGACTTTGTCTGCGAGTCCCCCATATATGTTCCTTGACAACCCTTCCCCTGTTTCCCCTGTCTTCCCTTCACCCCCCTCCTCTGTTCACTGTCAGTTTGTTCTTCACTTCAATGTCTCCAGTTACATTTTACTTGCTTATTTGTTCTGTTGATTAGTCTCCACTTACAGGTGAAATCATATGGTATTGTCTTTTACTTCCTGGCTTATTTCACTTAGCATAATGCTCTCCAGATCCATCCATGCTGTCACAAATGGTATGAGCTCCTTCTTTCTTTTGCTGCATCGTATTCTATTGTGTAAATGTACCACAGTTTTTTGATCCACTCATTTATTGATGGGCACTTAGGTTGCTTCCAGCACTTGGCTATTTTAAATTGTGCTTCTATGAACATTGGGGTTCACAGGTTTTTTTGAATTGGTGCTTCAGGGTTCTTAGGGTATAATCCCAGCAGTGGAATTGCCGGATCAAAAGGCAGTTCCATTTTTAGTTTTCTGAGGAAATTCCATACCATTTTCCACAGTGGCTTCACCAGTCTGCATTCCCACCAACAGTGCACTAGGGTTCCCTCTTCTCCACATCCTCGCAGCACTTGTTGTTTGTTGATTTGTTTACGATGGCGATTTTGACTGGTGCGAAGTAGTATCTCATTGTGGTTTTAATTTGCATCTCTCTGATGGTTAGTGATGCTGAACATCCTTTCATGTGCCTCTGGGGACTGTATATGTCCTCCTTGGAGAAGTGTCTGTTCAGGTCCTTTGCCCATTTCTTAATCGGGTTGTTTGTCTTCCTGGAGTGGAGTCATGTGAGTTCTTTATATATTTTGGAGATCAAACCTTTGTCTGATGTATCATTGGTGAATATATTTTCCCATAGAGTTGGTTTCCTTTTCATTTTGCTGATGTTTTCTTTAGCCATGCCTTCTGAATAATAGATATTATTGAACTGAACTGACTCTTATCCGTTTGGTAAGAACCTGCATGTTAGGCAATTACAACTATTATTTCCTAAAAAAGTTTTAACTTGTTTGAGCTTGTTGGTTATATGTGTACTTGAGATAGACCACCACCCTAACCTGCTAGTCTGAAAAACTTATGGAGAATGGACAAGGAAGTGATGATCCCATGATCCCTGAGAAAGCAAATAAATATTACTGATTGCTTTCTACTACATGACCAATTTGAATTGTGAGTTTTGGCAAGTAAAATCATTAGAATTTTTATGGAAATATTTATTCTCTCTGAACTGTCTACCCTCAAAAAACAAGTTTCAATTAGAGCAGGAGCATATTGTAAAACTTAAATTTCTTAAAAAGGATAACGTTCTATGTGAAGGCAAATTATAATAGGTGATGAGGAGTAAGAAAGCAGGAGATCTATAGCTGAGAAGATTAGCAAAAATTCTAAGGAATGATTGGCGCTTGGATTTTATTATGTAATAGACTCAACCTTATACACAATTCTGAGCAAGAATGTCCTTTAATTTAGATGTGTGTTTTAATATTTTTCCAACAATGGAATTATGAAAAGCAGTATCATTATTAAAATATTTTATTTGTTTTATTCCAAATTGAAATTTATCTAAGATTTTAAACTATATAGCCATTCATAAATTAATAATCAGTATGGAACCAGAAGATTCTGGGAATGTTTTCATAGAGGATTAGAATCAACCTAAAGTTAGCAGTGGTCTCTTGAGCTTGGCTTCACAACTGGTTAATCCTAAAAAAGAAAAATCTATGAATCATGGTTCTACCTGCAAGTTCAATTCAACAATGCCAGGATGAAATTCTCAGGACACATTGTGCTCTCCTGAATTTCAGTCCTTGATAATAACTACACGTGTTCCCCCAACTTATTCTCAATGATTGTTGCTCCTTTCCAAATCTGCAGTGACTGAAAAACCTAATTTATTAAAGAAAGTGAAGTTAAAAATCACCTGATTTTCTTGGTAATGCAAGTGATAAGAGATGATAAGAACTGCTGGGTCTAAGTTTGATGAGAATTCACTGTTATCTTGGAAATAAGATCAAATCTGAATATGAGAAAATGGAGATAACTCCTACTTAGAGAAGGTCTCTGAGAATATTCGATATTAGTAGGTCCTTCCTGGTTCTGAAAACTACTTTAGAGATCTTTTAATACTTCTATTAACTCCTTTCCTCTTTTCTTCCCATGTATACCCAATCAAATATTGCCAAAGGTATAAAATAAATATGTAAATTCTAATAGGGATTGCATGTCTCTGAAAGGAAAAATGTCTTGCAAAAGTAACTTGATTCATGCTGTCATTATGTGCAGTAATTTCTTCTACTTCCCACCCATCTATCTCTGCATTTCAACATGCCCACCACTGCAGTACTGAGGCACTGAGAATGAGATAGTACCATGGAACAAGGCAGATATCCATCTTCCTAATTTACCCTCACTGAAATTAAGTATGGTCTCCTAGAAAAGATTGGACAGCCTCAACTCGTAGAGGATTATTTGAATATTTGAGTAACAAACTATGTTTTATTGGTGTTACGTCAATAACAAAGTGAGGATTAAATATCTGAAGAAAGATTTTTACTATGTAAATTGCATGAGTAAAACTTCCTTTTTCTGATTCTGCAAAGCTTTACTCTTTAACACAAATTATTTACCAAGTCAGCAGTGATTCCCATGATAAACTGGTTTTTTTTTTCTAATTGATGTGATTTAAGTTTCAAGTATAATCTGCATAGAGTATCTTTGTGCCTCTGGTTTGCAGGTAACAGGTCAGTCAGCATAGTATTGATACATGAAGAACTGAAAAGTGCTGTTTAGCAAGCATGACTTTGAAAACAAGGTAGAAGTTATTGGTTTTAAAGCAGTTAAAAAATACTCACAGTTACTAGAAAAAAATGTTATTCTGAAAATAAATGAAGAATACATTGTTACCAAACAAAATCAAATTTGAAATAAATCATCCTTAGAGTAACAAGTCCTTAGAGCTCAAAATTTATTGATTTCAGAATCTAGGTTTAGCTTCTTGACTCTGAGCTGGCCATATACCAGGAAATGCTTAAACAAGGGGAAAAAACCTCATAGTGTACAAAGATAGATCTCTCGAGAAATTTAAATTAAAACATGCAAAACTAAAATATTTATTACTATATTTAATAGCTTATTTATGGTACATATACATGTTTAATTTTCTTCCCCAAATTTTAAAAAGGTAAGTATCAAATATCAATCATCTGTCCTCTGTTTCTGCCTCCCAGTGGGACCCAACAACTCAGGAAAGTAATGGTCTATGGGCCTTGTAGCACAACGGCAGCAGGTCTAACTCCAAAAATATTCATGTGCCTCAATGCTTGTTTATGGAGCACAGCTCTAGCCCTGTCCATGCAACAATTTTTAGGGGTAGGAAAGAAGAAGATAGGTAGACTTGGGGCACTCTTCTTTCCTTGAATTTCAGAGAAGAGATCTGCTTCGCAACGGGAGAGCAATATGCTATATACAACTTTCAAAGGGATTCACATCAGTTAGTTCACATGGACCTCTTAATAACCCTGTAAATTAAGAGATAGAAGGGCTAACTATTTCTGTTATTAAAGTTAGAAATCCAAGATGCATTTAAGTGATTTTTCTTAAATCACACAATTTGTTATGGATGCAAAAGCGGAAACCACCAAGTCTTTCTGACTGCAAGTTTCCTTTACTTTTAAATTCTCTGGCCTCCAGGGAAACCTCTCTTACATGCTTACCCTGACAGTACCCAGATTGTGAGCTAGACAGTTGGGTTGATAAACTCTTGGCCAATGAATAGTTCATTGAATACTCAAAATATAATTGTCTACATGGATAAGAATTCAATACACAATATAGATTTTAAGTTAAATTGAGCATTGAGCACATAAGAGAAATTATCCAATCTATACATTAGTATCTTATATATGTGTTGTATCCACAATGTAATCTTAATTACAAATATCACATCTTTATAAATTGCTTATACTTTGATGTTGTAGATTTTCAATGTAAAATAATATTTATTTTTTCATTGTTATCCTCCATCTTATTCTTCATATGAAATCTAGATTCTGTTATCATAATCAGAGATGATATTAATCATAACCAATGTGCTTCAGTGATTATAAACTATAAGCACTGGCACTAGAATCAAGACAATTAGTTATAAGAAATCCATCTGAGTGCTTGGTAGTTACTCACAGTTAAGTCTTCATTCTGTTAAATTGAAATGAGTCTTAAAAGGTCAAAGATAGAGAGGCAAATTGTGAATTAATCAAATTTAGCCAGCCTTGGAGTTACTTGGCCAAAATCCCTGGACTTGCCTCATGAACTTCAATAAGACTGCAATGACTGAAATAATTCTTCATTCTACTCTACTGTTGTCTGAACAAGGTCTGCTTCTGATCTCACTCTCTAGGAAAGTGGGTTTTTGCAGGTCATGTTGTTCCTGGGCCTCCATTTTCTTTTCAGTTCTTACTGCACAAGGATTTTCACTTCCCCTATTGCTCTGGCAAAATGACAAGCAGAGAGTCAGGGATCTGCTTCTTGCAGTCGCACAGAAGCTATTAGAACTCTCAGTTGCCTCTGCTTTTTCTCTAAGTTGTTGCTATTAAAGTGTCCAGTACATCCAGGGGTGATGTGAGTTTCAAAGTCAGCCTGAGGATGTGGATAAATTATTCACACATCTTTTAAAAAGTACTTTACTTAAAATAACAGTAAGCAGCTAAGAATTTTGCTCTTCCTCTGTTTAAGACTAACAGATGCTTCCTGAATGTTCTTTATATTGTCAGTGGTATAGAATGTCATCGCATGATCAGTGCTACATTAATACTGACTTGAGACTTGAGTAATATATTGAGAATGTGAGGCAGTCAGCTTTGTTCACCTTTATGAGCCCTAGAGATTTTTAGATACAGCCCTTCCCAGAGTGGGGAGAAGCAGAAGTATTTCAGATGGAGCTTGGGAATGAGACTCTGTCACAGACAAGTTGTGTGACAGTGATAAAGACACCTAAATCTTTGGGGACTCAGTTTCCACATTTTTACATTGAAGCAGCTGTTCCAACTATATGACCCCTAAGATGTTTTCCAGTTTCCTCAGTTCTATGAAGAAACGTTTCTCTATCCAGCAACCTGGTGCTCTAGAGAATTGCACAGAAGTGACTGGTAGAATTTCCAACAGAGCATTTGTTTACTGGGTAATCAAGACCCGCTTTAGGAACCACAGGAGGAGCCTGGAGACTCATTCAGAATAGCCAAGCTCTCACTTTTGTGGAAGTCTGTCTTCTGGTGATTCTTTTATAGACTGCCTTGCTTTATGCCAGAAGGAAAGTGACCCAAATCAGTGTTAGGTGGAGGAGAAGCAATGGAGGGAGGATGTAGATAATCTTATTTCTGACTAGGTGAATTTATTTCAAGCATTACTGAAACCGTCTCCTTCTTTTCCTTCTTCTACTACTAGGGAGGTGAACAGGACTTTTCCTTAGTTGAAAGTGGTGTTATCAGTTTCTGTGTAGGGGAAGTCAGAAGAACCTGAAAGCCCTGCCTTCCTCCAAAACAGCTCTCTTCTAGTCCACCCTTCCCAGGTCAGCTAACATTTTCCAAAAAGATTTGTTTCTTCTAGATCAAAAAAGGGAGGTCCTGCCCCCATAAAGCTCTCAGCGATAAAGAAGTGTTCTGTAGCAGCACCTTAGCAGTACATTCTCATTAAATATCTGTTGAATGATGGAATTAAAAATAAATAAAAGAATGAGGCTCTTCTTTTTTTTTATTTTTATTGAATTTATTAGGGTGGCATTGGTTAATAAAAATGGGGATCTTGTAGCTTTCCCTCAAGAACTACGAGGCTCATTCTACCAGAGGCTAAAGAAGGGGAATATAGAAGTTATGTTTTAATGAGTAGAGAAAAGGAAAGGGGACTGTTGCCACTGGCAAGTTCCATGGCTACAGGTTGCTGATGGAGACTGTAAAAAGGGCTGGACCAGAAAGTCTCTCAAGGCAGGTGCTGAGCCATAGGGAAAGTGAGGGACACCCCTTGGAGAACTGACAGAAGCGGGGCGTCTAGCTCATGGACCTAAGGGAAACATTTTGTTTTAATGACCATTTCTGTTTGGTTGTAGCACTTAGATTTCATCCTTGTACTACACTTTGGATTCAAAAGAAGCACTCTGTTGCAGGAATTGAATTTTAACAAGGTTGATATCTCAGGGAAAACTGACCCCACATCAATTAAGATGTCAAAAGGCAGAAAAATAAGGGCTGACCCTTTTGAAGTAAACTCAGAAACAGTACATTAGCTGTAGACATGGAGATTCTGAAGGGAAGGAACATTCAAGCTATGTTATAATTAAGCAATGTTGGAAATTAGAAAGCATGCCATTTTAAAGGGGACCTCTATCCTGATATCTGATTTAATAAAACATCACTTTCTGTTCCATAGATCAGTCATAATTTATAGAAAAAAGCCATTTTCAGTTAAGGACATAGGGGGAATATGTAGCTAAGTTAAATGGGAAGAGAAAGTATGAGAAAGCAGAGAGATGGAGAAGAGAGTCATTTTAACTCTAAGCATAATAGCACATTCCCGCTGAGGCTTCGGTCTTTGCACACTTGGTGTTTGTGTGTTGATTACCACTGTTGTAGCATATCTGTTATTATTTAACTGACATGTTGCTGCAAATTATAGCTAGAGCACTGCAGTGGGTTACAGATGCAAATAACATTTAAAATAATTTCTTTCCTTTATACCTAGAGGAATTGTGAACTCAACAGCAGGTTTTCCCTTTACTCTAAAAGCATCCATCCTGCTAACAGAGTAAAATAGCTGTTTTTCAGTTCATGCTGAGTTTTAAATGTAATGTGTTAGAAGGTGTTTATTCTCTCACCGATTAGCTCCCATTATCATTAATGGGAGATGCCTGAACAAGTACTCCATGAAGTAGTAAAAATATCATCTCAGGATGCTTTTTGGGGAAATGCTTTCTTTCACAGAGAATTTTTTTCTTAACCTCAACTATCATAAGTGTCACACCATTTCTTATACTGTCATGTCTTGTGTTTTTCTATAGTATTGGCAAAACAAAATAGAGATAGCCATATTAAACGTGATCATAATAAAGGGCAGAAAGATAATAAAAAATAGATGAAAGCATGGGTGATATAATAACCTCCTTGCATGCACAGCCAGTCTCACACATAGCTAGAGTTAGAAGCTCCCTCTGCAGAGGGATTTCAGATTTTCCCAGCATCCACTTTCCACCCCCATAACCAGCTCTCACTGGTTCTACAAGTTCTATTGTCATTGCAGGTACGGTTGTGGGGGTGCGATATTAAAAGTGGAGATAATTTTCTCTTCTTTTTTTAAAGTTAAATACCCCCGAGAGCAAGATGGTGCAGTGAGGCATTCAGTGAGTAGGATTATAATTCCCATTTTACAAATGGAAAAAAATGAGGTAATACAAGATTCAGTGAGATGTCAGAAATTGATCAGAGGTCATTGTGTGATCAGAGGCCCAGAAATCGGAATAAAATAGTTAGAATTGCCCTGTTCCTCCATTCCATATTTTACTTAAAACAGGGAGATCTACCCGGTATGGCCAAACTAAAGATACAGAATTAAGAATATTTAATTGGTCAGACCTCACCATGAGTTGATGTACCTGCAGATTCTCCAAGCAGTACTTGTACTTACCACTTTATGTTAAGAAACAGGACATTGTTTTGCAGCCAAGCACTTTGTAGCCAACCACAGAAAACTCATGCTCTTTCATATTCACACCTTGCTCTTCAAGGTCTTCAGGGACCCATTTCACAATGAAACATGCCTTCATAACTCTCTTCCTCTAGGGTAAGAACAATTTGCTTTTATGTTTGTGGAATCTTCTTATCAGTTTGAAAGAGAACAAATTCTGATCAAAGAAGCAAAGTAATGTTATTTTCATATGGACTTTCCCAGTCGAACACAGGAATGGAGTTAGAAAAGCAACCTTAAAACAGCACTTCCTCAAGTGGAAATACCTCATTTTAAAAGACTAAATTGGTGTGCTATGATCACAAATGGACCATCTCTGAGGAGAGGAGTTAGTAGCCCACCAAAAAAAAAAAAAAAAAGAGTACGAATTAAAGGGAATTTGCAATTATTTAGTGTAGAGAACTGAGGATTGAAAAATATCAAACAACATTCAAGTACAATAAAAGCTCATAAATTTCTTTTTGTATTCAGGATTTTTAATAAACTTGTAGGATGCTAATAAATTTCCACTTTATACTATTTTCAAAAGAGATACTCTAGGAAAGAAAGGGAACAGAATAGTGACTTGGAAATATTTGAACAATATAAGAAAAAATTATCACACTATCTGTAAGCATATTTAAAGATTCTGCTAAAACAAATTACTACATAATTATGAAACACTTCTATCTATTAAAAGCAGAACTCTTAGTAATGAAAAATGCAACATATGGCTACATAACTCCAAAGTTTTTTTTATTTGTCCATATATGTTTATTCATTTATTGATCAATAGTTATTGTGAACCTTCCTTGTGCTAGGCACTATAGTAGGTATTAGAAATAAAAAGTTGAACCACGCAATGTATGTGAAGAAAATTGGAAATTTAATTTTTATCTTGTGCAGACATTGTACATGTCAGTCAGTGTTTTTCATGAGCTAGAACTCATCACATTCCCTCAGTACACAGGAAGACGTATGTCTTTCCATTTGCTTCACTGTAAGTTAGTTTTCATTCTTTAAAAATTGCCACAGAATACTATTGTAAAACCCACGAGATCCCTCATTAGCTAAACCATAAGAGGTCTGTACTTTTTTAAAGACACTCTTACCTTTCTTCCTATCAAACTGTGTCTTCTCTGAAAGGGTAGCATTGTGTAATAGCCATAACCTGTTATCTGTGTATCCAGTCATTTATTCATCTAATATTCACTGAATGTTTACTATGTTCCTGGCACTTCTTGTCCTCAGGTGTTGAAGAACTGAAGATGAATGACACAAAAACCTTGCCCTCAGGTAGTGGAGTTACAGCACTTCCTGATGATATCAGATATGCAGAGACAGAAACTTAGCACTGATTGTAATGCATTTTTCTTCTACCTTCTCAGGGCTCAGGGATTATAACAGCCCAATTTGACACAGGATACATGATACCAAGTGGGAAAGAGACTCAGAGAGCAGACTGCAATAATTTTCTCTCCACAAGGAAAATAAAAGTTTCCTATAAGGCTTTGCAAATCCTAGAATGGAATGTTTTCTTATAACTGCATATATGTGAATTATAGTGAGATACAAGGTATACAAATTTCTGGTGAATACACAATGCAATATACAGGTGATGTATTATAGAACTGTACATGAGAAGCTTATGTAATGCTATTAACCCACGTCACCCAAAAAAACTTAATTTAAAAAGTTTTTAAAAATGCAATTACTCTGCACTAAAAGAATCCACAAAAGCCACTTTCTTTTGAATTAAGAGAATAGGCAATGTGTTTACTGCACATGAAGGAGTTACTAATCATGAGAGAAGACTTCTTAAATCCACACTTATTATAAGTTCATACTACCTGCCATTTATCACTTTCCGGACACCTTATCCTTTTGTCTCTAATTTTTTAAAAGCACTATCCTGTTTTTACAACTAGGTAGTGGGTGCCTTGACTCTGTGGCTCCCACATCTATTACAATACCATCTGTATACTGGAAACTCAATATGCTGTTTCTGCCGCCACAGCTGCTGATGAGGCTGATAAATTATCATCTCAATCCATTTCTAAACAGAGAAATGGCCTGCCTTTGTTGGGGATGGTTTTAGGCCATCCTGTGAGCACTGAGATTAGACCACTCAGCAAAGGAAAATGATTCTCATTAGTATTACTTGGATCAGTAGAGATTTTAAAGCAATGGGCTTCGATTAAATAAAGGAGAAAAGGATATTCCAGCAGTTTTTACACACACACTCTATGTGGCTCGGAGGCTAGTTGGTGTTGGGGCTCCCATTCTGGGCATTGCTAATTTCCTTTCTCTCCCTCAAGAAAGTTTATTATGCAGATTGCTTAGGCAAAAGCTGGAGGTCTTCTGGGACGATCTCATCCTGTGAGTTTTGGGCCTTGATTAGCAGCTCACACACTCATTGGCCTTTACATTTAATGTGCTTCACGTGGGAATTACTAGGGCTTTGTTATTACTCCCAGCAGGGTTAGCCTACTTTCCTGCTAAGCTGGAAAATTATTCAAAGATTGGTCTTGACCACAAATACACACGAAATATAAAGAGTAGCTTAGGACCCAAGAGGCAGTCACTCACATAACAGTTCATAGAATTAACTCAATTAGATCTTTTAGAGTAAATATAGCATGCCCTTCCCGCTTCTCCTGGCCGGTTTCACATCATCTCAACTATCAGAATATGGTTCTCAAACATTAGCTGGCATCAGAATCACCTGGAAGGCTTATTAAACACGGACTGCTGGCATCTACCCCAGAGTTTTTGTTTAGTAATTCTGAGGTGATGCCAAGAATTTGCATTTCTGACATTTCCAGGAGATGCTTGTTCTTCCAACCTTCGGAGCACACATTGAATCTCCTGGATCTTTGAAGTTAGCCCGGCTAACTGCTGCTGCTTACATTAAAGGCTCCACCTTTCTTTTTCCAGCAGCTTCCTGGCTTTCTCAATTTGTCCTGTTCCCCTTCTACCACCCATTCATTGACATATTTGATGAAACGCTGTGGATCTGTAAAGTCCTAATTGATCTGATATTTAGCTGTGTGGTACTCTACGTCCACTATCCTCTGAATGTAAATTAAACGTGCCCGGGAACAGCATTACCGCGCCCACCCAGTGATCTGCAGGTCTTCTTCTTCTGGGTGCCTCATACGGACAATGGCGCCACACAGCCCCAGAGTCCGCTGATCCCCATTGGCGCATGGTGCCACCCCCCGCTCCTTTACTGATTTTTACAAACTGTAAACTAGGGGAGCATCTTGGTTAAGGGTAAGGATAATAGTGAATAATTTACAATACTAACCATCATTTTTAATTTGGGGGGGAAAACAAAGACTTTTTTTTTTCCTGCATTGTATTTTCTTAGTAAGAAGTAACAGTGATTGGCAAAGTTTTCTACTCCATGAAAATCTAATCTGTCAGGTCAACTTCTTACAAACCTGACAGTGAATTCTACAAAATTCAACTGTTTGTTCAGGATTTAGTTTCATATGACTTTAGAGATTAAAATGTGGATGTAAAGGACACTTCGTATGTTCCAAAAAGTGAAATTTAAATAGGTATACAATGTAAATCAAATGTGAGGATGACGATAGTTATTTCAGGGAACAGGTAAGTCAGGTTAAGTTTTCAGTGCAGGTGCTCAGTGTCGCGGCATAGGAACGGATATGCCGAAAGTTCACTGGCCTCAGTGCAGCGCCTGCGCAGTGTGTGCATGATCGTTAAATCATACACCCATAAACAAATTCAGAGGTGTTTTTCATTATGGAAAGAAATGACATTGATTAATAAGATTACATGGGTTTTCAAATGTACAGAAAAAAGAAATAATTCAAAGGTGATTGCTTAAAGTGTGTTAAACATACTATATTGTTTCTAGTAATGAATCATTTTTAATTTTTAAACAAGGGGGAGTTTAAAACTGTGAACCATATAAGACATTACTGATACTTCAGCAATTCTTGAATCAAAGACAAACTTGACACATGAGATGCAGTTGAGCACTGACCACTTAAACTCTTTTGTACCATCATCTTGTGACTTCAAGGAGGTTGATAGTGAGAAATAGCAATCCCCACAAAAAGGCCTCCAACACTATTTGCTGTCCTCTCATCCCTCAGTACCTGTAAAGAGAAGAGTGTAAAGAACACTAAAATGATTAACTTCTGGTGAGCCAGAGAGGGAATCCTCTTCACAAAGAATAATCTGTAAATCATGTGCCGGCCTGACCACCCCAGAGAGCGTGCACAGTCTCGCATTTCAACCAGATTCCCGTGAGCCACATCTTCTGCATTGTCAGAAAGAAGATGTGAGCAGAGCCCAGCAAGGAGCCTCTCCTTCCAGGGCACAGGGGAAGTCTGCTCCGGGAGAGAGGGAGGTCTGGTTACCAGGACACTATCTCAACGTCTAAGGCTCTCCCTTGAAACAGACGGATCACTAACCAGGAACTTGCTTCTTATTTTATCACTATTTCATAGCTTTTTTAGTAAGGTTTTTTGGGGTTTTTTTTAGGATCTCATCAGATATGTAGCTATAGTGTTTTATTCCCTATGACATTTCACTTTATTGAGATGCAGAATGAGGACTTGCTACTAAAGCACCCATTTGAAAGAGAGAATTTATTGCACACATGCATAGAGAAACAGTATTACATGAAAAAATATATATGTGCTGGCAAGCAACCTAGAATTTACAATATTAATAAAGCAGATTTACCTATATAATAGGCATGAAATACAAGTCACTCTAAGGAATTGGTAACATATTAGCATTGCAAACAGCAATTACCTTGGGTGGAGATCTGTCTGTTACTTTAACCCCCGATGGAGATTTTGCAGTGTTATTCACTGATATTTTACAAGTGTTACTATGCTTATTGTTCAATCAACGACTGTGTTAATCTATTAAGGTTTCCAATTCTTGAAGTCTGTAATCCAGAATATTATTTCTGAATCTTGCAGGCTGGCTGCTATGTTTTATTTTTTCTTACATATGATCACATTGTTTTCCTATCAATGAGAAAAACTTGTCATAATGTTTTGTGTCAATGCATAAAAAATTATATAGAGATATCTTTAAAACCATATGTAAAATGATGATATGATACAATGTGCATAACTAATATCTCAGATTCTCTTCCATGCCTTCAATCATGTTGTTGACCCACTTGAAAGATCCCTCCCATTTCCCTCTTCTAGTACAAAGTCCATCTTCTCTAAGGAGTGCTCCCTAACCCCTAGACATCTGCATTTTTGTTGTTCTTTTTGCTGTTGACTAATAATCTACTTACTATACTAGTGATATAAAAACTGTTTCCTACTAAAGTACATCCATAGTTTTAATTGATTTTCATGTCTTTCCACCTATAACCTCAGCTACATGAGAAGTTCAGAACTTTGTTTTCCATTGTTTCTAAATTTCAACTAACAGATTATTAACACTTAAGTACTCAGTAGAAATCCTTTGCATTAAATTTCATGTCAACAGCCTTATCCTAATTCATGTCTAATCCTAGTTCATGTGGCAGTTGTCAAGGCATCTCATAATAATGAGCAATTAAAAAGTGTATTATTGTTTGCGGTTTTCAAGTACTGAACTACTGCAGAAATAAAAAAATTTGAATATTCACAATTACCAGAATTGGTTAACTTCCTGTGACCTAGCAGAGAAAATTAACAATGTAGACCTTTCAAATTTTTACTAATGTATCCCCCTGATGCTATTATTATTAATATTTTTTCATAACTCTACAGAATATGCAGAGGACTTTAGGAAATTATCATATACATAATTTTCATGGCTAGTTTAATTATGTTTTCATATAGTTTGGAACTCCACAAAAGGGTACATGGACTCTAAAACATTATGATCTGATTCTTATAAGATTTTATTCCAGATTTAAATAATAAAAATAGCTAGAAAACTGTGCAAGGGAGAGAATATAAATGGCCCTGATGAATCATAAAAAGAGAGGCGTTGCGATCCTAGGTACCAGGATAAGACAGTCGGAGGACAACCATCACACCCTTAAATTATCGCATGCTTGGTGACATTAACAGCTCTGAAAACCTATTCCTCCTACACACAGACACATCCTTACCCTAACTCTTCACCCCCAGAAATGGGGTGACATTAATACATTATTTTCAGCTCAGAATTAAATTAATTTTATCTATCCATGCGTTACATGAGATTCTAGGAAGGACTAAAGGGGGTCTGTATGATATATGTGAACAGCTAATTAGCCACTCTGTTTCCTATAATATCTTCACTTGAATGATTCTTTCGTTGAAAATAATGGTCTGTGTCCCACGGTGAAACAGATTGAGTCAGCTGTTTCCCGAGCTTTTCAAGTGATGAGCTGATGCATTTTTTCTTAATTTGCAGGATAGTTTGGGCCTTAAATTCCTATGTTTTATAATGTCTGTTCCCTCAAAATTTCTACTGTCTTTGTGAGAAGCAAATTCAAATGTCTAGGAAATCCTATTCAGGAGGCCATAATAGTTTAAAAGAATGTAGGTAGTCCAAAACATTATGCCAAGACCCTTTGGTTTATAAATTATCTGAATAGATAAATGCTTGATAAGTGATATAGCCAGAGTTCACAGAGTCAATACTTTTTTCTTGCATTACTGATATGTAGACCTAAAGGCTGATTTTTAAAAATATAAATGTTAATGCATCCCTCAGAAGTTGAGTCACCTTTTATGAACATATGATTAGCCTTAAGTGCATAACTTTATTCCTTGAAGTTATAGTCATAGTGCTAATATTAGCATATTTATGTAATTTCTAATATTTTAATTCAGTTTTATGATGATAAGCATACTACTACTAATGATAATAACTAGAATTAGCTGAGCACTTTCTATTTTTCAGGCATTGTGCACACATCTCACATTTGATCTGACAAACAAGCCCACGTAATCAGCAGCAGTTTTGCGAGTAATAGAATCCTCACATTCCACAAATGAGGACACAAAGGCTTAGGCAAATTAGAGAATCTTTTCAAGAATTCACTGGTAGAAAGTGGAAGACCAGGGACTCACGACAAAATAATTAGCCACCATTCTTATTAAAGATTTACTCTACATGCTCTCATTTTATGATTTTGTATCTAGTTATGGCAATATTTTCTAAATGAAAAAATTAGGGAAATGGTCTGATAGGAGCAAAAAAACATTCTCAACAGAAAATGGAACAATATATTTAAAATTGAAATTCTGCTGGACAGTTACTACTGTGAGATAGCTGGTGCTTCAGCTCATGCAGTCCAGTCTGTGATGCACTGAGCTTCCATACAATAGCATAATCATAATCTTTGAAACTTGAGTTGTTAATCCTCCACAACAAAATATGAGTTCATTAATTAATTTTCTAATGATACCTATCAGTAGATTAAGTAAGACCTTAATAAGTAGTAACTCTGACTTCCTAAGGACATGTTAGGAAATACCCACAGTCCTTTGGAATGGAAAGTTCTCAGGTAAAGGACAACACTAACATAAAATAAATGATTTAATGTTGCATTCAAAATAACTTTCTATGAATTGGGATGGAACTGGAATGATTTTTCTATTTCTCTACTGAAATCATAATGTGGCTGTCTTTCATGAATTAATTTTAAGCAAATAATACATGTGGGCCAAAACTGTTGGGTCATTCTCAGTTAAAATTTAGCATTCATGTGGCTAACTCATAAATAATTCAATATTGATATATACACTTCTGGCTTCTACAGAAAAATCTTTTTTTCTCAGGTTCCAGAGCTCATTTTTGCAGTCCATTTTTACTACACACAGAAAAGCTTACCATATATTAATCAGCAGAAGAAATTTTAGGTATTCAGTAGTTTTAAAAGGCTATATTTAAAATACTTGCCACTTGGAGTGGAACGATGAATCAAATTTGATTTAAAATATTATGCTTTTTTAAAAACCTTCAATCAAGTAATCAGGGGGAATGTGACAATAATATATTGGAACTAGTAATTTTTAAAGCCAATATCATCTTAAATGATAGGAATTTATTTTCTATAGAACCCTATCTGGGCGCAAGGTCAAAACTTTAATATGGTAATACGCTTAAGCTAAAATCTTTTGCACTTTTTTGAGGTTTGCTGTTTGAAAGAGATGCAAATGAATGCTAAGACAGGGGAAATCATGCAGAATTAAATTTAAAAAACTGTCTTTTAGAAAAGCCTGTCTACCAGCTTATCTCATTGAACTAAGCAACAGGCTGAGAAATCAAGGTCATTAGTTTAATAACCCCTGCCTGAAATTTTCTACATGATGTGTTTCTCTCAGTGTCTCATATTTCAAATGTTGAATAATTGCTCAAATCTGTTCAAATCATAAATGTTAAAGGATCACTGAGATAATTCTAGTCCAACTTACTAATTTTAGAGGAGAAGAAAATGGAACTCAGAGAAGCTATATGTGACTTGCCTGATGCTGTAAAAATAGCAGGGAGCAAAATGTTCAATTGTTACACTAAACGTTGACTCGTCTGTAAGCCAGCCATTAGTACCACCATATCACAGCAGCTTTATGAATGGTAAGACTGATCAACAAAAACGCTAATATATTTGTGTCCAAATAATCAACCTTTCTAAACATTACCTTAAGAGAATATACAAATATTCCACCAATCGCCAAAAAAAGAGTTTTGGAGTTCATTTGCAGAGCCAGATTTTGCAATAGTTATACATTAATTTAGTTATTACTTAACAGTGACTGAAAGCCTACTATGCATTGAGCACTGCAAATAGATAGGTTATGCCACTATGTCTTTGTTCTCAAGGACCACAGTAGAAGTGAAGATGGGTTAAAGGAGAAGTGAGTAGGACACACAATTAATAAAATTGAAGGTTAATGAAAGTCAAGACAGGTAAGAGAAGGTGAAGAAGGTAAGTGATAGAATAACTTACATATACTGTATCAAACAAACACTATAAAGTATAACTATTCTCATCTTTATTTCACCGATGAGGAGACTGACACCCAGAAAAACTGCACTAATTTCCCAAAGCCACAGGACTGGCATATGAACCCAACTAGTTCATCTAATAGACTTCACATTCTTAAACACTCAGCTTTCTGGCTTTTACAGAATGGTTCTGATGGCTTGACTGCCCAACTATAAAACTCAGTTTCTTTATGTGCAGACCCAGGAATCTGTTATAGACTCAAGCATTTTTCCACATCGATCAGGACTGCCAACATCCCTTGGGAGTTATTAGCACAAATGTGGCAGTTGAAAGTACGGGCACAGCCAAGTTTGCTCAGAGACAGTGTACTGAGTGATAAGTGAGGTTTTCTGAAGTACAAACACTCACAGTCAGGGAAATACCACAGAAAGTAAACCAACAAAATTGACTGAGGTGAAAAAGTCAGAAAGGAAAAAGAATGAAACATGAGAACATTGTAAAGGATGACAGCATGTTCCAGTGTCAGCTTCAAAAACAAGTCAAGGAATTGAATGACTGAAAATGTCCATTAAAATTGATAACAAGGAAGTTATTCAAATGGGTAATATGTTGAACAATGAACTCAAGGTAGTCAGGAATTAACATGAGATGGACTCCCTGTTAAAGGACCGTTATTGTGAAATGGAGAAATAATCCAAGTTTGGGGAAGCAAAAAGGAGTTTTACTAGACATCACATCTTGATTTTTAAATAAAAAAGACTTAATTTGAGCTCCTATTTTTAAATGACAGGCTCTTAATTGCATCCAAAACTAATACGGTCTCTTAAAGGATGATTTCTGCCATTATTTGAGACATTAAATAAGGTGTTGCAAACTGTAAGATTAAGTCCATAAAATAAAAACTCAGATATTTTAGTAACTGTATGTAACACCAGACACTGCACTTCGCTCTAAAGATCAGTAATGAGCAAACATAGACACAATAAAAAATGATTTTGTGAAAAAAGTAAATATGTCAAATTACTATAAGATAATGAAAGATACTACATGCCATTAATAGACTCTATAAGATAAAGTATCTTTGTGAGAAGGTATTAGGAAATTATATGTAATTATGTTTTTTTAATTGTATTTTTTTCCATTGCCATTTAGTCCCCTTATACTCCCCTGCAGTTCAGTTTGTTCATTAGATTCCACATATGAGTAAAATCAATGGTATTTGTCTTTCTCTGACTGGCTTATTTCACTTAGCATAATATTCTCCAGGTCCATCCATGCTGTCAAAAAGAGTAAAATTTTCTTCTTTTTTGTAGCTGAGTAATATTCCATTGTGTAAATACCCCATAGTTGTTTTATCTGCTGATCTAGAGCTGGACAGTTTGGCTATTTCCATTTCTCTGCAACTGTAAATTATGCTACAGTTGAACACGGGGATGCTTATGGTTTTTCAAGTTAGTGTTTTGAGTTCCTTCAGATATATTCCCAGAACTGTGATCGCTGGGTCAAAAGGCAGATGCATTTTTAACTTTTTGAGGTATCTCCATACTGCTTTCCACAGTGGCTGTACCAATCTGCATTCCCAACAACAGTGCCAAAGCCTTCCCCTTTCTCCACATCCTCTCCAACACTTGTTGTTTGTTGATTTATTAATGATGGCCATTCTGAAATGTGTGAGATGATATCTCATTGTGGTTTTAATTTGCATTTCTCTGATGATTAGTGACGTTGAGCATCTTTTCATAATGTGTATCGGCCTTTTGGATGTCCTCCTTGGAGAAGTATCTGTTCAGGTCCTTTGCCCATTTTTTAATTGGATTATTTGGTTTTTTGGTGTTGAGTTTTGTGTATTCTTTATAAATTTTGGATATTAACCCCTTATCGTATATATTGGTGACTGCCAGTACTTTGGGTTGTCTTTTTGTTTTGTTGATATTTCCCTTTGCTGTACAAAAACTTTTTTAGTTTGATCTATTCCCAGTTGTTTATTTTTTCTTTTGTTTCCCTTGCCTGGGGTGATATATCCCATGATATATTTCTATGAGCAAAGTCCGAGATTTTGCTGCCTATTTTTTCTTCTACAATTTTTATGGTTTGGAGCTTGACATTCAAGCCATTACTCCATTTGAATTCATTCTTGTATATGATATAAGGAGGCAATCTAGTGTCATTTTTCTGCATGTATCTGTCTAATTTTCCAAATATCATTCATTGAATAAACTATCTTTAGCCCATTGTACATGCATACTTCCTCTGTTGGATATTAATTGACTGTAAAGATGTGGGGAACAAGACAAGGATGTCCCCTTTCACCTCTGTTATTCAACATAGTACTGGAAGTCCTAGCCATAGCAATCAGACAAGAAGAAGAAACAAAAGGCATCCAAATTGGAAAGGAAGAAATAGAACTGTCTTTATTTGCAGATGACATTATACTGTATATAGAGAACCCCACAGACTCCACCAAGAAATGACTAATACTGATAAATGAATCCAGCAAAGTAGCAGGATAAAAAATTAATGTCCAGAAATCAGTTGCATTTTTATATGTCAATAACAAACTAACAAAAAGGGAAATTAAGAAAACAATCCCATTCACAATTGCTTCAAAAAGAATAAAATACCCAGGAATAAACCTAACCAAGGATGTAAAAGACCTGTACTCAGAAAATTATAAGACACTGAAGAAGATACAAATGAGTGGAAGCACATGGCATGTTCATGATTAGTAAGAATTAACTTCATTAAAATGTCCATAGTACCAAAAACAATCTGTAGATTCAACACAATTCCTATCAAGATTTCAATGATGGATTTCACAGAACTAGAACAAATATGCCAAAAATTGATATGGCACCATAAAAGGCCCCACATCACAACAGCAATCCCGAAAAAGAAGAACAAAGTTGGAGGAATCACACTACCTAATATCAAACTATACTATAAGGCCATAGTAATCAAAACAGCCAGGCATAAAAACAGACACATCCATCAATGGAACAGAACAGAGGGCCCAGAAATAAAGCTGTATGTCATTGTGAAAAAAAATCTCCAGCCTATCTGCAATACAAACAAATTTAAATTTGAAATATTAGATGGTTTTCAAATTCTTGGTTTATCTTAGACCCTGATCGAGCAATTTATAGTTTATCATAATTAGAGGTTCTAATGTTTCCAGTGTTTCTTCTAAAATAGTATCCTGGCATATCTGTTAGAAAAAGCTCAGTATCATAATTTTCCCCAGTAATCAAAGAAAAAGTTTTACCATTCTTCTTTCTAATGAAATGCTGTCTCTTAAAACTTGAAAATTCTGTAAGGACACAGGTGATGTGATAAAGAAAGAAATAAAAGGAGTGCCTGTCTAGCTCCGTGAGCTCAATCAAGACCTGGCTGAAGAATGCAGTAACATGGTACAGTCAGATTACCCTTAGAAATATAAGCTTTCTCCCTTTTCACTATCAGGGAGAATATGCAGGGAGTAAGTTCAAGAACAATTTAGAAGAAAAATATTGAAGTAGTGAAGGGCTCTTCTCTTACCATCACAACCTTTCCTATATTTTCTGCCTCAGATTGCACCACTGTTCACTTAACTACCCAGCATATGAGATACTATTCTGTACACTTTAATTTCCCCATCACCTACATCAATGACAAAGTCCTTTAAATTCTCCTCTCTTCTACGTTAAGCCTGTCTATCATCTGTAGCTCCACTGTCTCTACCTAGATTTGTCATAATTTTTTAAATTCTCATTGTATTTTTCCATTACAATTTAATGCCCTTAAACCCTCCTGCCCCCTGCAATCACCACACTGTTGTCCATGTCCATGAGTCATTTTTCCTTTTTGCTCAGTCTCTCAAAACCTTAACTCTGGTCACACTTCCTTCAATTCTATTCTTTCCCAATCCATTTTCCACACACATAGGGATCATTCTAAAACATAAATGTAATATTGTCAATGTCTTGCAATCACCAACAGATTAAAGTCCAAATACCTCAACATGTACAAGATCCTTAATGATTTAACTCAAGTTTTCCTCCACCTCTATAATCAGGCCGAACTGAACTACCTGCAGTATTTCAAATTCTCCAGGCACATTCCTACGTCCAGGCTTTTGCAGAAACTGTTCCCTCTGCCTGTCATACCCTAACTCCATCATTCCCACTTCTTTACCTGGCTAACTCCTACTCATTAATTTGTCCACTTCAGGGTCTCCCACTTCAGGAATCTTCTCAAAATGTCCCAGAGCCGAGTCAGTTATCTCTTATATGCTCCACTTGTAGCCTCTACTTACCCCATTGAGACATTCATTCTTAAAATTGTATTGAAATCGTCTGTATATCTATGTTTCTACTTGAAACCACTTAGGGATTAAAAAGTGTACCTTCTTTACTTTTAGGTGTATCCTACCAGAAAAAAAATGAATAAATGAATGGGAAAAGACCTCATCTATCTATAAAATATACAAAAACTTCTAGACAAATAACTTTTTCTCTGCAGCCTCTGTTTTCCCATCTATAAAGGCAGTTTTCCTGAAAAGATCAAAAGGGATAATTAAGCTAGAACACATTAATAATAAGAAGGCAAATATATAATGTATGCTCCATGGTTGTAATTTTTGTTCTTGTTAATGGTTCCTTATGAAATTGGTGCCATGGATACAGCTGCTTTTGTGAGCGGCTTGAGAAAGCAGGCTGTACTCCAGCTCAGAATTCCACGTTGCAGATCTGGGTTCTCCCATCCGCATTTTGACAGCCCATCAGTCAAAGGATTCCTAGGAGACAATCACAATTTCAGCCCAGGAATTAATGACTGGTTGCTAACAGTTTGCTTCAATAAATTAGAGCTGTTTGAGTAATAAAGATGTTACTCAACAAGGATATAAATACATATACGTCAGCAATATAGTTCTTAATAGGGAGAGTATAATGGAATTACAATTAACCTCAAAAACATCAGAATTAATTTAACTCTTCATAGAATTACTTGTGGGTTGAAGGATTTTAACTTCGGAGCTTTTATAAAATATGAGAACTGTCAAGTATCTCTAATAATCCTTATGTAGTTGTATAAGCCTTAAACATCAGATTCTCAATTTTTCTGTGCCTAATTATTACCTAAGATTTATAACAAAAATATATAATTAATGAAATTCTAGAAATTCTGACTCAGTGCTCTGGTGTGAGGTTGAGGAATTTGCATTTTAACGAGAACCTGAAATGATTTTGATACAGGTTTTAATCAGTTCACCCTTTAGAGCCACTCTAAAAACTGTGCCCATCTTCATTCTTACTGCCCTACAAAAGACACAGTATTTTTTTAAATCATACTTAGTATAGTACCAAACACACCTATTCATGTAGAGCAAAGTTTTTAGATGCTGTAACACAGGTGCGGTTCTCATTTACAAATCAAGTACTTACTCATACTCAGGTTCCAATACGTAAAAACATTTCTCTTATATTTTAAGTAGGACTCTATATATTATGAATATGTACCCATAGAACAGACAAAGATAATATTGTTTTCATGTGACTATTATTCTATTACCGGTATTATATTAGAAAATGAAGAGGAAAGTCCTGAACTGGACATGAGGACATGTTGGTGCCACTGCCTCTGTGACCTTGGACAAGGCCCCTCTTGGCTGTGGATTGCAAGGTCCATATCTGGGCAAGGAGACTGTACTAAATACTCTTTAAAATGCTTTCTGAACTGAAGGTCATGACATTCTCATGCATGTCAAATCATTTTAATTTATAAGAACTCATTTTTTTTATACCTGACAATTGTTGCTAATCTAAAATTAAGGAGGAAATATGGTATATTTTCAAAAGCATCCTTGCATTGTATATCTTACATCTTACTTATAGGTTACCCATCACAAAAAAAAAGAGGGGCTAAGACTTAGCAAAAATAATTATTCTAGGACTGTAACAGTCCCGCAGGTTGTATCTTTAGTAAAGGGAGTGGTGGCGAAGCCATAGGGGATATCCAGCCCATGGATAAAATGATTAGTTTATTATATAGCTGCATTGACAGCTTTCCTGTTAAAAACCTGTTTAGGATCCAAAGTCCTAACAGCTGTTTTAGGAAATCCTGTTAGTAAGAATCACTCTGCATGGATGTGAAATCGCAGACCAAGATCTGTGATTCCCTGGACAAGATCGAGGCTTCCTGAGCTGCCATGATTTTTCAAATGAAATTTATGTCTGTTAACTTAGAAAAGAAGCAGCTTGGGATTCTCTTCCTAAAGTGTTCCTTACTTGAATGATAAAAAAATACAACTGTATATCCTTGCAGAATATCTGAGAAGGAATTTTCAAGTCTCTGCTTCTATTCTACTAAGGAAATCGAAGTCTGCATTGTTGACAAATATTTTCATTTTCAGCAATTTCATCAAGGTGAGAATAATTAGTCAGTTTTCCAGTGATCTAACACATGATTATACAATTATTCTTTAATTCCTGAGTTTATAAGCCCTCCTAATCATTAAAACAAACCTAAGGGACTTAATATTGGTGGCTCACAGACAGTAACACCCGCCCACAGGGGACAGCTGATGGTTGTCATGGATAGAAAGTGTCCCTGGAAACTTCGGGTACTGAAAAAGCTCAGAGGCTTATAATTTTTTTTTTCTCTTACTGACATTTGTATGTTAAGGGTGCCCCTTTGGCATTTGTATTCTCCATTCTGAAATAACAGAGTAGTGCATGGATTATGGGGAAAGGGAAGAATTAACTGGGAAAGAGACATTGTTTTTGTTATTGTTCTAAATTTTGAATCAGTGTAACAGAACACACACACATACACACAGCAGTTTCCAACTCTCATTTCTTTTGTTTACACTGTTAAGACACATGGTTTTTCTTAACACTTAAGTTATTCATCTTTCTACACACATGATTTTCATAGAGAACTTTATACAAATAAATTTAAATATATGTGCATTCATACCGAACCTCTAGCAATAAGCCAAGTTGCTAGGTCATTTATGAGGCACATGATTATACTTTACTAATGAGTGTACTGAAAAACACCAAATATTTTGTTTGTATATAAATGTCTTTGCATTTTTAGAAATAGGAAATTATTTTTCATCAGAACATCTATTGTTAGACTTACTTTTCTGAAGGAAAAAAACATGTAAAAGAATTGCCATGTTCTTGCTCCTGTTGACTTATCTATATTCAAAGACCATTGGAACCAGCCCACTTATTAACCCTTGAGCAATTGCAACGATTGCTATGCTTTTGTCCAGAATACAAACATCCTTCTTTACAAAAACTCTATAATCGTACTCTGCTCTTGCTACCCAATCTGTGAACAGCCGTATACATATAATGTATGTACATCACAAAACTCCCTAGTAATCCAAAATTTCAATAGAAATGGTATTCAGTTTATATTTGTAATATCACTCCCTCCACTTGATAGAAATGACTTCCTCAGATATAATCATTGTTTTAAAGTCCATATATCTGCCCTCTGAAAATAGCCCAGGATCTGAGAAGAAAATAAACTTGCCACATTGTAGAACTTAGGAGCTGATTTTCTTTCAGGTATACCTACAAAGTTGAGACCTATGGGTCTCCATTTCAAAGAGCAATATAGTAGAGAACAAAATTTCAGCTACCAAGTTGAGAGTATCCCATAAATTCTGCAATCACTTGTCTTTACATGCAAATATTTTCCGAGAAACACAAATATCTAAAATGAGTAAATGCTTTTCTCCTCCCAGTATAATGCATTGCTCATAATTGCTGTCTGACATAATTATGCAATATAACATTTTCATTAAGATTTATATTTCTGTCTGCAAAGCTGATTGCAGATTTTAAATCTTGCACACTGACACCATGGGTGCCATCATGCCAGTAAAAAAAAAAAAAAAAAAAAAAAAAAAAGCTTAGGGAATAAAATTGGATATTTATAGATAAGATCACAATTTGTAGCACCAAACCAGGTAAGCACTCATTTCTCTCATCTTCCCCAGTTAAAGATACATTGCATCAATGATACATGTAGTGCTCTTGAATATAACAAATATATGCATAAAGGATTAATTTAGCGCATCCCTATGTAAGTTCTTTGTAATGGAACCACAAGAAAAATAGTTGACAGACATCATTTTCCAATTTAAAGCATTGCAAAAATATCTGGGACCATTTACATAAGCTTTATTTCAATGTAAGTGGAGGAACTAAGCTTAATGTCTTTGATGTAGGCAGCAAATAAACTCTTTTCTTACTCTGAAGATTAATATTGTAGAAAATTCAGTAGTGTTGCATGATAATTGCTGTGTATTAAAGTAAAAATCTCAGACCTAGAGCTCTATAAGTATTTTTTGATAAATTAAAAATTATTTGACTCTAGAACTAAGCTTCTAATGTGACTGACCAGAGTCTTCTTTATCCTTGACAAAATGTGCATTCCCATTATTAGGATAATAGACTAATCAGGAAAAAAAAAGTCTTATTGAATTTCAAATAATTCAATGACTATAAATGAATGGGAAATTAAAGGATTACGATTCCTTTCAAAACACATTTGTATCTTACTTGAGGGCAAAGGTTTCATTAAAATCAAACCCTAGGACTTCCAAAAGAGTTAATTAAGATATGGCAAATGTTCCAATTGTGGAAATACTGCTTCAAAGTACAATTAACAGTCAAAATTAGAACACCTAGAATTAGTGCTGAGCAGTGCGTTAGCCCATGGATTCTGGGCCAGGCTGCTTAGTTTCTCACTCTTTCTGATTTGTTATTTTCAGCAAGTTACTAAAGCTCTTCATATTTTCAATTCCCCTATCGATAAAATTGAAGTAATAAAAGGCTCTACCTGAGGGTTGCTAAGAGGATAAAATGAGTTAATTTAGCAAGTGTTATGTAAGTGTTTGCTATGCTAAAAATGATGAGGATCATTATAAATTGTATGGTATTTTGGAATTAATTGTTTATGCATCCATGAAGGAAAAGCATGTCTGTTTTGTTACATTTCTGTTTCCCCGGGCACTTCCTAGGTAAAGTGCTCAGTGACTTTAGCTATGAGTGGATGAATCTTTCACTGTTTCTCACTAGCACTAAGAGCAGCTGGAAAGTGCAAGCAAACAGAAAAGAGTAAAAGATAAAATGTAGATGTTGGGGCATAGTATTGGTGTCAAGTTATTCCAGGAGGAAATTTGCATTAATTAGTACATTTCTTTTTCAATTTACTCGTGCTATGCTCTTTCCTTCTGCACAAAGATATTTCTGAGGTGACCACCCTGTGTGTTCCAGTTGCCATCTTCCTTAACCACAACGTCACTAAAGAATCTTTACAAAGAAGTGAATGCTCTACCTGGCTGGTGTGGCTCAGTGGATTGAGCACCGGCCTATGAACCAAAGTATTGCCAGTTCACTTCCCAGTCAGGGCACATGCCAGGTTGTGGGCCGGGCCCCCAGTCGGGGGCATGTGAGAGACAGCCACACATTGATGTTTCTCTCCCTTTCTTTCTCTCTTCCTTCCCCTCATTCTAAAAATAAATAAATAAAATCTTAAAAAAAAAAAAGTGGATGCTCTAATTCCAGACTTGATTCCTTGATTAATCTAGCTTTTCAATTAATGATGAGAGAAGCAAAATAACCTCCAGTGCTATATTCCTAACAATTTAATTTCTAATTGCTGACTATGAAAATTATTTATTTAATTATTTCCTGATTGTATCCCCTTATTTATAAATAAAAACTAATATCCCAAATTGTTTATTTCACTTTGAGGAATATTATTATTAATTCAAAATACTCAGACTGGAGTAAAGAAGCCTTCAGTCTGCTGCTTGTTTACAAGCATGTCTACCTCCCTGCAATGTTCCTGCATCACCAGTAAGAAATATAATCAATATTTAAGAAAACAAAACTGATTTTGCATCAATAAATGCAAAATACTCTCATAAGGAAAAATTTCCCTATGTTTGCCAACTATATATTCATCAGATGTTACTTAAAGAAAATCTAGTTTGAAGAATAGAAAAATAAATATTTAGCTTAAATTATCTTTACAATAAAACACACTATATAAAAAAATTAAAATAAAACACTATAATAGCTCTTTAAGATGATTTTGTAAGCTGCAGGTTATAAATTGATATTCTAAGATAGAGGACAGTTGAGGTTGATTAGTGATTGGACAGCAGCCTGCGCTGGACCACAAGAGTGATGGGTTGATTGAGCTGTAATGGAGACAGGGGACCTTTCAGCCGGGGATTGATTTTTATTTGACAAATGCTAATGATGGTTGAAAAAAGATAACTGAAACACTCTAAGCACTGTCTCTGTTAGGTAATACATAAAGGACATTTAGGGAAGTGTCAGTCTCCCTCTTTGTGTAAATACTTGTTTTAATTGATGTTCTTCCTGCCTCTTAACATTTTTTAACTAATTTGTTTGTGAGAGTATAATTTCAGAATATCTGCCTAATGTTAGAGAATTAGATGTTTGTAAATTGGCAATTGAATTCTAGTGATATTTGACTTTCCCCCTTTAATTATTTTATTTCAGATAATCTTTGTGTGATCTTTGCTTTTTTTCCTCTTTGCTCAAAATACTATTAACTATAAAACTATATTAACTAAAAACTATATACTAGTTTTTTTCTCAAAAACTATTAACACTTACTATATTTCATGATATCCTCCTCTATTATCTATGCATAAATAACATATTACCTTTCTCACTAAAGATGTCTCTCAATTAAGAATTTGGCCATTTCTTTATTTATTATAGTTTTTATTTCTATTATACATAGTTTCCTCACAGTTTTACCTTTCATCTTCAGATTTCTTAAAGTTCCAAATACCAAGCAGTATTTATTTTACAAATAAACACCACCAATCCAGTTCTTAAAGCTAAGTGTAACATTTCTTTCCTGGCTAATATTCAAAGTGGCATTAACAGTCGGTATTTCTTAAATATGTTTTATGTTGGTAATGTTAAAATGTTTTGAAAAATAAAAGTGTCCCTGTGTTACCAATACCACTATAGCTACTTGTGGGCTCTATCACCACACTGCCTATAGCTCTCCTTCCCATTTCTGTGACTATAACCCCACCCTTTTCTCCAACACCCACTCCTGCAACCCCACCTACTAGCTTCAGCGAGACAGAACTTATGAGCTTCTCTCCACTGCCACTCGCATTCAGATATTTATAATATGTTTGATATAGGGACTGTGTGTCCCCAAAAAGCTTTTCCTAACTCAGAATTTACTATATTTAGCCTTTATGTGTGATTAATAAACCTACCCAGCTTTACAGCTTCGAATTGAAAAGAGAAGCTGAAATATGAATGAAAGAGAGAAAGGTATTTAGGAAGAGATATTATTGCATTTAATAAATGAATTAAAACTCAAATCAGAAAAAAATAGTGTGGAGGGAATGTTGGCTCAACTTGGACACAGTTTTTTAAGCTCCATTATTCAACAAGTGTATAGGTTTGTGGAAGAGAGGGAGAGAGAGAAGGAGGAAAAGAAAACGGCAAAAGGTAGAACAGCCTGACTTTTCTTGGAAACTATTCCTGGACTGAGAATAAACAAGTTTTTCATAACTCTCTCACTCTATCCTAGAAAGATGGACAGGAAACAATTCAGGTTTAAGTTTTTTTAATTTTACATAAAGCCTCATGGCAAGAAACTGCTCCTTAGGGTTCCTGTGCATGTTCAGCATCTATCCTCCCTTGAAAAGCTGCATAACTCTTTCTCAATGAACCATCTTCCATAATGTACATCACCTAAACATCTGGCTAAATAAAACCAATTGTACTATTAAAAATAAACCAGGATTTGCCAACAATATGTTCCACTAGCTTGGTCTTCCTCAAAGTCAGATCTTTGTACTTCAAACACAATTGTGTGGATTTGCTACTTGCATTTTTCACCTAGGGTGTTTTCCCTCTTTATCTCTGTTATTTCATTCTTTAATTTCTACTCTCAGAACATGAATAGAGCAGTAAAACTAAGGAATAGTGAAAGAAAGAAGAACAACCGTGAACAGAAATATTTAGTTTCCTAACTGGAAAATGCCAGCTTTTTTTTCATTACTAAATCTTGTTAGTGGTGTTTTTCTGCTTTACCTTCCTCTGTGTGTCAGTTAAATGAACAGCATGGTATGCAATTCTTACGGTATAGGCTTAGGCAGAAGCTGAGGATGGAGTTATTGCTTGACTTTGCCCATCAAAACAATTTTTCTCTTTTTTTCCAAGTAAATTAAAATATAGTTCATTAATTACTTAAACAATGTTAAAAAATATCTTCAACATTAATATAAAAGTATTAAATGTCTAGGTGTGTAGGCTGTGGTACCAACCTGGAGAATAGATTTCAAAGGCTATTTTATACTATCGTTCTTTGCAAAAACAATGTAGAGGTGCATGGTTTCTGTATATACAATTTGTATATAGTCAGTCACTTGCACAAATGCCTAACAGATATATCGGGCAATACATTGCCTTACTCAGTGAGACATATTATGATGTTTTGTTACAGTTTGGAAGCTTGGGAAGATGTCAACATAATGTATATGACCAATCTAATAAAATAGTTTGAAATGAGAACTAAGGAGACATACAGTTACCTAGATTGTGTGTGTGTGTGCATATACCTGTATCTATCTATACCTATATCTAGATCTGTATCTAGATCTGTATCTAGATCTATGTCTATATCTTTATCCGTATCATATGTAAACACGTAATTATGTTTATGGTGATAAAGTTGGATAAACAAAAAATTGAATGGATCGATATTTTGAGGATTTCTTTCTTCTTTAATATTTTGTCAAAATGTTTTTAATATCATGTAATTTAAAAACAATATTTTAATTGCTGCATAATGTTCCGCTTTACAAATCCATTTAGCACTTACCCTGTAGTTAAACGTCGAGGTTACTCCCAATGTTTCTGTGTTCATTAATGTTATGAGAAGCAACTTTGTGCCTTCAATGACCTCAAATTATTTCCTTGGGCTAGATTTTAAAGGACTGCAATTTCAAAGAGTGTCAGTGTTTTTGGAGTTTTTTTATTCATATTGCCAAACAGGTTTTCAAAAGTTTTCTTTACAAATTTAAACTAACTCAAGCAGCATATGAAAGAGCCCCAGACACCAAGATCTCACTAAAGTGGAGTATTTCCTGTTATTGTTCAAATGTATACATAAATGAAAGATATACTTCTAAATCTGTTTTCCTCGTTCTCCCAAAAAACAGTCTCCTTCGTTCTTAGGCCACTAAGAAACAGTCTCCTTCTCTTAGAAACTGAGAAGAACCCACAGAGGGTCTAAGCCTGGTAAAGGAAGATGTGCTTATTGCAGGGTGTCTTGCTATTTAAAAAAAATAAAAAGAATCTTGGTCCCAATATCCTTATAAAGAACAAATAAAAATGCAACAATGATTTTTCATTTTAACATTTAGAGATTTCCATATTTTGAGAATAGCTAAATGACAAACTGAGGAAGATAGAAGAGAGTAATACTATAGCTGGAAGGTCATTTTGATTTTTCTCTTCTGATTTATACAAGTTTTTATACATAATTTATTATGAATGTACCAATCGTAAAATATGCCTGTCCTGGAACATACGTCATTTCTTCCATTGTGTGAAGTGGCTTTCTCATGGCTTCAGGGATAAGAATGAATACCTACTTGCCTGCCATCTCAGCCTCTGCTAAGTGACACTAGGTTAACTATGTCTTTCTGGACCTTTCAAAAAAACTTAGTATTATTAAGAAAAAGAAATTTCCATTTTGTTTTAATTCATTCAAAAAAATATTGTCTTACAAATCAATGAAACACCAACTTAAAATTCAACTCATTTTATATTGCCTCAAAAAATGCTAATCTAGCACATAAGATCTTATCACTTACAGTTGCCCACAATCCAATTGTTACCCAATAATTGGTTTGTAATTATTTCTATCCTCAACAGGTGAATAATAAGATATACCACCCAAGAAATTAAGTTTACTAACTAAATCTACATCTATTCTTATAAAATGAAAACTACCCCTAGAATGAAATTAATGAAAATTATCCTCTCCAAAATGAACACTTTGATAAAAACAGTTATCTAAAGATGTGCAGTCCACATATATATATATATATATATTTCTAATTATACCTCAAGTTCAAAGAAGAGCTTTTATTTTAGTCATAATAAACCAGAAATAAACAAAAGAAAGAGTATAGTATAAAGTGGGAGATTTTCGTCTAACTATGCTAGAGCAAAAGTAAAGTTAAACATTGAGAGAACAGTAGAGGAGACCTAGATACGGGATATGCCAGCAAATCTGATAATGCCTGTAGCGCCTAAGGCTGGACACCCTGGCTTTTCTTTGATACTGAGAAGTGTGTGGTTGAAACCCAAGCCTTAAATACCCCAGTGTTCCCTTGATTATACATCTCTGCCTGTGGATAACATTTTACATTCATACCCACCTATCGCCATCACATTTCTCACAGATACTAATCAGTCATGCTATTTCCATCAGAGTTTGCATATCAGTAAAGAATCACCCTTCTCACTAGGGCAAGGCAAACCTAAAGACAGAAAGAATAAGAGAGGGTAAGATGCCACAGAAAGCAAGTAAACTTCTCTTCCTTCTCTGTTCCTTCCTCTCCCCTCCGTCCCCCTGTCCCTCTTCCTTCTGCACCCCAAGCAAACCCTCATCAAAGGCAGCCTGAAACTTGAGAACAGGCAGAACCCACTAGTCAGAATTAAGGCACTGCATCCCCGAAGGGATCATTAATTCAAACAGCCTCTAGTTGTTTACAAACACCTGCCCCTGTTCCAAATGTCTAGTGTTTTCTTTTGCTTCTTGAACATATTTACAATTCACCTTTTCTTAGAACCTGTTTTCTGTTAATAAGAAAAACATGGCTTTCTTTTATATAATAAGAAGCTATTTTTATGTCTGGTAAACTACTTTAATGCTCTCTACTTTGCAATTTGCAGCCAGAATCTGAAAAATAACTTCCATAACATCAGAGTATGGGCTTGTATCTTCAGACACAATGATCAACCTCAAAAGCAGCTCAACCTCAAAAGGTAGTGGGTTCCCCAGCCCTGAAAGCACTCAAAGAACAGCCAATGACCCTGTGTAAGGATAGCTGAACCTGGATTCCTAAATTTAGTAGAAGGCTGGGCTAAATAATTTCTACTTCAACTTCAAGAATTTATATAGACACCTATTTCCAAAATAGTTTGACATGACCTACAGTAAAATAAGTTCTATAACTGTGCAAAAATGAAATTTGAAATTAAAACTTCAGAGAACACAAGATTAGATGATTCCTAATGGAAAGTGTGATTAGGGGGTGTAGTAATGAGGGGTACTCACAAGGCAGAGTTTTCAAAGCTTGTTCATATTGTTCTGAACAAATTTGTTAAGTATGACCAGTGTAAATAGGTTATAGTTTTTAGAGCCAGTTTAATGTTACTCTCTCTAAAAGCTAGTTCATGCTTTCTCACTTGCCTATGGAAACCAAGTAGAAAATAATTAGTTTCTGAGTCAGCCAAAGTTTATATGACAGGCGATCCACGCAGACAGTGCCTTGCACCCAGTAGGTACTACATAAAAGTGTATTAAATAGAATGGAATTAAAGAGTCTGGGACAGAAAGTCCTTATCCAATCCTTCCTTAAAATGTGTGAACTCTTGCTAAAGAGTGAAATATATATCCTGCTGGAGATCTAATTAGATCATAAAAGAGGAATTAAATAGAACAATAAGGAGCACAAATAGCAGCAATTCAGTCCCCCTGTGTAGAGAGAAGCAATCCTCCACCTACATTTTTTTTTCCTGAGAGAAGAAAAATGCAGCTTGTAGCTTTAGTATTCTGCTCAAATAGAGAGTAGGCAAGATGAACTAGCAGGATGTTATTTGCCCGGAATCCAAAATTGATAGAGCTTAACAATTTATCAAAGTGTTAAAGAAGAAGGGAAAAAAAGCCCTCGATCCTCTTAATATTTAAGGATAATACATATCACTCTTCATCTTGAAAATGCAGTGTAACTGATCTCCATCTTTTCTCACTGGCTTTTTCAGAATGTTGGTCCATGACCTCTCCCAGCCCCAGTACTGCAGCAATAATGCCTCCCTCCTCACTGACTCTCAAAGACCCAAACACCTCGCCATCGTGGTTATTTTTAAAAATCTACCTGACTCTTCTCCTATTAGCTCCTATTCAATTTTTATTACTTCTGGCAAATAGAAACTTTGCAATTATGGTGTGTTGTTGTTGTTACTGTTGTTGTTGTTTTTTGACATCATGTTTACCCATTCATTCTAATACTTTACAGTTAAGCCTCTGTCCTCATCCTGCACTCATATTGTTTTAAGGATACAAATGATCATCAGCTTATTAAGTTAGTGTGTTTAACTTCACCATCCTGCTACATTTTCTTTTATTAGTCATTCCCTGCTTGTCCCACACCTTGGATTCCTTTGTACTGCCAGGTCTTGAGTGTCTAAGCCCTCCTTCTCCTCCTCCTCCACTTCTGCCACTGCCTCTTTCCGTAATGCTCCTCTATCCACCCATTCAACAAAGTGAGCTTGTCCCTCAAGATTTGGCCTTTGTCCTCATTTTTTTGCACCTTCAGCCTCAGAGATCTTATCCGCTCCCAAACTTCTAAAAATTAAAGTCAATGTGCCAGCAAATCTTTAAAGAATATAGATAATTAAATAAGTAATTTTCCCCTGAAAACATCTCTTCATCTTTTGGGCAACTATTGTCTTATCCTTGGCTGTAATCCTAAACCCAGCAGCTGTTTTCTTATATATAGATAGATCTATATATATCTATATATCTATATATTTCATTTTCTTTACTTTTTTCTGGACTTACTTTCATCTGTTATATAACACAAGAAACTTTCAAAATGGCTTCCTACAGTTTCCTTAGCTTTTTCTTTAGTCTCTCATCTCTCATCCTCTCTGGTTTTCATTGCTCTCTCTCTCTATCTCTCTGGATATGTGATCATACCTTCTTTCCCAACTGCACTGTAAGCTCCTGGAAAGCAGAAAGTATGTTATATAATTACTGTATAACCTACACACGAGTAGAGTGCCTAACCCATAGTTAATATTGAATACACAGCTCTAATCATGACAATAATAGAACTCAGTCATTGAGTTCTTATTATTAAGAGCCTGAATAAGGAATATAATGTAACCTACTCTCCACTAGGGCAGATCCCTGCTTTGATCAACGTTCCTCCTACAGGACTCAGTCCATGCTCGTTTCCATTTTCACTAATTCTTCACAATATCTAGTTTTATTTATTTCCTAGAATTGCATTCAAAAACTATTTTTAATGCATCTGTATTATTGATATAATATTATCCAATGGTAAAACTGAACTATAAGTTATTGATTTGGAACAGAAATAGATATAAGTATAGATATGAATATAAACACACAAGTCCATATGTACTTGTACACACATATGTGTGGGTATCATATAGTATATTATTGTTCTAGTGCTGTCATAAAAAGCATCACAGAGTGAGTGACTTAAACACCAGAACTTTATTTTCTCATCATTCTTGAGACTAGTAATCTGAGATTAAGATGCTGGCAACATTGGTTTCTTCTGAAAATTCTCTTCTTGGCTTGTAGATATCCATCTTCTCCTTGTGTTTTCACATGGTCTTTCTCCTCAACCTCTTTGTTCAAATTTCCTTTTCTTATAAGGATACCATATTACTTTAGGATCTATTATAATAATCTCATTTTTTTTTCATTTTAATTTAATTACCTTTTTAAAGACCCTGTCTTCAAACAGTCATATTCTAAGATACTGGGAATTGGGGTTTTAACATATGAATTTTGGGGGAACAAAACTCAGCTCATTCTTCTCTCTCTCTCTCTCTCTCTCCGTTTCTCCCTCTCTCTCTGTTTCTCCTCTGTCTGTCTGTCTCTCTCTCATCTATGTATCTATCTATCTATCTATCTATCTATCTATCTATCTATCATCTATCAATTATCTATCTATATAAATTCAAGTAAAAACAACTTTGTGAAAACAAGAAACTAAAGAAAGACATTAAGCTTTGAGGACAAAAAAGAACTACACAAAAATTTACTCAACCATCCAGCCTAATATCTGAAAAACTCAACTAGGAAGATGCCAACCACAGGATATTAGGGAGGTCATAGGCCTCAACACTGTCATCTCAGTAAAGAAAAGGAAGTAGCTAATACATCCAGGGGAATTTCAGAGTGTGTTAGTCATATCACTTTTTATTCCCTTGAGAAAATCTCGCAAAACTGAGGTAAATATCTGGAATGCACAATTGACAGAGATATATGCAGCACATCCTTTAATATTATGAATAAGCTTCCTATCCTCCTTGAGGGCTTAGTTACCTTTGGAATCACCTCACAGGCTTGCACTGCCCTGTGTATCAACAGTTCAGCTTTCCACACAGGCCCATTTCCCAGGACTCTCCCTAGACCTGGGTCATTTACTGATTATGCTCGGTTATGGCTTTTACTGATCATTTTTAGCCTCACATTCAGGTGCCTCTTTCAGCACATTTTAGAGTTTCCTTGCTGGTGTCCCTGCTGCTTTTTCTTAGGTGACTCATGTTGTGCTTTTGCAAACTGACTCTCTTAAGAGTAAAAAGAAAAGCATTCACCCAGCTAAGATGGATTTTGTGTTCAATGCCATTCTAAACTATCAGTGAAAAAATTGAACATGTTAGTACTTGAAAAACATTGAGGGCAATATAAACTAGCCCATTTAGGAATTAGCTGCCTGTGGAACATCCTCCTGTCAGAAAGACTCACCCCAAATGCCCCCCGACCCTGTCCTCTCACAAAAACACAGCATGACTCTCAATAATCCTAACCTGTACTAGGAATCCTAAACACATGAGCTCATTTTCTCTATATCTCTGCATATGACATTCTTCAGACTGTGTGTGAACATACATGTACATATGCACATATACATGCACACACACTTTAGATGAAAGATGAAATATTAGCTAAAAGAAAAAACTGAAAATATGTAATTATATCCTCCTTGTTAAAAAAAGAATACCTTATTGGCCCTTATCAGGTGGCACAGTTGGTTGGTACTTTGTTCTATGCACCAAAAATGTTGCCGGTGCATCCCAGTGGAGCCAGGTAGGAGAGGCAACCAACCAATCTTTCTCTTTCTCTCTCTCTCTCTCTCTCTTTCTCTCTATCTCTCTATCTCTCTCTCTCCTCCTGTCTCCCCCACTCCTTTCCTCTCTCTTTCTAAAATCAATAAATGCGTCCTCAGATAAGGATTTAAAAAAAAATAAAGAAAAAGAAAAAATACTTATTAATTCCCATGATCAGCATTGAAATGAAAAAAAAATGCTCAGTAGTAGAAAAAGAAGGGACTCATACAGAGTAGGATAAAAGTAGGGTTACAGCTGTGAGTACATGAAACAGAGTTTATTGTTTTTTATTATTTGTAAATATTTCATTATTTTCCATCCAAATCTGTAAACCTACTTTTGCCCCACACTGTGGCATGACAGAACTTTTTCAGTATATTTGTATGTTAGAACAGTGCCTTTTCTACCCCACTGAGCATATCCTCTTTAGGATGACAGCATATGAGAAGATTTGGGTTAAGCAGGGCTTTTTCAAAAATACACACACACACACACACACACACACACGTACCCCTTGAAGTTCCTGATACTTACATAGTGTGCCTTCTTATCTTGGGCATGACCAAGTACAATAGTGACATTACTAATGCTTGTTTTTTTGCACATCAAGTGTGAGGAAGTAAAAAAGAAGGCATGCCGAGAAATATTACGGTACTGTAAAATTCACCTCAGGGAGGCCATATCTGTCCCTTTGGTGACTTATAAGGAAACATGGACCGAAGAATATAGGTAGAGAAAGGGGGAACAACAGGTAAAAATAAGCCAAGTCACCACAGTTGACAAAGGAGTTTAATGTGGTCCAATTTGAAATTTTTTAAATATATGCAAAGGGGGAGGTTTGTAAGTTTGCTCACTTGGCAGGCATGTCTTGGGCAGACAGACTAAATTGAGGAAAGAATGCAAAGAAACACATTGTGCCAGGACTTTGCAGATGAAACCAGAATTTGAACTTCAGGTAGACAGGAAGAGTGCTAATCTGCACCAAATATTAAGGTGGTAATAGATCACATACATTGGGCATCAAGGGGAGAAAGGACAATAAGAAACAAGTAGAGGTCAGGTGCCATTTGTATAAGTAAGTAAAAAATGAGTTCCAGGAAGTAGACGAGGGAAATCAAGAAGCTGGGTCATGGGAGTAAAGAAAAACGCAGCCTGTGAAACATTTCAGTGCTCAGCTGTTGGAACCAGGGACCTATACCCAGAGTGATAGCCATGGTAATGAATCTTCATCCTTTAAATGTTCATCTCTAGTAAAGTAGATGATCTTTCCTGGTGTCTATAAGCCATCGCTGGCTATTCATTTACTCCACATTAATGAGAAAATTCCCCAGGTCTGATGGGATTGCACTGGCAGTGTTTTAAGATTGATCCTTTAACAGTCATATGGTTCAGCCTAGTTCAATCTATAAATTTTGAGTATGCTCTCATAATTCTTTCTGAAGAAAAGTGCCAAAGGCTACTCCCCTTGACATCTGGATGAGTTTTTCCCCACATACAAGTATTATATGATCATATTTCTAAGTACGTTACATATTATGCCGTATAAAACATAGAGGGACTAAAAACACACACAAATGTGTATATGCATATGTAAATTATAAAATAATAACATTGCACCTCCTTTTTATCAAAAGCATACCTATATATTCCAGAGTAATGACGTTAGCCCTCGCTTATATTTTTCTATGTTTATTTTCTCTATATAAGTACTGAAACTCCTACCATTGTTTTTTGCCTTTGTTCCTGTCAAAGGACAAAATAGATCTTTGTTCACACTTAACGTTCACCAAAATCTTTGTTTACAATTAAACTTGTAAGATATGGTGTTGTTATAAAGATTACTATAAGTTGACTTTGCATCAGAAATTGTCAGACACAAATGTTATATAGCTTTTAGGCAATTAATTCTCCCTTTTCTACACTGCATAAGTTTGTGCAAGTGTTGCGCACTTTGTAGACTAACTGTTAAATAACTGAAAATATATTATTAGTGATTTGTAGCATTTTATTTTTAAGATTTTCACTGCTTTCCTAATAGTTTCTTGATTTTCAAAGGATTTTTCTTTTTTTCTTTTTCTGCTCATTTTCTACCAGGGTAGCATTTTAAGTAGGTGTTATAAATCCCTGCCAACAGCACATTCATAGGCCTGCTTGAATGGTTTCATTTAGACTAGAACTACCCTTACTTTTCAAGTCTCTTCAAGATCTTTTTCATGCTGAATAACACTTTGTTTTTATTAAATAATCAAGCGTAACTTCCTAAAAAGTCCTCAGAGTAACTAAATATAGATGATTTCTTTGATTTTGGAGTATATTCAATATTATACCATATTATTAAATTAACTTTAAATTTCTACTTCAAATCCAAATATGGATTTTTTTAAGAGAAAAGGGGACACTCTCTGAATATCTATATTTTTAATGCATCTCCTACTTTAGCTCTGTAAATTCAACATGTTTGATGTCTGGGTGCTGTAAACATTTTCTACAAAGGCAAACAGGATGCTGGTATCTTGCTTTGCAAATTTAGTCAAACTCTTTCTAAAAATGCTAGTAATGAGCATGGTTTTTTTCCTTAAAACTTTCAAGACTTCTAATGCAGAGCATGAATATTATTTTTAAATGTACCAAATCTAGCAGAGAAATATATTGGGTCAGAGATGCAAAACTGGAAAACTGGAAATAGAAATATTTCCCAAATTCACTTTTAATCTAGACAAGTAGACACCAAGCATACTAATTTTTTTGAAAGGTATCATAATTTTTCAAAAATGTAGTCCCAAGGCAGCAATATACTATTCTTTTTAATGTGTTTCAGGTGGAGCAACAATGGTTTATTCATACAGTTATCAGTAACAGGGGAATGCATTTCCTAATGACTTACAGGATTTTTTTTCCAGGTGAATTCATTTTCTAACAGATATATCTATCTTTTGGGGGGGGAAATCAGCAATGAGATAGCCTTTCTTTTTCAACATTTTTTGCATCATCAGTTACTCGGTTCTCTCTATATAATGATGAAGAATAACCACTTTCAGTACTATAAAAGCTCCCATATTCACAATATCCCATTTTCATGAAGCTAACACTGCCTTCATAATAGCGCATGTGGCCTGTATTACAGCTCCCACTGTGTGCTGCTGCATTTAATCTTTCACTTTATTGCTTTAGTGTTTCAAGTAATAGAAAAAATAATTCAGCAGTATTCACAAATGCTAATCTATAGACACCTCCTACAGATTTTGTGGCAGAGTCTAAGATCCCCTAAAGTGTGACCTGTGCTTAGAAGCCAAGGCTGTTTTGCACATAATTTAAAAATATGTTGTATGTTTGTGTTCATGTTCATTTGTTAGTACCAAAATGTCAGTCAGAGAAAGACACCCTCTTTGCCTAGTGAATAACAAAATTATCCATTTTATTTTAACACATGTTCTCTTCTCCTAAACTGATTGTTTCTATAGTTATAATTTGTAGGACATGATTCTATGGTCCTTATGTAATAAAATTTCAAATTCAATGAGATTTTACCAAGTAAAGGGAAGAATTAGTGGCCTTTTTAACTTTAACTGCTTTTCCAATTATTTCCTTATATCCTAACAGGTATGTGGAATGTAATTTAAAATCCTCTATCTCATTGTAATTCACATTTTGTAATCCTAAAAACCAGAATTAAAATGTTATTAGTGAATTGTGTCCCTCTGAAGGGCATATACAGTGATCATTGATTTTTATTGCAGCTAAGAATGATAATAGAGGGAGATAATTATACAATACAAACGGGGTTCCTGATTTCTATCCAGTGTGTTAAAATTTAAGGGGTCCCACTGAAACCCAACATGGCAAGAGGCTGAATTATATTACTGGAAGCAAGGGCCCTCAGGGGTTAGTTTAGTTCTCAGATGTCTCAGGATATGTATCTAGGATCCCTGGGAAAATGATGGTGTGTTCATCCTGAACTGGCCCCTCAGACTAGAATCTAGGATGAGAACCTTGGGGACCACTTAGTTTGGGCCCATCGTCCTAAAACTGAATCTATTAGTAAGCTGTTTATAGAAGGCAGAGGAGAGCACTGTTTACCCTCGATTTATCGGGGAGGATGGAACTTGATTCCGTTTCACAGCTGCATTCACTCCCACCTCCTCCTGACATCTGTGGGCTGAGGGAACACAAGCCTATGAAGGAAACTCACCAATTAGAATGAAAACTTTAAAAGGGGGTGGGGGGAGGAATGGCAAAATAGACAGGAACAGGAAGAGGGCTGAGTTAATTTTATACCATTGTCTAATATATATTTTTAAATTTCTTACATCTAATTTCTTTAGGTTTGGGATGTAATTACCTACCTGCCTGTCTGGCTGTATTTTTTTCAATAATGCTTCATATAGCAATGTCTTGGGGTTTCAGAGCATTGTCTCTTATGCTAATTTCTAGAAACCCATGTAAAATGTGTGATGTCATAAAGCAATAACACAGTCATCAGAAAACACCTTCTCATAAGCCTGCGCAGAAGCACATTTAAGTGTTCAATAAATTGTTTTGCTATTATCTTATTTTTAAGTATATTTTATTGATTATGCTATTACAGTTATCCCATTTTTTTCCCTCCTATACAGTACCCCCTTTCCCCCCACCAGTCCCTCCTTAGTTCATGTCCATGGGTTGTCCATGTAAGCTCTTTAGCTTCTCCATTTCCTATACTATTGTTAACATTCCCCTGTTTATTTTGTACCTACCAATTATGTTTCTTATTCCCTATACCTTTTCCCCCACTCTCCCCCTTCTCCCTCCCCATTGTTAACCCTCCATGTGATCTCCATTTCTATGATTCTGTTCCTGTTCTGGTTATTTGCTTAGTTTTTTTGTTTGTTTGGTTTGTTTTTTTTTTTGGTTTGTTTTTTGTTTTTTAAGGTTCAGTTGTTGATAGTTGTGAGTTTGTTGTCATTTTACTGTTCATAATTTTGATCTTCTTCTTTTTCTTCGATAAGTCCCTGTAACGTTTCATATAATAAGGGCTTAGTGATGATGAACTCCTTTAAGTTTACCTTGTCTGGGAAGCATTTTATCTGCCCTTCCATTCTAAATGATAGCTTTGCTAGACAGAGTAATGTAGGTTGTAGGTCCTTGCTTTCCATGGCTTTAAATACTTCTTTCCAGCCCCTTCTTGCCTATAAGGTTCTCTTGAGAAATCAGCTGATAGTCTTATGGGAACTCTTTTGTAGGTGACTCTTTTCTTTTCTCTTGCTGCTTAATGGACAAATCTGTACTTGAACAACAATTAAAAAAAAAAGATTGTCTCTTTATCTTTAACCTTTAACATTTTAAGTATGCTGTGTCTTGGTGTGGCACTCTTTGGGTCCAACTTGTTTGGGATTCTCTGAGCTTCCTGAACTTGTATGTCTATTCACTTTGCCAGGTGGGGGAAGTTTTCTTTCATTATTTTTTCAAATAAGTTTTCAATTTCTTGCTCTTCCTCTTCTCCTTCTGGCACCCCTATATTTCAGGTGTCAGTATGTTTAAAGTTGTCCCAGAGGTTCTTAAGCCTCTCCTCATTTTCTTGAATTCTTGTTTCTTCATTCTGTTCCATTCAAATGTTTATTTCTCCCCTTTATTCCAAATCATTGATCTGAGTCCTGGTTTCCTTTCCTTCACTGTTGGTTCCCCGTATAGTTTTCTTTATTTCACTTTGTATAGCCTTTGCTTCTTCCTTTAATTTTTCGCTGTACTCAATCATTTCTGTGAGCATCCTGATTACCAGTGTTTTGAACTCTGCATCTGATAGGTTGTCTATCTCCTTGTTGCTTAATTCTTTTTATGGAGTTTTGATCTGTTCTTTCATTTGGGCCATATTTCTTTGTCTCAATGCACCTATTACATTATAAGGGGTGGAGCCTTAGGTATTCACCAGGGCAGGGGCAACCCACTTCAGTGCATTGTGGCACTATATGTGAGGGAGGGGTCAGAGAGGGAACAATGTTGCTTACTAGGCTCTTGCCCCACTTTCAGTCTCTTCCCCTGCTTCCCACAAGTGGCTCATGCCTGTCCAGGGGCTGCCTTCGTACTGATTCCCTGGTGGGTGGGCTTGTGCATGTCCTAGGGCCCCAGGGGCCTGTCAAATGAACTGTCCTGAGACATCAACAGTTTCTTCCACCACCACAACCCCACAGGTTTTTGCAGCCAGAGATTATGAAGCTTTATTTTCCCAGTGCTGGAACTCTGGGTTGTACAGCCTGTCTTCTGTTGGGATTGCATGTTCTCCAGCTGCGCCTCCCAGTTTTTATCTACATGAGAATGTGGGACCTCACAATCTGCTAGCCACCACCTTGCCCTCCTAGTCCACCAGCTGCTGCCACCTCACTCCACCATACATCCTCTTCTCCCTGGCTGCCTGTCTCCACCCCTCCTACCAGTCTATATGAATGTATCTTCTTTAACTCCTTGGTTGTTGGACTTCCATACAGTTTGATTTTCTGGCAGTTCTGGTTGTTTTTAGTTTTTAAATTGCTTGTTGTCCTTTTGGTTGTGTGAGGAGGCAAAGTGTATCTACCCATACCTCCATCTTGGCTGGAAGTTATTATTATTTTTGCTATTTTATACACTTTGAGTTAGAAAGGCCTCTAAAGTTCATGTGCTGGTTGTATTCCTTAATTTTTATAAAGGCTCTAAACTTCATTTATTTTACAGATTGATCATTCACACAAAAAAAACAAAAACAAAACAAAACAAAACCTCTTGTTGGAGGTTTCAGCCTTCAAATCCTTCATGTTAATCCTTACCAAAAGCCTGGCTGTGGCTAATATTAATGGGACATGAAAACTATCCATTCATTTATTGGATGGATTTTGGATGTGAGGAATGGGCTTCTGGGAATAAAGAATACCTCTAGATTGTCAGTTCTACATCAATATTTTAAAATATTGCAGCTCTAATTTTGTGTCTGTGATTTTAGAAGGAGAAGTCATCTGATTTTTAAATGGATACTATGGCCCCAAAGCTACATTTCTGTGAGATCTTCTGTATATTCTAATTTTACCCTTAGATCAATCCAGGTCCTCAGAAAATAACACCTCGATCCATAGTGGTCTTTCAAAGAAATTTTACTAAATTAAATTTTGTCATTTTGTCATTGTCATTTAGTTTTGGTGGCATTTCTTATGTAGATCATTGTCTGGAATAACCTTTATAATAACCTTTTACAACTGTCATATGAGAACTTGATAAGGTAAATTTTACTTATGCCTCAGTGTTATGAAAAGTTCTGAAAAGCTGTGTTTATCTTATAAATAGGTAAATATGTTTTTCTGGGCTTCTAGAAAACCTATACTGCAGTTCACATATAGACTTTCCATGTTAAATTTATTATAGATTGATTGTTTTCCTAGCATGATACTGCATCACTTATAGATTTCTCACATATTTTCTTTAAAAAAATGAAAAAGGAATAGCCTTTTTCATAGTGTATACCACCAGCTATGTTCAGTGTCTTTCAGTTATGTTATGCCTCAACTTTCTACCCATATAGTTATAATTACAAATAAATCACTTATTTAGAAATTTGGTGAATGCTTATTTGGAGGGGTTTAGATTAAAATATAAAACAGTATTAAAGAGTGTTTTTTTCATAGCTTCCTTTATTCTGACTTATTGCCCATTAAATATCACAGCTGGCAAAAGAATGGATTGGCCTACTCTGGGAGACAATAAGGGTCAATGGAAATTGCCTCTCTGGTGGACTTAGATCCTAGTCCCCACTATACAGCTTCGGGCAGAAGTTCATCCTCTTCATGAATGGAAGAAAAAACCCCTGCACCTACATATGACAGATGATTGTGATAGGATAAACAAAATAACACAGTGAGAAGTACTGTGAAAAATACTATAGAAATAAGAAGTATTGACACAACCCATATGTTGAAGAAGTATTTACCCAACTACATTGCTGAATACAGAATCATCACCATGCTCAAACTTATACTTTTAAGCTGTGGTTAAAGGGCACTCAAGCAATACAAATTTACTCAGCCTGTTATTTAGTCAGCCTCCACCACCTATTAGTGATACGATTTGGGGCAAGTTTCTGAGTCAAGCCCGCTGGTCCCTCAGTTTCCTCGCAGGCTGTGGAGAGGAATAAATGAGATAATGTTGGTGAAACCCTCAGTTCAATATTTGCCACTGAGTGTGGAGTTTAATAAATTTTAGCATTTGTCATGAACATGTAATTTCTTTGCCTTGTCCTGAAAGTTAATAGGCATTATAAAATGAAACCCTTATTAAACTAAAATATATACACTGTGTAAGTGGTTTCATATAATAGCAACTGGTAGCTGTGACAAGAGTTTATAAACAATCATTAATGAGATTCGAGGCTCTGATTAAAATTTAATGAAAAAAGTTTTAATTTAAAAATTGCTTTTCCAAGTATCCTAGTCATCCAATTTTAGTTTCAGGCAGTGGGTGCTGGTCTGAGTGTGCTCTTGGGGCTGCTCAGTCACCAAGCACACAAGCCAGCTGTACTCATCGACTCCAACGGGACAGGGTCCTGCAGCACGTCCCCTTCTAACCTGAAGAAGCAAATGGTGTGGAATGCTTTATTATAGTTTTAATTACATACACAATTTTACAAAAAGAAGACAAAAGTCCTTGTACAATGAAAATCAAAAAGACATGTTGGTAACATCTGGCTTCAGCATGCACTCCACAGCCTTTGTTCACAATCTCTGCATTGCACATTTAATCTAATTAGAAACATTTCTACAAATTGAAATGCTAGAAAATATTAGTGAGTCTAAGTCTAATAAAAATAAATTCACTTGATCAGAAGAAAATTAAGATGCAGTCATTAGATGCTGGTAGTGGCACTCAAAATTTCACTATTATTCATTTCTTATAAATGTATTTTATGGAGACATTTATTAACTTTAAAAAGATATGGAAATGTCTAGTGGGATTACAACATGATCCTGATGAACTCCCTTGATACTCATATTTCCTGGGAGAGCAGAGAATTACCTACCGTCAATACACACTGAGAAATATCAAATATAACAAGCAAATGGTTTTTGCTAAAGTGTTCATTAAAGAATAGCCATCTTAAACACTGGCAAATACAGTTTGACTGTACAAGAACAAATATAAAATTGTTTCACAAATATTCTGTGAAAACCTTGTTTAGCTTAACTGAACACTAAGATGAAATGAAAGAAGGGCTCCTTACCTATCAAATATTCCTTCCCAGAGCTGGCATTGGAACCGAAATAAGAAGCAGTATGTGACAGCTGATCTAATCCCATACTAATTTATCTCTTTGTTGTTCCTAAAGAATACTTGATTTGGGGTAGAAAAGGCTCCTGATTGATTCACCAAACAGAATTAACTTTAAAATGCACAAGCAAAGAGCTAAGGAAATTTCTCTACCAGATGAGATCCATAGGCATTGTCTCTATATTAGAGGAGAATGTCAAAGAATCCTCTCAAATATAAAGTCTCTGTCACTTTCCATTGTTATTAAAACCAGGGCAACTGACTGTAATAGGAAAGCTACTTCCTAGCTACAAATATCCTTGATACAAGTATATATATATATATCTGCAGATATAAATAAGCCACAGCAGTAACCAGGTCATTACCCACAACCAAAGCACAAATGTGACACCACAGAAACCAAATGTTGGTCTCTGATTCCTTGCTCACTTCATTAGAAGGAAATTAAGGCTTTTGCCTATACTCTTGCCACTAGACCTATTCCTCAGGAGGAAGAAGGGAACGTTTTCTCACAGATCAGAGCAGTGCAGTCCCTCTACTGGGATGCTCCATTGAGCATTATTAGCTGTTGCCTCTGGACGGCTGCCCACACACGTACCAGCCTTCTCCAAACTGCCAGCCTTCGCAGTCTTCTCTGTGACTCATGGGGCACTTCTTCTCACAACCAGATGATTCAAAGGGCAGAGCTCTTGTAATTCTATTATATAAGTGGATGTTCCCAAGGGCCCCACTGTATATCAGGATCATCGGATAAAGCCTTTTAAAAATAAATTTGGGGATCCCACTCCCAGCCAACATAATATGAAACTCTGGTAATAGATCTCATGAAATCTGTGTCTTGGAAAAGTTCTCCACAAGAAAGCCATATAGTAAGGTTGCAAAAATAGCTGTTGAATTAATTCCTAAGCAGATACTACATCCCCAGTGCCCAGCTCGGTATTTGGAAATCTCGGTTAACACCACAGCCCGTCTTTACATGGTAGAATGCTTACTTTACTGCCCCAAACATACAGAGACAGTTAAACCCTTAAACATTCAACAACAAGATAGAGGTTGGTGTGTCAGAAATACACAGTGTACCTCTGGGGAAGGTGTTGCCTAAGTTTCCTGGATCCTAAGTGTTAACAGGCCTATTTCAGCCCCCCTAACATCCATACTGAAAACTGGTACTTTAAAATACCGTTTTTAAAGAAATTGTTGTGTCATTGCTAATATCGCGATGAATAAATTGGGTCTCAGGGATACTTAAATCAAAATGATCTCAACAATATTTTTAATTCCAATTTTGAGAAGGCAGAGTGTAAAAAAAACTGAACTTTAAAATGATTGAATTTCCCTTAAGACTACACTATGGGTTCTTCCAAAGGTTAAGCAACCAGCCCATAGAAAAGCACTCCAATATTACGATCTGGAAGGAAGAAAGGAATGAAGAGAGGCAGGAAGGCAGGGAGGTAGAGGACGGAGAGACAGAAGGAGGACTCTCTGAGTAAATGAATGAATGAATGATTGGCTTGTTCACATAGACCTTACCTTTGCCAATTATGTTTGGTATGTTAGTTCCTCTGCAGTGGCTACATAATCGAAAGCCAGTGTCTATTCTAAAGAAGCCTAAGTTCTACCTGGAAGGATCAAACAATGCTTACTGATTACGCTACATTGTGTTAACACTGAGAGGGAAATAAATAATCATATTTAACACGAGTCTAGAGCTTTATGTGCCAGGCACTGTAGCAAGGATTCTATAGCAAAGATATAAGATAAGAAACTCAGAAAACTGACTTGGAGACACTAATCAGCTTAACCAAAACTGAGGTTCAAACTCAGACAGTCTATTTCTGGCACTCTTAAACTTAATCACTATTCTCTGTTTCTTCCCAGGTCAGACGGTAAAGGAGAGATGGGAATAAAGGAGATCAGTTAGGTTACTGAAATCTTCCACCTGAAAGATGATAAGGACCTAAACTAGAATAGCAGCAGTAGACCTGGAAAGGCATTACAGAAGTGATATTTGGGAGAGAAAATGAGGACATCTGATCCCTGATTAAGAAGTGGTTATTGATAAGAGACAGGGAGGAGTCAAGATCAAGGACTCTAGCCCAAATGAAGAGAATAGTATATCCTCAGCAAAAAGAGAAAATAGAGAATAAAGAGAGATTTGTGGAGAGAAGAAATAGGTTTAACTTTTGACATGCTTAAATAAAAGATTTTATAGACCGAATAAGATTTCTAATCAGTTAACACTCAGGAATAAAAATGAGCAGGCGAGTCAGCTGATAAAAATGCTATCTATCAAGCAAAGAAGGTGTTGTTTCCCTAATGAAGCTCTCTGTCACCACTCGGACAGCGTTTCTCACTGAGATTTTACACCCATGGGGTGTGCAGCACTTCCTGGACCTTAAAGGTCTCTGCAGTTATCATACATCAACGAACAAAGACCTTGGAACCCTTTTAGGGAAAGGGAACCAACCTAAATACTTTCCATCCTAAAGAGACTGGGAGAGTGTTCCCAAACCTAACCAGTCTTTTTGTTTTGCATTTTCATGCAAAAGAAGTTTTTTTGTTTGTTTGTTTTTAATAAATATAAATGCTTTTAAATTTCATGAGAGCAGGGCCTGGTCAGTCTTGTTTTGCCCATAAGTTGCCTTGTTTTCTTAGAAAACAGCCTCTGCTAAGTTGCCAGAGGCTGTGATTTAGATAAGGCATGTGATTTAGGTAAGGAAGCCTCGGCCTCTGTCCCTAGGGGGCTCTAAGTCAAGGGAACCGTCCGCGCTTGGTGCGGGAGATTTGTTTGCAGGTACTAAAAACTGCCTCCACCAAAGTATTTAGCCTCCCCTGAAAAACATGTAAATTTCCCCCCGGAGAGAGTACATCAACTCCAAACCATTGGCACTTATAGTTCTGCAGTAAAAGCATTATTTATTTACATTTATCCAGTAACATTTTAAATTAAGTTATTCTACTGAGGTAAGTTGATCTGTCTTTTACAACATAAAGTTAAATATTACAGAAAATATTAATAATTTTACATTACAGAAAAATCAGTAATATTTGTAGTAGTATTAGCTCCAGCCCCAAAAGGTAGTTGCTTTTACTTGAATAATGCTAATATCATATTACTCAATTAATACACATATGTGGCAGCTCCATATATTCTTATTGTTAATTTAGGATTTCATACAGGGAAGAATCATGGTGTAAGCAGTTTTTATGTGGGATTGCTGGGTCACTTAACAGTGGTATGTCTGAGTTAAGAAACTGACAAACTGTTTTCTGAAAGGCATCTATATTTTGCTTGGTCACAAGCCACCGATGAATGTTCTCATTGTTTCAATGTTTTGTCGGTATTTGGTATTGTCGGGTTTCATCAGGAGCAGGAAGCTGAGGTGTTTTCATTCTAATGTTTTTTTCACTTTAGTAAAATAGTTTTTCAGAACTTTTGCTCATTTTTTAAAGTGGGTTGTGTGTTTTCTTTTTGAGAATTGAGGATTCTTTATATATTCTGAATATATTCCTTTACGGCATATTTCCCTGCAAATATTTTTTCCAGGCTATTGCTTGCCTTTTAATTTTCTTAACAGTGTCTTTTAAAGAACCAAGGTTTTTAATTTTGATGAACATCAATTTAGGTAAGTTTTTATTCCATTAATGATCATGCTTTTGGTATTATATTAATGAAGTAATTCACTATCCAAGACTGTGGAGGTTTGTTTCTATTTTTTTACAATTTTTATTGTTTTACATTTTACAGTTAAGTCTCTGATTCATTTAACTTAATTAGTTTCACAAGATGTAAGTATGAATTAATAATCGTTTTTTGAAATGCAAATGTTCATATGTTCTAGCACCATTTCTTCAAAAGATTACCAGTTTCCATAAAATTGCCTATGTATTTTTATGGAAAAATCTACATACTAACCACATATGTGGGGTCTATTTCTAAACTCATTCTTTGATTCCACCGATATATTTGTCTGTCCTTTACCAGGATCACACTGCTTTGATTACTGTAGCTTTATCTAGGTCTTGAAATCAGACAATGAGCCTTCCAACTTTGCTTTTCTTCTTCAAGGTTATTTTTAGCTATTCTGGATTCTTTGCATATCAAAATAAATTTTGAAATGAACTTATTCGTTTATACAAAAACAATCTACTGGCATTTTTACTAGGATTACCCTGAATCTCTAGACAAGTTTTGGGGAGAACTGACATTTTAATAATATTGAGTCTTCCTCAGTATATTTCTCCATTTATTTAGGTCTTCTTTGATTTCTTTCATCAGTGTTTTGTGGTAATCAGCATATAAATCTTGCACACTTTTCTAGATTTGCACTTACATATGTCATGTTTTTGGTGCTATTTTAAGTGATACTTTTTCAATTTCCAATTGCTAATCCATAGAAATAAATTTTATTTTCATATATTGACTTTGCCTCTTGCTCTCTTGTTAAATTCATGTATCAGTTCTGGTAACATTTATGTCGATTTATTAACATCTATGTAGACAATCTTATTGTGAATAGAGACAATTTAATTTCTTTGCTTCCGATCTACATGCTTTTTTTTCCTTGCCCCATTGCACTGGCCTGTGAAATAATGAACAGGAATGGTTGGAACACACACACTTGTGTTGACTCTGATTATAAGGGAAACACATTTAGTATTTTATAATTAAGTATGATGTTACACTTAGGTTCTTAGTAGATGCCCTTTCCTAGGCTAAGGAAATTAGCTTTGGTTCCTACATTATGAGAGTCATTATTTTGAGTGGATGTGAATTTTGTCAACTTTTTTCCAACATATATTGTAGATCATCATATAGTTTTAATTTTTCTTCTTTAGTCTAGTGAGACTGTATTTCTTCATTTAAAGAAATTTGTAAGACTCCGTATTGGATCATCACAAGTTGAAAACTTCACGTCAGAGAGTAGACCCTCTTTCCAGAAGTTTACACACTGCATGTTTATGGGATGAAATCAGACTTCAAAGGGATACCTAAAAGCTGTCTTGTCTTAGTAAATCCTAGAGAAATTATTTAAATATTATTTTTAATAACTTAGTTCTATTCTTTCAAGCTCAAAATTTATAATGCTAAAATTGAATATAGTCCCATCAACTCTTAAAATTTTATTGGTTGTGTAAAATATTCAAATATAGCTCATTGTAGTGAGTTCTACTGAAATCTAACTTCTGTGGACAGACTATTAGATATTTAAGAATGACAACATTTCCAAATGGATTTCAAAACTCCTAGTCTTGAATTTCAAATAATCTACAAAGTGTTCATTCAAAAGAAAACAAGTAGACTGTGAATGTAAATTGTAAATTAATATTTCAAAATGCAGGGGACAAGCAATGGTGTGTCTAATTGTAGACGAGCATTATTGCCTATATTAAGGCATCATTTTCCATCACTTATTAGAGATTTGGGAGAATTGATTATAAATTTCCTTTGTTTCTAATTCTAAATAACTTCATTTGATTTTTAAAAATTAGTATAATACGACAAATGGGAAAATATCTTAATATGATTTTTGTTATTTCAACGTATAATTGTTCATTGAACAACTGAGTGCATCAATGTCATGTATCATTTTTACTGAAAAAAATACATATCCTATTACAATAATTCCTTAAATTTGGTCCAGTTTTATTTAAGTTTTTGTATTTGTATATTTTTATTGAGATTCACCTTTTATTTGATAAAAAGGTATATGTTTTCAGTACTATATATTCTATAAGCATTTGAAGAAGTTTATTTTTTTCTGTGCAGATACTTGCACTAGGTGATGAGAATTCAAAGACAAATGAACCACAGTGTCTACCTTCTTGAAGTTTATGTGCTATTCTATTGAGTGAATAAAATGTCTCATACTGCAGAGATAGAACTAAAAAAAAAAATGTGGAGGAGACACAGAGGATTCTTTCTATAGGAGTCTGTTTAGAGCAGATGACATTTGAACTGAATTCCATAGGTGGGAGAAAGAAAGAAAGGACATTCATAGAATGGCATAAGCAAAGGTGTTTTAGTGCTAAGTAAAGTGGTTTCCAAGGCACCGGTGACTCCTCCATGTAGGACAATGGTTGCAGAAGGTGGCTATTGTTAACAAAAGGTAACCTGTGGACCACAAATGGAGATTTAGCCTTCCTGCTTAGCATCCAATTCTCCACAAAAAAAAAAAAAAAAAAAAAAAATGCAGCTAGCAGCTAAAGAAATCTAACTCTATATTATGTTTTATAGCATACAGTGTGCTACTCTCGTAACGTAAGATTCAAGTGTTGTACATTAAAGCAGTCCTGTAGTTCTGTAAAACAGCCTTCTCTGCCTTTTCTCACAAAAAAAGTCCCTGTAATAGTTCTTCAGTATAAGAATTAAAACTTCTCACCAAAAAAGAACTATAGTAACCCTTAGAATATATAATCTCTTCTCCCTTAGCTAATTTATAGGTCTACCTGCTCACATGTGAGGCCATATAGAATTCCATTCAGTGATATTTGCAATTCGATCCACTTGAAGAGATGGGTAAGGGAAATCTTCAAATATAAAACTGTCTAGTGAAGATAAGAGCACATAATTTAGGACGTGCAGCCTCAGACAGCATTAGTTATTTGTCTTCCCCATCCACTGAACAACAGCTGCAGGGCTCCTTACTTACTGAAGAATTATGGCCTCCACTTCGAGCCCTTTGTGCTACAGATGTAAATAATAAAGTCGTGTAAACTGCAAAAGGGAAATTTCATCCTCTACATTTATCAGAGTTCCTCATGGTAGAGAATTCATGGGTGTTAAATGTGTTATTATGGAAAAATGTTGGACTTCAATGATCATCTAAATGTGGCAAAATTTCTGGTGTTGGAATCAGTCTGTTACCTCTCATCCTACAAGTACACCGCTGAGCTTTAGTGTATATATATATATATTTTGTTTATTTTCTTCTTTGTCATCTCACTGCAGCTGCACGGGCTTCCCCCAGTCATCTGTCCACTGTGCCTGGACAGAGTTACGTGGTTTCCAGTATTCCATGACCCAAACTCAGCATTAGGAAGTTGTGGAGATGCTGAGTGGAGAGAGGTTAATGCAGGTGACAGAGGCGAGGGGACCCCTTCTAAGCCACAATAATAAAGCTTGCATATTTTACAACCTTTGGAATATTTCATTAAAATTACAGAGTATGAGTTTGTAACCTAAAACATTCAGGAGACATATAAACAGAATTTCCTTTAAAATATATCCTGCCTCAAAAAACAACCAGCTCCAATCTCTTTAGGAATGAATTGTCCAAAATTCAGAAAGACATTCACTGCACATGTTACATAGCTCATCATTTTCTTTTCCAGTTGTTTCTATGGAAACATTTTAAAGGAATTTTTGAAATAAAGTATAGCAGATAAAAATAAAGACTCTGATTCAGAGGGAGTTTGTGAAAGCAAATATTGCCCTTAGAAATCTGTTGAAATGTTCCCTTCTACTCCTGAGGGAAAGATGAGAAGGAACTCAATATGAATTGTGTGAAAATCATGAAGTCCACATGTGGAGGCTGGTGTACTAGAAAGAGTACTACTTAAGGAATTAAAGACCTACTTGAGTATTTCTATTCATTGACATGTGTCCTACTAGAAGTTACTTAAACTCCCTGATTCTCTGTCTCTTCATTTATAAAATTAAATCATAATAGAATCTGGATTACTATTTAATGGGTTTCTATGAAGTTCAAGTATAATAATAAATGTGGAAATACCTTTTACAGCTTTTCCACCTGGCTGGAATCTATGGTAGGTGTTCCTTCTAAGGAGCAACTTCTCCAATATCCCAAGTGGGCTGCAGGTGTGTCAGAACCCCTGGCCAGATCATTTCCAGGAGTCAGGCTTTCAGCTTTCTGAGCTGCGGTAAAAGGTGGTCCTGAGGGGTTTGGGGTTGGTGCCAAGCCCTGTGTTTAATTCTTATCATCTGCTTTGCAAGATTCGTGAGTAGCAGCATGGTGCTACAGAAAGACAAGAGGTCATCAATGAGATAGGTTCAAATCTTGGCCCAAAATCCATTAGGCATCTCTAGCTCTGACCTCCTGCCCTAGTTTTTGGTGAGTTAGAGCTCACCATGATATTTGGCCTTCTCCAGACCTACCACAGATTCCCTATTGCTAGCATCCCTGTCATGCGAAAGCATTATTTGCTAGATGCTCACCAGACCTACCACAGATTCCCTATTGCTAGCATCCCTGTCATGCGAAAGCATTATTTGCTAGATGCTCACCATAGTAGATTTTTACAGATGCTCACCACAGTGTAGACTTTTATCTACCCTGGCAAAGGTAGCTCTGAAAATTCTGCTCTATGTAATAATTTCAGTATAAATGATACCCTTTTTCCTACATGAAATCTTAAGATTTAAAACTTTTTAAAAATTTAGTGAGAGGTTGGTATAATATATGGGCTTAGTAATTAAATAATAAGGCTGAATTCAGTCTCACCCCTTGTCACCTGTATGCCCTGAATCTTATTAAACCTCAAGTTTTCTAGCTATAAATTAGAGTGATTCCTTAAGCCATACCTAATGGGATCATGCAATTAAATGGAATTGAAGGCCTGATATGTAATGAATTCTAAAATGATTACTATTATTCTGTAAGTCTTCTGTAAGGACTATCGCTCTGTGAGTGACTACTATTACTCTACTATCATTCTTGTTAAGTGAGCCTTAATAAGGATGCTTTATCCTTTCTCTCCTTTTACCTTAGTGTTTTTAAACTAAAGTGGAGTCGTCTTTTCTAGAATCCGATTTACATTCTCTGTTCTCTCTGAAAATTAAAGTAGAAACAGGTGCTCCTCGCATTCTCTTGTCTTGAATATGCAAAAGTTTGATTTATTTGTATTTATATGATGATTCTTTAATCATTGTGGAAAGCAGACTGAATATTTTTCAGTACTTTGTTAAGTACATAATGTAACAGGAAAAATGTCTTTTTTATGGTGGATCATCTTTCATCTAACAATTAGAAAAACAAAGCCTTCATGAATGTAACTTCTTAATCGTTCTAGCATATCTTTGATGTGGACAGAATATTAATGCCTATTATTGACATATAAAAATTATTTTGCAGATTATTCATACCCTATGAATTTGAAATTTGCTCCTCTCCTGAACTGCAAGCAATCTTTGAAATGACGTTAATGAAATTTTTATTGTTCTATATTTTATTATTATAATGATTTAAAAATACATCTTTGAGATCATTCCACATCAGGTCTACATCAGTGTTTCTCTGCAGGGAAATTTTGACCTCCATGTGACATCTGGCAATGTCAGGAACAGCTGCACAACAATAACCACTATCTAATTCTAGAACATCAAAACCCCCCAAAAAACCTAATTAGCAGTCGCTCCTCTCCCTCCTCCCCCAAGCCCTGGCAACTATTACTCTACTTTATGTCTCTATGATTTTGCCTATTTTGTAGATTTCATGTAAATAGAGTCATACCATATGTGGCCTTTTGTATGTATCTAGCACCTTTCACCTAGCGTAATGTTTTCAAGGTTCATCTATGCTCTAGCCTGTATTAATTAATGCAACATTCTGTTTTATGGCTGATAATATTCCATCATATATACAGATAAATTTTTTATATATTCATCATATATATATATATATGTATATATATATATACATTTTATTTATCTATTCAGGTGATAAACATTTGGCTTGTTTCCATTTCGTGGCCTTTATTATTAATTCTGCTCTTAACACTCATGTACAGGTTTTGCATGAGCATATCTTTTCAGTTCTCTTGGGTATAATTAGGAGTAAAATTGATGTGCCATAAGATACCTCGATGTTAAACACTTTTAGAGACTGCTACATTGTTTTTTAAACCAGCTACAACCTTTTTCATTTCTTCAAGCAATGCATAAGTGTTTCAGTCCCACAAATCCACACCAAATTTACTGTTTATCTTGTTTATTGCAGCTATTCTAGTAGGTGTGAAGAGGTATTAATTTTCATTTTTCTTTGATTAATAATGTTGAGCATCTTTTCTCATACTTATTGGACTTTTATTTATCTTGAGAAATTTCTATTTAAATCCTTTGCTCATGTTTTAGTTACATGTCTTTTTGTTGCATCATAAGAGTTCTTTACATACTTGAATAAAAGTTTCTTATCCAATATATGACTTGCAAATATATCCTCCCATTCCACAAGCTGTTTTTTTCTATTTCTTGGTTGTGTTCTTTGAAGTAAAGAAAATATTTAATTTTGTTGAAATTCAATTTATTTATTTTTTTGTGGCCTGTGCTTTTGGTGCTGAATCTGAGAAACCATTGGTTAATCTGAGATCATGCAGATTTTTACACCTAGATATACTTAATATGAATTTAATAGTTTTAACTCTTGTGTTTAAATTTTGATCCACATTAAATTAATTTTTGTATATAGAATTCAGAGGGCTCAGTGTTGTTCTTCTTCTGCATATTGATATCCAGCTGTCCCACTTCTCATTGGAAAGGCTATTCTAGCCTTATAGAATTATCATGTGGAAATCAATTGACAATAAATATGAGGGTTTATTTCTGGAGTCTTAATTATATTCCATTGTTCTACATATGTTTATCTTTATGGCGGTAACACACTGTCTTGATTATTGTAGATTTATAGTAAGCTTTGAAATCAGAAAATGTAAGTCCTACAACTTTGCCTTCAATTCTCAAGATTGTTTTGACTACCCTAGGCTCCTTGAATTTTCATATGAATTTTACAACAGTTTGTCAATTTCTGCAATGCAGCCAGCTGGGATTTTGATAGTAATTGTGCTGAATCGGCATATTAATTTGGGGAATATTGCCATTTTAACAACCCTAACCCGGTATCCCTTTCCATTTACTCAGGTGTTTAATTTCTTTCTATGATGCTTTGGAGTTTTGAATGTACAAGTCTTGCACCTTGCACTTCTTTTGTTAAATCTATTGCAAAGTATTTAATTCTTTTTGAAGCTATGGTAAATGGAATTGTTTTTCTAATTTTGTTTTTGGATTGTTTGTTTGCTAGTGTATAGAAATACAATTGATTATTTCATACTAATATTGTTTTCTGCAATCATAATATTGTTTTCTGAAATTTGTTTATTGGTTCTAATAGTGTGTATGTGTGTATTCCTTGGGGTTTTCTGTATACAGGTTTATGTCGATCTATAAATAGAGATAGATTTACTTCTTCCTTTTCAAGCTGGATGCCTTGTGTTTCTTTTTGTGCCTAATTTCCCTGACTATAAACTCCAGTAAAATGTCTTTTTCCTGATGTTAAGGGGATGCTTTCAGTATTTCACCATTAAGGACAATGTTTTTCATAAACTTCCCTGATTAGGTCCAGCAAGTTCCCTCCTAGTTTGAAAAGCTTTTAATTCATGGAAGAGTGTTGGATTTTGTCATTTTTTTGCACCTATTGAGATTATCATGTGCTATGCTCCCATATTTATAGATATTGAGTATTACAGTGATGGATTTTCATGTGTTAAACTAGCCCTGCATTCCTGTTAGACTTTCACAGTGGTTACAGGACTATTGGTTTTAAAGGCTCTGTTGGTGCTGGGGAGAACAGAATGGGAGCAGGGAGAGTTAAAACATGATAAAGTTCACTTTTTTTCATTGATATTCAGTATTTTATCTTAATAAAAGATCCGCAGGTGGTTATAAGCCTCTTGTTAATTTCCAGACTTCTGGAAAAGTGCATTTTGACAACTTTGCCAGTGTTGTCATTGCTTTCATGGAGGTGAGATTTTCAGAGATCCAACTTTGCCATTCCCACTGACATCACTCCATTCATGCACTTTCAAGGATGATATTGAATATTCCTGAATATTAAACTCAAAACATTTGTAGAGTAAGAAAACTACAGATTCTCAATGTTATTTTTTGATTCTATCCACTCTCTCATAAGCTGTATTATTATTCATCTCTGTTTACCCCTTTGTCCCAGGTAAATATTTATTCATTATATTTATCCCTTCAAGTGTTTATTCAGTGATTTCTATGCTTAAGATACTATAATACACTTTTTAGTAGACACAAAATTAACAAATATAAATTATTCCCAGTATGATAAATAAAATACCTGTGTAACTAAAATATAAGTAAAACATGATACATACAAAAAAGGGGGGATACAAATAATGGGAGTTCATAAAAGGTGAAGGAATATTGCTCTCTGCTTGAAGAGTAGGTAGAAAAGTCTACACAGAGGTTGCAATGGTTGTTTTGAACATGGCGTGAGTAGGACTGGAAAATGCACAATGGAGGAAGAGCACTTCAGACAAGAGGAACAGTAGGGACAGTGGCATTGACGTTAAGAGTACACTAGTCCTAACAAAGAAAGGGAAAGTGGGTCTGTTTGACTGTAGCTTAGAGTATGTGAAAGAGATAGTGATAGATAAGGTTAAAAAATTAAGCTTTGATCAAGAAGTACATTTAATGCCAGTATAAAGAATGTGGGGTTTTGTTTTTCTGTAGGAAGTGCTGAGTTGCGGAAGCTTACATGACTAGACTAAACTATACGCCAGAAAATTAATCTTTATATGTCCATAAATATTTGAGAAATCTAACTGGAGAATTACTATGATCAAATGTAATCTGGCATCAGGAGAAAAAATAGCAGTGTAAAAAGATGGAAAATTATACATTAAAAATACAAACTATCATAGAATGGAAGATGAAGAAAGGATGAATGCACCTGCCTCCTGAGTAGTATACAACTCATTTTAGATATACTTGTTTTTCAAAGATTCTTTCAACCAGTAATCTTATATTACATGTATTAGCACAACTGAAAGTCCAAGGTAACAAGAAGCTGAGCCATGATAAATTATCTAGGCATTTCTTCCATTTGCCAGTATATAGAAAGAGTTTTAAAGGTGTTGCCACATTTTCTGTTCACAAGGTCCTTGGTTCTGACATTTTCCTCTGGTTTGTCTCGTCTAATTTATAGTGCCTCTGATTCCAGCATAGTAGCTTAATGTCTCTCATCTTTTGTTTCCAAAAATCCAATGCTGAACTTCAGTATAATCGTCATAGTTGTTATTCTGTGTTCTCCTCTGTCATCTCACTTCAGTTGTTTGGGCTTCCCTCAGTCTTCTATTGTTTCTTCTCAGCTTTACATAGTTACATGATTTTCAATATCTAATTCACTCAACCACAGCATCAGGAAGGATAGTAACCTTTAATAGTTACAGTTAAATATGGCCACCAATTCTTCAAATCACAAAATGTTGAAAAATTCCTTCACAGTTTGGAAGATGGGCTGATGTAGCACAATCTGCCAGACCTCCAAAGGCCAGGTTGTCCTTCACAATTAAATGTCCTGTATTTTTTTAAAGCAACTAATTAGATAAATGGCACACCCTTGAAGGAGCTGGATTTGTACCATTCACTTCTCTGTCACACAACAGAAATCCGGCTCTTTGTAGAATTTTTTCCCTACTTAGGGGGAAATGACCTTGATTTTCAGCTGTTTAATTATTTTTAAAATACCATACTGGTAATGCAAAGCAGTTCATAATATTCTGCTTTTTTTTTTTCTTGCACAGTTCAGATTGCAATAGTACAACAGCTACTGAATCACTCTCTTGAGGACTTTGGTAATGTTCATAGCCTATTAAGTTGAGCAAGACTAAGGTAGTATAATAATAAAAAAAAAAGCTTCTATTTCCCCTGTGATATCTTAGAGCATAGATTGACTGAAACTTTCTGCCAACATTTTTCATTACATTGATGAGAGGGAGAGGGTTACACAGCACTCTGTCAACCCTTACATAATGGTTCACACTACTTTGGAGTAGCCTTGGGAACTTACTAAATATTTCTTGGCAGTCAGAGTACCTGAGACTTTGCCAGAAACTGATCAACTGATGTGGTCTAACAACTTGGAGAAAGCTAATGTATATAGTGTGTATACCTTGATATTACCCATTATTTTTTACAATTGCTGTGCAAAACCACTTTCGTGTCTGAGTTTTGTAGATCTGGAAGCTTAGAAACACTGCTGATTTTGCAGGACAAAGCCATTTCTGAAAAATGCTCACATAGAAAGCGTTGGTAAAGAGAACTTAAGGACACGATGTCCAGTTGGAGTTTAAGCTAGCTCTGCTTATTATCACTAGATCTCTTGCACACAGGTCCAGGTATGTAATTTTCAAAATGAAATGTTTTCAAAAAGAATCTCCTGGACTCATGTTTGTCCCACTCACATGCACATGAATTGCTGGAAATCTGAATAAAATAAAGTCTTATTCCACTGTGCAATGGGACTGAGATTCTGAATTCCCAACAAGGTTTCAAGAGATGCCTGGTCTGCAGACAGCTTGAAAGGCAAGGTCCAGAAAAATCAAATCAATCACCTGCCTTGAAATAAACAGAGAATAGATGTACGATGCAATCACTATTCATAAGGAAACTAATTACTTTCCTACCTTTGTTTAGTCATTCCACAGCTATATCACTTTTAAAGAAGCTGCATTCTCTCTTGTTAAAAAAAAAAATGCACTAACAGCATGCAGCTCAGCTGCTCACCTTGGTTTTATTGCTTGGTTATGTAGATAAATGTGTATTTTCAGAATTAGGAACTAGCCTGCCCTTTTATTTCTTCACCCACTCAGCTGTTGTTCTTAGAACAACTCCAACCTCACATCTATCAAAAGCCATTCTCACATCAGCTCTGAAAACGCCCATCTTGCTATCCCAAAGGAATCACAAATGATCTAAGTTCTACTTCTATCATTAAGGGAGGATAATTGCTTACTAAACACAATGCCCTACAGCCCACAACAACCCTCTCAATGTACTGAACCATTAAATGAAAGTTGGTGATAGACAGTACTGCCCTGATGACTAATATCTAGGTCCTTCTGAGCTCAGGATGCTTTGTTATTCAATAAACTCCAGTTTGCAGACAGTGTTTAACTATTACACACATCATCTGTCATCATATTTTTCTGCTTTTTTAAAATGTGAAGCGTCAAACAGTTTTGTTATAAATTGAAAACTTTGTATTAAGAAGAAGAATCTTAAAGAAAAACTGAGGTAATCGAACATGACCTTTCAAGATCATTTTCAGCAGTCCATAGAATTTCTCTGGCTTAGTTATGAAAGATTTGTGATCTGGTACCCTATATTTTCAGGGGGGTGTGTAGGTTAGTAGAAATGAACTTTTGCTGAAAGGACATGAATGAGTTTCATAATATTTACTTGGTTACAGTTAGGGGTAAAGGATGTAACAAGGGCAGTGGAGAAGATTGTTCTTAAAATTCTCATCTGTGTCCAGAAAACTGTGATTGAATTGTTGAGATCTGAAAGAACAGACAGATAAGGATACAGAGAGTACAACCAGAGTGATGCAATATAAAAGAGATTTTATTTTCTGTTCTCCATGATAAAATGAAAAACAGACCTTGTTCCAAGGTGAGTTTCCTGACAAAGTGAACTTTCAAGTCTTCCATCTAATTACATTTAAAATATCACCAAAGGTTACAGAACCCTGGAATCATCGCAGAGCTTCTGCCTTTGCCTTCTTGGAAAAACCACTAACAGAGAAAAGGATGTTTCATAGGAAGCAACCTTTGGTCCATGGTGTTTAACCTCCACGGGTAGTCCTCTGCTGTCATAGCTCTACTGAATTTCTTCTTGCCAGAAAAAGTGTGTTCAGCACAATGAATCTGGGTTCTCCAAACTCCAAAATGGGTCCCGTCCAAAATGAATTCAGAGACTTGGTTCTTGCCATTTTCCCAATCTACCCTAAAGAACATTAAACCAATAGCTCTCTCTACCCAAGATGTGGCCTTTGCGAATTGCTTACTGCTAATGAGCAAATGGAGAGCTATCACACCATTGCTAATTTGTCCCTGAATTTGTATATGAAGTGTTGATAAACAACTCAGGCAGAATTTGAACAAGCAACTATATCTGAAAAAACACCATAACTCATCTTTCAAATCCCTTATGCCCAAACACTTAAGCTTATATTTCATGAAATAAAGAGCTAATGTTACATTTTGGTTCCATAGCTGTGTCTCCTTGCAACACTCATTTTGTGTAAAGTAGCATTTCCCATTAAATAAAGTAATTAAGAATCATTCAGCAGTGAAGGAAATAACACATAAAGCATGTTGCTAATATACTAAATAAATTATGAAAAAATATGTTCAAAGATCAAACAACCATGTCTATTTTACTGCTTTTCATGTGAGACATGCATATTTGTTTTACAAACTTTTTCATATTGTCAAGTAATCAGCTTTGACCCTTTTACAGCATTGCACTGACTATTCAGACAACTTACTGCATGCACACGCTGAGATCCCAGACAGACATAATTTACTGACCAACCATAAGTCTTAAAAAACATGCCTTTCAATAGTACAGGTTAGTTCCTGAAAGAAGGAGACCCTTATTGTATGCTTAAGGATTTTTGGTTACTAGCCCTTATAACTTTTTAATATACAAAAAAACTTCATAAAGTTACTAGTATAATAGTTGCATGGATCTCATTCAGTTACTTTTTTTGGCATTTGAAGAAGGACATTAAAATAATTGAATTTCCATTGATTAATTGGAAAAGGGTTGCATGTTATTCTTAGATGTTGTTTCACAAATTACTTCATAAATTTAAATTGTACAATAAAAGATATTTCAAATAACTGCTCATTACAGAATAGTGTGTATATGAATCTAACAAAAGCATGAAGATAGCCAAAGAAGTTGGGAGAGATATTCAGTAGTTTATACACCAGAAACTGTATGTTTACCTTAATTTTCAATTCCTTTTTTTGCCCTGGGTTTATTGGGATTTAGGGGACATCTATCAGCTATTACACATTGATTTAGAAAAACAGCATACTACAGAAATTCAAAAAAGGTCAAGCGTTCCAACTCCCTGCCTGCACATAGATGGATAACAAAAACCTCAAGAAAGAAGATTGCAACCATTTAGAAATTAAAGATAGTTATGATTCAGCCTTTGTTTCTTTTTCTCCTCCAGAATGAATAATTTTTTATGCCTAGAATTGGTCCCTGAATTATATCATGGTATAATTTATCCCTGATTTAGAAGAGAAATTCTGTGATAGACAGTCCTTCATTTTCTTTATGAGGTCCTTTGTCATTTTTAGAAGTACAATTACAGTCCTCTCAATATTTTCTTGATTGTTAAAATTACTAAAAGGTGGCTGGCTCCTGATTCCCTGTAACGATATGAACCAAGGTCAAATTCCACATTTCATAACCCAGTACACTGAAACTATGAAAAGTATGCTCTTACTGTTAAGTCTAAAAAAATATTTGTATAAAAATACCTTTTAGAGAAACAAACCTCTAATAAAGCATTTAATCTTTATTGAAGTCATTTTAAATATTGTACTCAAAGCTCGTTGTCTTAAACAGTTGGCACAAAGTGCTCCAATGGAGGGTTATTTTGAGGTTTGCTTGATTTGAATCTCAGAACCCTTTCACGGGTGGTCAAGTCTATAGAATTAAAAATTCACCACAGCTAGTTTTATTTGTAGCTGTATAACTCTGCTACTTCATTCAATTCCTTTGCTAACAATCTTCCAGATTTCATATCCTAACACCCTCTTTCCATGCACACATATTCCTTTCCCATCTATGTTTCCCTGCTAAACCCCATTAAAATACGATGAATACTGGATTGAAACTTCATTTACTAACCTGATGTATGCCGCAAGATAGCCAGTGTCACAGGATAAGTATGGTACAAGTGTTTTTTGTGTTGATAATTTTCTTCATGTTAAGCAACTATATCCATCACCTTATGTTGAAATGAACAAGGATACTTTATGGAGTAAAATACATTTGCATAATAGTTAAGATAAAACAAGAGACTTCAAAGAAATTTCAAGAGGAGTTTTTCTCTGCCTAGGAGAAAATGCCATAGAAAAGTTTAATAAGTACGAGGCTGACCATGTTATACCGTGACCATTTCTCTTCAAACAACACATATTAACAATTTAAATTCATTGATCATAAACAAAGAACTCAGGGTAAGCAGGAACATGGAAGATCATCTAAACAAGACTTCTGGTGCAGATGAAGAAACAGAGGCCCTGAAAACTGAGTGATAATTTCATTGATAAAATCAAACTCACGCGACTAGATAGCTGTGGTAACTCTGTGAGGCCTTATAACCCTGACTCTAATCCCTGTTCTTCCAGCTACACCCTAATGTTTCATGGACATGTTATTCCTTGCTTTTGCTTTAGAAATTTGTAAACAGAAAAAGAAGATTGCAGAATCATCAGAAATAGAAAACGGCACCTCATTGAGATTCTTCTGCTGAAACTTGGCTCCAAGAACAGAAATTGGGTTGGCAGAAAGTTCGCTAGCCCCACTAAGAGTGACTAAGTTTCTGAAGGCCAAATGGTCTAATGACAAGATACTCGTATATAGAAAGTGGTTACTAACCATTCTTGAGAAGACAACATTAAGAGACGGTTAAATAACAAGAAACAGTTTCTCTTCTAAAGCACATTGTCTTCCTGGGAATCGACACTTGCAGTGTTCCTGGGCACATCCATATCTGACAAGGGGAAGCCCTGTCACAGAGTGACAAGATGCCAGGGGGCTGCAGTTTCTTCTCCAACAGCCAAGATCTCCACCATGTTGTCCACTGCTGTTTCCTTAACCATTTCTCCTGTGAATTCGGCCTATGGTCACCAGAATTTAGTTCTTTATTTTAACTGCCCTTTTATTGTACTAGAAAACAGATAGCAAAATGTGGGAAATGATTGCTCCTCCAGGGCTTGGGTTTCCTCGTGTTACATTTTCATGGCATGATCTGAAACTTCACCAAACCCTATGGGCAGCTTTCCTACAGATAGCCAATCCTACAGATAGCCTCACTCAGACTGAACACTTTGCCCTCAAGCTACTGGACATCAGGTTAAAACGACTGGAATTACGTTGACTTGAAAGTTTAGGGACTTCTTACTTCTTAGAATTTGGTTCTAAACAATCAGGTAGGCTTAATTCTTCACTGAGTTGGAGTGACAATCACTTTCAGTTCTGATAGTGAGAAATTACCAGAACACTATATTGGATCACAAGTTCATTTGGTAGGTTGGTGTGACAGGAACATTAGGTGCATTTTGGTTGAAGAAGTGTAATATAATAGAGATAATCCTGGCTTATTCTAGAGGGTCCTGAATGTCACTCTCATCTAAGTACCTCTGACTTCAGGCTATAGGCTAGGAAGACATAAATAGTTTGGAGAAAACGAAATGATAATGTGCTTTAGTTGGTTTAATGAAGGTGAGCCTGGTGACAGGAAAGGAGTTGGGAGGCAGCAACAGTACAGAACAGGAAAGCATTTAGCCTTTACAATACTATAGGTTAAAAATAGTAATATTTATTCAACAAATGTTTTAGTATTTAATATGTACCAAACTTTGTTTTTTTGGTTGTATGTGATAAAACAGACTAATGTTACCCTTGTTCTTATGAAGTTTACTCTCGGGTATTGAGGGAAATACAAAAAGAAAATCTGATAAAATGCTTGGAAGAAAATAAACAAAATAGAGACTAACCTAGGGGAATATACTTTAAATAGGATGAAGAGGAATGGACTCTCCAAGAAGCTGATGTTTTAGCTAATGTGAAAAGTGGGGATCTCAACACAATCAATGGGAAAAACACATTTAGAGGGACAAGAAAAAGCTATGTTTGTTCAGATAAGATAGTGGGAACCAGTGCAGTTGGAGCTCGCAGGATTTTGGAAAGAAAAACGAAAAGGGGAGAAAACATTCCAGGCCATATACAGCATGGTAAAGACTTTAGATTTAATTTTGAGGGATATAAACTGCAGTTGAAATAACTATTTCAAGGGACCCTGTGCTTACATTTACCTGTTGAGAGAATCCCTTTTCTGCTGTGTAAAAAATGGTTTAGGGAAAGGAGATGGAAAAAGGGAATACAGTAGGATGTAACTGATGCAACAACCTGAATTAGGCTCATAAAAATAGACATGAAAAGAAATTGCAGACCTGAGATTATATTGTGTAGCTAAATTGCTGATAATTCAGAACTGTATGATTAGAAAAATGGAGTAACCCAGGTTTCTGGCTTTGGCATCTGGGTGTATTTGTGGAGGAGAGAAATAACGGGAAGGACAGGTTGCAAAAGATGAGATTTCCTTCTTTTTTATGACCACATAGTATTCCATTGTGTAAATGTTCCACAGGTTTTTTATCCACTCATCTACTGATAGGCACTTGGGCTGCCTCCAAATCTGGACAATTGTAAATAATGCTGCAGTGAACATAGGGGCGCATATATTCTTTTGAATTAGTGTTTTGGGTTCCTTCTGATATATTCCCAGAAGTGGAATTGCTGGATCATAAGGCAGCTCTGTTTTTTTATTTTTAGAGGAAAATTCATACTGTTTCCCACATCAATATGCATTTCTATCAAGATTGCAATAGGGTTACCTTTTTTCCACATACTTACCAGTACTTGTCATTTGTGGACTTATTGATTGTAGCCATACGGACAGATGTAAGATGATGTCTCATTTTGGTTTTAATTTGCATTTCCGCTTACAGGATATTTTTAAATGATAAGTTTTTTTCTCTGAGATTAATTAATTTTCAGAAACAACCAAATTTTCAATAAGAAATGCATGGTATATAAACTGAGGATCAAATTAGACAAAGTTAATAAAGGAGCTATAAATTAAGTAGACACATTTTCCCATTTGAGCCACAGCTGTATGAAAAGACAATTCCTAAAGAATAATTATAGAATAATTGAAACTGGTTATAGTTTTCAATATTGACTCTTGATTTTTACATATTGTTTGACAATTTCTTAAAACCTTAATACTTTAACCACACCAAACATTTCAGCATTTATCACCAACCAGAATCAATTGCTGAGGTTCTTCACCTACATACATTTCATATATTCCTAACAATTACAGCCAGTGTTAGACCATCTATTGCAAAAATGTTTCTATTTAAATTTATGTGAAATGAAGAAAGGAAAGTAAGCACTTAGCTAGTTACATTTCTGTTGTCCATTGTAATAAGCAACTCTACTCTGCTTTGCTCTAGCTGCGAATGCTTATTATATATATTATTACAAAAGTTGACAGGCACTTTGTGAATTTCATGTGTGACTCCCAGACCTGCAGAATTTGACTTTTGCTAACATCAGTTTCATGGTAAAGAATTGCAGCTCTGTACCACCTGAGCCTGTTTTCCTCAGCAAGACACTACCAGTGACTGTGCAAATTTTTGTATGTGTTACAATCAGCAGTGAATCTCATTATTGCAAACAGTAACAGTAGAGTTAACAGGTGAACATGCAAGGGAATACACTAGTCACAACCAAGGACCCTCCAAGGAGACACAATGTGCAGTGCACCCATTTAATATTAAGAATGTCAGGTTAGATTAGATATGTTGAACCTGAAAAATCGATCATTGTTTTTGTGCTGTCATGAAACTTACAAAATGCTATCTAAAGAAGTTACCTTTTTTTCATGATCAACTTGTGCCTGTTTGTGTTTTGCTGACTCTTATTGTAGTTTTGAAATGTCCCTAAGACCTGACCACTGTTCATCCTTCACCAGACACTAAGGGTGTTAGGGCAGCCTTAGCTACTCTACGTTCTCAGTGTTTGGCACTGGGCAGGTTATGAATAAATCCTTTGGAAGGAAGGTAGGAAGGAAGGAAGGAAGTGAAGTTTAAGTTTATGTGGATTTCACAGGCTTAAAAAAATGATCTGAAGTCAAATTCCTGAATGAAAATCCTATAATCCTATCTGCCCCTAATTAAGTAATCTAAGGAAAAGTTATTTTCTGCCATTGAGCATTAATTTCCACAACTAAAAAATGTGCTTACAATTTGTACCAATCTAAAACGACCTGAAAAGATTAAATGAGATAATGCCTGTAAAGGTATTAGTATAATACATATGTAGTATGTACTGTTCTAACTGTAAATAGCTCTATATATTTTATCTTTTTTGTCTTGAAGGGGTGTCATATATGTGTCAGAATCTGATAGAAATGGACCATCTCCTGAAAAATTTTCATGGCTTTAATAAGCTCTTGAAACCTATCTTTGTACTCCATTTTAAGAACCATTCATTAAAATTAGTCACTTTTTTTCCAGCTATATACATCATGACTCATTACTGAAATCTACTTATGTTGTAGGCATTGGTAATATATACCTTGAACCTCACTTAATTAGGATAAATAAAGGTAAAAAGTTTAGAGAAACTTTATTTCGTGTGTGTGTGTGTGTGTGTGTGTGTGTGTGTTAGGTTATACTGTAATTTGCATTTCACAAGATGTGTCAAACTTAAGCATCCTTCAGACCCTAATGCCTAACAGTCATCTTAGCCCTTCCTGTTCTTAGTTCCATCTAGTTTCCTTGATTCTCATGCCTTTCTGTTTTTAATTCCACCTCGTCTGCTTGATTTCCAAACATCTGAGCACAACAGCCTCATTTGCACATGCAACTGATCAAAGGGTTAATTTTTTAAATGAATTAACTAACCCCAATTATTACATTAATCATTGCATATTGACCCCACCAGCAACATAAATGTCATGTTCAGAAGACATGATATATGCATCTAAACCCCAGGCTTGGCATGTGGATGACATATTCCTGAGTTTCACTGTCATACTGCCCTTCAGCTATGACCTGGGGCATGTTATACATGAAACATGTACAGCAAGATGCTGCTAGTAATTATATTCTTTAGAATAACATCCAAAAGACCATTCTATGCCACACTTGTGCTACAGGATGATGCTGAGTAGTGAAATTGCAATGAGTGCCTATTCCAGATTTTTGTGATAAAACTGCCTTAAACCAGTTATCCACTTTCTTACCTTAGAACCAGAATCAAAATATGAGTCAAGTGACTCTTTTATAAACATAGTTTTATACCTACATTTACAATAACTTCTAATTGAATTTTAGATACCAAAGATTGTGTTCACAGAAGCCTAAAGTCTGCAGATGACACAGACATCTTCTAAACCTCTGACTCATGATTATTAATCCATCTTCTTCCTAAAATAATGTCTCTTCAAAAAGGATAGTTTCTCATTGAGCCTAAACTGGCTTATAGTTGCATTAATTTTATGTACCCAAATTATAAGTGCATTATTTATTAGAGTTTATCAATTATTAATGTAACATTTAGTATTTTTAAGACTGCATTGTTTCACATGAAAAAGACATAAAATTATTTTAGAAAAAAATGCAAGATTATATTGTCTCCCTCTTAGCATGTATTTTATCTAATAATCACAATAGTCATTGATTCACACTGAACTAGGAAAGGTCTTCTCAGTTATAGCTTCAGTATAAATGAACTTCAGTCAGCAACATTTGCTGTGTATTTCAGGTGACAGACATCACTTAAACACATAAACAAAGTATTTCTTTCTGATGTCCTCTGTTCTCACATTAGAGATTTTGGGAAGATTTGCCAAAGGAATCCCAGAAGTTAAAAGTCATTTTTTGTTTCTCTAAATTTTAGATGTTTGTTGTATGACTGAAGAATAAAATGGCTATTATAGTAGGAAATAAACATGACTAAACTTTTTACTCTAACATCACCTAACCTATTGACTAAGGATATATGGATGTTTCTTGAGGATAAACATCTTCAATAAACGTCAGGACATAAATGTTCGAGGTGTGTTATTTCATATACTGTGTGAATTGTGGAAATGAAGCAGCCAGCTATTCGCACTTAAGAAGTCGGAAAACCAACCACTGGTATAATAAAGAGTATTTTGTGCATGGAAACTTAGAAAATATAATTTACAGGCATAAAATAGAATTTATAGCAATGGCAACAGAAACTAAACAGCCAGGATACAGTCACAAAATATGGTTCCTTAAAAAGCATTAACCCACAGTCAGGAAGCCTTAATTTTATTTTTCTTATTGCCATGACTATTCTTGGCTTATTGTAATCTTTGCAAATTAAATATCAAATTATGAATCTGTGAAATAAAAATACAAAAGCAAAGTTTATATCTGCCCAATTTATTACAGGATGTGGGAAAGAGGAAACTGAAAATAATTTGTTTTGCAAATAAATATTCAAGTGGTAGCTTTATTCATAAAGCTAATATTCAAGCAATATGAGAATACTTCTAATGTTTTAAGATGAACTTTTCTAATTACAAAATAATTATTTATATTACCTCAAATGATGAGATTCTTGAGAATAATTTTATAAACAGAAATAAGTCTATTAATTATGAAAAGTAAATATTCCCAGTTAAGCAATATTTAAAAATTGGTATCATGAATGTTTCATTTAACTGCTGTCATTCATTCTCTCATATGGAAAACTGGCAGAATTCTAAATGTACAAAAACTCTCTTACTCTTATAAGACACTCAGTCATTTTCATTCATCTACAATCCATAACATCTAGTTCATGAAAGAGTATAATTTGGAGTTCTGAGTAGACATTGAGGACAGGGACCCCACTGATCTTATTCACAGCAATGTCTTCAGCTCAGTTCCTGGTAGTAGGAGTCCAGCTCATATAGTTTGCTTATACATTATGAATAATGAAGGAACAAAACTAAATCCACGAAAAATCATCTATAGTTTTAACGCAGAAGAAAGAAGATTCCTAGTAGGTTTTTTCCTAGTAGGAAAACATCCCAATACAAAAGACTTTAATTTTTTAAGGAAAACTAAATGAATTTTTATCAATTTACTGTCCAAATTTATAAAAACTCATAATTTTAAGAATTAGGCTACTTCACTGATAGGAATAGAGGGAAAACTGATATGCCCAGTCATAATTTCTTAATCTAAATAAGTTGGATGACACTGGGCAAGTAAAAGCTCTGATATGCAAAGGTCTGGATGCTGGGTAAACTCAGACTCTTGGGTAAAATAAAAAAGTGATTTTTAACATACACCAAAGGTGTTTTGTCACCTTTGGTCACTCCTCTGTTCTGTCGAGTCACTGCCTAGCCTTTCACTTGTACTACTATAAACATGCTGCAAGATGTGATGAGAATTTTAACAGTGGCTCTGGAGACCAGGCATGTGTCTGTCTGCAGTGCTTAACCCAGAGACTCCCAAATACCAGTCAATATACTTTGAAGGTTGTGATAAATATTTTAGTTATCATGGAAGTAAAATGAAACAATATGGACAGTGAAGAGAGCTTTTCATTGAAATATTTTTCAATAAATATAGTCTATATTACAAAATGTTATATCTTTTGTAAAATAACGGTGATATTAAATGTTAAGCTGTTTTTTCTAATAGAAAACAAAGTTGGTAAACTTTGTTGTCATCAAGTACAAATAATTCAAAACATGTAGACTGTTGGGATTAGAAAAGCCACCTGACTGAATAAAAAGAAGAAACTAGAAAGTGTTACAATGAAAAAATGTCCTCAGGTAAGGGTTAAAAAAATATTTAAAGATACTTTCTTTTCTTTAATCAATTCATTATAATTTGACTAAGTTGTGATGGAAAGTCTTTTATAATTATACCAGACAAGAAAAAGAAAACTACAATATTTTCAAAAGATAATAATCTTCTACTTAAGCAAGTAATTTATTGCCATATAATACAGGATTTTAAGCAACTTTACACTGATATATCTGAGTTTATTTTAAATGTATTCAACATATGTAAAACTTCTTTAGGAGAATGGTTTAATTATTAAGACATAAACATCAAAGTTTAGAGACAGATGAAGACTAAGATATTTGCATTTACAGGATTATTTTTTAAGTGAGGGTACTTAATGCTACTTCAAAATAGATATGTCAGGTTTTGTATAGGACCTGTAAGTGAGAATTTTTACCCAAAGACTATTTACCCAAGGATTATCAGGTAATGATTAATTAATTAATTAAACATTCATGCAGAATTATAGTTTTAGCATTTCTATTAATAAGGAAACAAACGACTAAATTAAATATACCCTAACTTCCCACAATATTCAGGGGGTTACATAGCAGAATAGTGGAACACTCAAGTTAATGTCATTATTTTCTCAGGCTTTAAAATAACTTCCTTTTTCTTACACACACACACACACACACACACACAAACACACACAAACACACACACACAAGTTAAACCTCTTCCCTTTATATCTAGATATTTTTGGGTAAATCAAGTTAATGTATGCCCTATATTATCAAAATTTTAAAAAGTCTCCTTTGGCCCTGGTTGGTGCGGTTCAGTAGGTTGAGTGCCGGCCTGAAAACCAAAGGGTTGCTGGTTTGATTCCCAGTCAGGGCACATGCCTGGATTGTGGGGTAGGTCCCCAGTGTGGAGTGTGTAAGAGGTAACCACGCATTCACGTTTCTCTCCCTCTCTTTCTCCCTCCCTCTCCCTCTCTCTAAAAATAAATAAAATCTTTTAAAAATCTCTTTTGAAGAATTGTTAATTTTCAGATATCAGTGAAATATTTATTTGGTACATTCAATCAGTTCTATAGGACAGTTAAAGAAGCATAAAGTTGAAGACTTGAAAGTCTTTACAATCAAGTTGAAGAGAAATAACACACATTCAATGGATAAAGTAATAGATGAGTAATACTACAAATCATAGTTTAGGCAGGGGAGTGTCAAAAAATCGAGAGAAGAGAGAAAATAGACATGGGTTTAAATCCTGACCAGGACAATACTTGGCTAATATATAACCTTTTGAACCTTTGTTTTCAATATGTGAAATGAGGATACTAATAATTCCCTTACATGATCATTATGGAGATTAGAATTGGGTCATGTGGAAGCATGGTATTGGACCAAGTACATACAGTAAAATCCTCAAGTATTTATTGTTATCAGTGGTACTCCATGGTATTAATAGTTGTAAGTGTATTTGGTTGTGATTTTTTCTCCCTTTAACATCTCCCTACCTGGAAATTTGTTTATACTTCTCTCACAATCCTTACTTAATAGTTGTAAGTGTATTTGGTTGTGATGTTTTCTCCCTTTAACATCCCCCTACCTGGAAATTTGTTTATACTCCTCTCACGATCCTTACTTTCATCTGCCTTGTGGATTAAATCTCTAATATGGGTGAACTATATGAGGGCAAGTGTTAACAATTTTCTCATATTTGTATTCTTCAGATGAATGATCCTTTACCTTTACTCACCTAAGGATCTTGTTACCATGAAGATTCCATTCTGGCTCAGTGGGTTTAGGCATGGTTCTGGGACTCTGCATTTTCAACAGTGCATCTGGTTCCTCTGAACACACTTGACTCCCAAGGCCCTACAGCACTTACCCTTTGCCTTGCATATGGAAGATATTCAATAATATTTCTTGATTGAAAAGATAACATGAAACGTGTGATTTACATTGTCAAATTAATTACAAAAACAATCATTTTTTAAAGATGCTCAGAGGAAAAAGCTAGCTACAGAAAACTTTATGGAGTAGGTGAGAAATTACCCAGGTCCTCAAGAATTATAAATAGTGAATGGTTAGAGTGGAGGCAAGCAATTCTAGGCTTGTAGAAGAACATGAGTCAAAATGTGGAGGGAACAGAGCACAGGAATGTTCAAGAATAAGTACAGCCATTGTGTCCAAAGCAAAAGATTTAGGTTAGGTTAAAAATAAGTTGGAAAATATTGGGTGATACAATTGTTTGTTTAACAGTGAACCAACATAGAGGAATCTGTGAAGTGATTACTAGGTTTTTAGGAAAGTTATTCTGGGTGGTAGTGTGTAAATTGTTGATGGCAAAGAACAAAAATGGAAGATAGGAGGTTCAATAAACTCTTAGCTTTCACTGCTAAGTATATATTAAGCTTCCAGGGCTTAAACTGACATCAAATATAAGACAATCTTACTATGTTAAATTATATTGTAACTAAGCCTGAAATCTGTTAGACAGGAGTATAATTTGGTCTCAAGATAAATTTGTTTCACGAATTCTTCTACTAATAGAACACATTAATTATGGTACAGCTTTCCTGAATGTGAGCAACTTTACAACCAGAAAGAAAAATGACAAAAATAACTTACTGCATTTTATTAGGATAGTCATATTTAGTACATATTGCCATTTTTCTCATATTTAATAATACTGCAATTAAATACTTATGCATAAAATTATAATAACCAATGGGGAGTAAACCAATCAAATATCTTCCATAAAAATTAAAATGTAAAAATAGAATATGGCATTTTCTACTATTTTAATGATAAAAGGAGCAAATAGTCATGTTTATGAAAAGCAGTTTTGATTATATTGTAAAAATCAACAAGTGTTGATCAAATTTATAAAGTTCACAGCTGAGAAAATCATTCACTAATGTATAACTCAAAGCATCTAATTGCAATTTTTCCTATTATGTGATTCAATTCTAGGGGGAAATAGGATGGGACTTGGTCCATCTTGTGTGATATTAACATCTAACTATGGTATATAGCTGCCATAAAATTAACCAAAGAGTAGCCCTCATAAATGATGTCTAAGATCAAGTGATTTAGTGAATTGCATCATTTAGGTCCAATGAATCTGAGTAAGTAATTGGCAGAAAAAATTAAAACATAGTAAAATAGCAAAGCAAGGCAACTGCTATTAACAGAGAAATGTAATGATCTCATTAAATACATTATGTGCAGTCTCCATTCCAATTTTTATATTTCTGCATTTTTCTCTAAACTTTGCAAAAATGTTATCTACTATCACATAATTGTAACTTGAATTCAAGTATAAACTAAGAATATATTTTAGAATTTTACTGTAGGTTTCATACTTACATTTCAGTGTGCCATATACAATATTGATATGTTTAGCTTTTTTTCTGGTATATTTTATTGAGTATGACATTACAGTTGTCCCATCATTCCCCTCTATATCCCTTCTGCCCTGCACCCCATTTCATCATCCCCACACCTCTTAGTCCATGTCCATGGGTTGCACACTATACAATATCAATATTTGAATTGATTTCTTGTTCTCCTCTCTTTTCTAATTTAAGATAGAGTAATTCATTTAATTCAAAAAGAAAAGTCCCAAGGTAAATGTCCATTAATTTATACTATACATGAGGGAGAAAAAAATAATTTTAGTTGTGGAAAAACTCAATAAAAATCATATAGAAATTTAAAGATTATTGAAATAAGTGATATTCAGAATCATATATAAGTTTTTTGAATTGTGAAATCTGGCTGAAAATTTATAAGAATAACTTCCTTATGAGAAAACTGAGGGAATCATGAATGTTTCAGACAAAAGCAAATACAAATTTAAGAAAAATTTTAGATTCATTTGTAATTTTAGTTTTACGGTTTACTACCACTGATCATGATAAATCCTCAATATTTTGTCCCAACTTTGCAAATTGAAAAATAGAAGTTTTAAACTAGCTTTATGAAATTGCCTTGGGAGAATATAATTTTAAATATGTAGGTAAGGGCATATGAAAGGACAATGGTACATTTTAAAATTTCGACATTTGCAATCTAAAACAAGAACCTATTTTTAATTATTCTAACAATGTTTCTACTTCTTATAGCTTTTGTTTTAAACTTAATATCACTATTAACAATGTGTAGTGTGCATTAAAAATTTAATCATCATTTACTTCCCTTGCATTTTCTATTTTATTGCTTCATAAATAAATAGTTTATAAATTTGCTTTATCCATTTCATTTCTATAGAAAACTGGACTCAAAGGAGATTAAGTTACTGTTCTAGATATATAATTAAAAATGTATTGAAAACCCACTTTACCATTAAACACTATAGTGGAGAACACATTAAAAAAAAGAACATGACCTCCTTTTACAAGTATCATATAATCCTTTTGAAATGTAACAAGGATTTTAAAAAGTCAATGCCAGTTATCATTTTGTATATTATCATATATATTTCTAATGAAAAGTGAGTTAAAAGAGTAATTATAGTTAGATGATACTAACCAAGGTGATTCCTGAGATTAATGAGTTTTTCATAGCATGTGTGGATAGGTGGTTGCAGTGATAGTGACATTATTAATTGACATTATTTGATCCATCAATAATAACAAAAAATAACATATCTCCAAATCAGTCCATAATTAACGGTACCAGTGTCTTCTGGAATATTGGAATTTATTTGAAAGTGATTGTTACAATAGCCTACACTCTTTAAGCTTCAGTTATATTCAAGATACAAAAGCTGATTTACTGTATGACTTTGGGAAAATCACTGCCTTTCTATTCATAGGATTTTCTTTCTAATCTTAATAGTTTATATTTTATTGCATTTTTTCCATTACCATGTATCCTCCTCATACCCTCTTCCACCTCTACCCCTCTCTCCCTCTACCACAAGCATCACACTGTTGTCTGTGTCCATGAGTCCTTTTCCTTTTTTTGCTCAGTCCCTCCACCCTCCAAACCCCCTACCCCCAGAGTTGTCAGGGGAGATTATGGTTTCTGCACTATGCAACTCATACTGTTGTTTGGAAGATCAAATGAACTCATAGCAAATATGCTTTAAAAAGTGCAACACAGGAAATATATTGCTCAAAAAATATCCTAAAGAAAACCATGTTTTGTCAATCTCTGCATTTGTCTAAAATCTTATCTAGAATTGGTCAACACTGACTCCTGTTTGTGTACAATATGATTTTCATCATGTACCACAAGGCTATTATATTCCAATATAGCTTCAAGTAAGCACTTAGTACAGCAGGAACCTAGACAGAACTGGAAATTGAATTCACTCTTTCCACAAACCCTTATTACACATCTGCGATATGTCCAACCTTGTGCTTGTCATGGGAACACAGAGAAGAAAGACAGTTCCTGCATTTCAGGGCTTTACATCTAGTTGAAGTGAAAGGCAAATGAACATATAATAACATCCAACTTTCAATATGATTATTTAAAAATGGATAAATGAGAAATGTTTATTTACTATAGCAAAGAGGTATTTGATTTAAAAGGTTGCAGTATGATTCATAATGTTGGTTTATGTCAATTTTTCAAATAAATGCCTATTTTGAAGAGGAAGTTCCTATTAAATGTTATTCACTATGGTTTATTTCAGCTCTAAAAGAATTATTCCATAATTTGATTCACTTGTCAATGTTCATCTAGAAGTCAAATTTATAAGCCTCTCGGTGAGCTAACCTCTTCAATTGAAATGAAATGTTTTGGTCTATACTAGAGTTTAAGGTGGCAAGATTATGGCAATGACTCAAATAGCTTAATCAAATATTTTCATAGAATTGTATATAGTCATGGCACAAGTGCATTTATAATACATTACAAATAATATTAAAACCATCTATTAATTTATTGTAAATTGGTGAGGAAATCATCTATTTATTTGTAGACACATAATAATTGCTGTTTCCAGTGCCTTTGCTGGGGAGGCCTTAAGGAATCCAAAGTTAAGCCCTCAACTAATAAATAATAAATAGTAATTTGGAAAGTTGAATAAAAAAAACTGTGAAGTGAAAAAGTTTGTGGAGAAAAACCAAATTATAAGACACTGATGCATTATAAAGAAGTAAACAAAACCCCCAAATAATTAAGACAGGGGTTTTGATCATCTCCTTTTATGAGCTGAGAACAATGATGAGAAAGCTAAAGATATAAAATCAAACAAACTGACAAACCAAACACCCATCCTATTTCTGAGCACCTTAGAGTCACCTTACAGGCGGGGCCCAACCACAGAGTAAGCAAACCAGTGTGGACCTTCTGCAGCGCAAGGACTCAGGGAATGCGTGCATTGCCCGGCACTGAAACCGTGTTGGCCGAGCTGCTGCCAACCCGCTGGGACTGCCCTCACGGGAAATCTCCTTGGAGGTCATTGTAATTCTTTAATGATTGTTTCCCCAAGGGAATGAGTCAGGATCTGAGATGAAGTTTGCCTAAAAATATGTAATTGAAGGGACTAAGAATGCAGTTTCCCTTGGCATATATCTGTCATAAATAAGAATATATTAATAAAATTAGAACTAACCTTGTCCCTAAAGGGAAAAAATATTTCCCTTATGTCCCTAGAAATTCAAGTGACTATAGAGGAAGCAAATTCCTTAAGCTCAACTGCCCAGTTCCAGCCACTACGTAAATGGATAGCATCCCTGGAAACTTCTCTAACTGAATTGATATCACATTCTCCACGCCACCACTCATGCAGCTTTTCTGAATTGATTCAATAAATTTTTGTGTTTTTCCTTTGTTCCAGTTTCTGTTCTTATGTGCTGGTGAAACTACAGGTGAAAAACAAAGTCCCAGAACTCAGGGACTCACATTCTAGTCAGAAGATGAAAATGCTAAGTACATGGTAAATAAAGTAATGAAGCTCTTTAGAAAAATAGGCAGGGTGAGGGAGCGAATGATACAAGAGCTGACGAAAGAGCTGTCTGATAAGGTGTCAATCAGGAATGGATGAAATAAAAAGAAAGAAACATCCACATGTCTGCGAGAAGAATTTTAAAAGTAGTAGTAGAAATAAATTCAATGCCCTGAGGCAAGAAACTGCTTAGCTTGTTTGAGTATCAGAAAGAACGCTCAGGTGGTTGGTCTCAGGTAAGCAAGGAGAACAGGATAAATTGAAGGCAGGGAGAGAACACAGGCAAATGATGTCGACTTTGTGAGCCACATGTAGAACTTTCAGTTTTACTTTGAGTGAGATGGAATTTAATCAGATATATTTTAATTAATTTTTCTGCCTGCTGAATGATGAACAAATTGTAAAAGGTTCAGGATGGGAGCTGCAAGTTAGTTAGAAGGCTGTTGTAATAGTACAGCTGAGCGCTTATATTGGCTTCCCTGGGAATGGTGGTTGATGCGGTCAGGCCAGAAAAGATTCTGGATATATTTGGAGCCTGTTGGATGGACTGTAGTATGTGAGAGAGAGGAGGAGGATGGATGATTCTAAAGTTTCCAGCCTGAACAACTGGAATATGGGCACTTTGTTAGAACAGATGTGTGGAAATCAAGTTTGTGTTTGAACATAATGAATTTTTAGGTGCCAATTGAAAATCTAAATGGAAATGTTGGAGTTTGGGGGAGAAGTTGGGGCTGGAGTTATAGATTTAGAAGTCAGCAGTATGGTATGTGACAATTAAAGACCCAGGAGTGAGTGCTCCAAAGGAAAGAGTTCCAGCACTGACATTTAAGGAAGTTAAAGATGAGCATACAATCTTGGCATTTCTCTCATTAAGGGCAAAGTTGTGAAAAGGCAATAAACCAGTTGTTTTGCCATGTTCAGTTTTGATTCATGTGTATTTAAGCAATTAACAAGTCACCTTTGTAATGATATGGCAGATCCATGCGTTATTGACCCCCGTACACGGAGGCAGTTGCTCTTTGACCAATACAAATTAATTAACATTTTGGAATGATCAATGCATTGTAGTATTTTTTTTAAAGATACATATTTCAGAATCTTAATGCATAGACAGTGATTGAAAGAATGAAAGTTGCCATTGCATTTCCTTAATGTGATAAAAGTCCTTTTTGCCAAGCCATCCAAAATTTTAGATATCAATTTCCATTGCTTTAGTTATAGAAATACCTAGCTATGATTCAACAAAGTCCATGCCTTCAGACATGAATTGTAGATAAACTGTTATACCAAAAGTTTAGATCTTTTTTATTTCATAACAACTTGTTATAAATATTTTTATAAAGGAACTATTGGGAAAGCATAGTAAATAAAAATATCCACATGATACTAATGAAATGTCTTTTTATTGCTTGTATCATTAGGGAATTCCCAGACTATTGGAAGAATGAGAATCGTGGGGTCTCAAAGGCTATTGAGCCATGTATGCTTTTCAGAATATGGTTTTCTAAGATAAATCACATGACTTTTTAAATATCTAAGTTAAAGTTTTTGCATTTTCATTTCTTGTTGGGTGAATATGAAAATTTTTCTTGTGAAAAGCACACTAGAACAACATTTTAAGGACGAAATTGAAATTAGGTGTATGTGCCTGCTAATGTTATGAAAATAGTGCTAACTACATCTGCTAACTAAAACCATAAATTAGAAAATCTTTGGTTTAGCAATCACATCCATCTTAAGGATCTGTGTTTTAAAAGAAATTAGATGTATTTCTAACGACTGCTTCCAAAGCTGTTGATAGAAAAGGAAATAAATATCTATTATCTTAAGAAATTTCTACAAAATGTATTAAGGTAATATTTTGATCCTTTTTTTTTCCTTTCAGATGGCACTAAATATAGGATATAATAAAATACTGCTTTTGCAAATTTAAATAATATTCCACAATATTTATTTATTGAGTCATTATTTATCCAACTCCTTTTTTCTGAAATGCTGCTGGATTTATCTAGAACAAACAACATGAATATACTGTATGAAGTAATCCAGCATGCAGATAGTCAGAACAATTCCATCTCAGGGCCAGTGATTTTTTTTTTTTAATTAGCATCTAAAGTTACTGAAACTCAAAACTTTGCAAATGCTTAAAATAATGCAAATATGAAAAAACACATTAAAAATGCAAGCTTTAATATGAGTATTTTTTACTCTTTATGAAGATACACAGGAAAATTAACATTAGAGTTTTGCTTTGGCAGGAAATAAAGTTGCATAGTCTACTTGATGTTGTGCTTTCTAAAACAGCATATTTAACTATTTTATGGAGTTAGAATTCTGGGTGATAAAATAAAGGAATGACTATTGTTTGGGCTACATGTTACATTGCATAGACTAGCTTTTATATCCATGAAGAGAAAATGTGAGAAAGTAATTTTATATGTGCATAATTTATTTATCAGTTCATAATAAAACCTTCAAGTACAAATAGTTCATTATTTTCAAGTTAACCTAGAAATGAGGATTATAAACTCTCCATTATACAAAAGTATAAATTCTATTTTGAAAAATTCTTACTAAGGAATAACAGAAAGATTAAAATGATAGATACCTTATACGGTAAGCATTGTCCTCATTTTATTCATGTATTCAGTATGTTGTGGTTTCTCAAAATGAAATCATTAGGACACTCTCTCAATTCATGATGTCAGTGCTCCCAGCTCAATTTCAGGCTCTTGTCATTGCTCTAAGACCTCCATTTTCTTAGAGGATAAGTAGATTTCTATATATTTTTATAATCTCTCCAGGACATAACATGGTTTCTATATGATTAGAAGAGAGCAATTCCAGTAAATTGTATTCATATTGCAGCATCTGCTATTAAAGTCTCCCAATTTTCTATTTCTAAAAAACAAATATAGTACAGAATATCTCATAATTCTGCAACTTGCTATCATTAGGATGCAATTTCAGCAGTATATATGCTCACGTGCTAAACAGTGGGAAATGAGGGCATACTTCCAGAAAATAAATAATTCTATCTTGCATTTATATATATACCTTGCCTCTAAGAAATTGAAAGTAGTCAAAAGAAATAATTTTTTAAAGCCAAAGACAACAATCTGTAAATTACAGTTACTGCTTATTTTAGAGAGGTGAACTATACAATGTACAGGATAAGAAAGCAGCTCTGTCTGTGATCGTTTGTAGAGTGAAACATTTTGAATGTATCTTTTACTATTGATATATGGAGGTCTCTCCTATTCATTATAAGATGAGAAGAAATTATATTTGACCAATACTTCCTACACATGTTTATTTTATACATTTGATTTTATAAAATAATAGTAACCATGATTTATTTATTGCCTTCATATAATATGGAGACCATATAAATTAACACGCTAAAGCCTTATATCATGAAGTGTTATTTAACATCTTACAGATGAGGACATGAGTATGGAGAGGTTAGGTAGTTTGCCACAGATCACACAGTGAAGAGCTAGGGTTAATATCCTGCTCTGTTATCTTTACAGGTAGCTTTTGAACTTGGAAGGACTCCATCTTAGGTTGGCATCTCTGATTGGCTGTCTAGAGTCTGTTTGTAGCAGGACACCAAGAATGTCCCAAGGCTGACCAGGAATCACTTTTTCTCACTGAATTAGAGTGAATCTCCAATCTTGGCATAAGAGAGACTTTAAAACCTGCAGCAATTCTACATTGTTCATCAAGCTACATGAAAAATAATTCCATTAGTAACAGAACAGTTACCGGCTAGCTTATCCATTGTAAATCATGCAAATAAAGCCTTGACCTACTGCCACTTTGACTATTGAGAGAAATGTCTTTTTCCATCTCAGAGGAAAAAGAAATTGAGAGAAGTTAGCATTAAGATATCTGTCCTTCCTTTTAAATTAATTGCCAGTTTATTCACTGTTGCTCTTATAACTGGTTCCTCTTTCACTCGAGTTGTTTAAAGGAGAACAATCCTACTGGTAACAATGTTCCCATTTGGCAAACTTGGCAGGTAGGTCCAATACATTAGATTATTTCAGGAAGACATTTATTGATGCAGAGAAATCTCTTTTCAATCATGGACCATGATACTGAGGCACAAACTGAATCTACAGTAGGTTTATATAGAGAGAAACCAAAACTAATGATAGTATTTAATGGAAATCAGGAAAGAACAATAAACATTTGGAAGAAAAAATCATGCTGTTTTCTAGACAATGTTGGCCCATCAGACAGTAATGAGAGCCAGACTTACGTAAGCCTATGTTTATTGGGCTTATTTAATTGTCTTCGAAAAACTCATGAGTGTTGTTATTTCCCACTTTACAAATAAAGAAACTAGTGTTAAGAAAGTTTAAGATTAGGAGGGAAGAATATTGAGCAGCATCAGTGGGCCAGATTCAGAGGCCAGGGTAGCAGACAGACAGAAGGACCCCAAATCCCTACTGACTCCTACTTTCTGTGTGTCCCCACATGTTACCATACAGTTCAGCAACTTTGAATCTGCATCCTCCTTGAAAGCTACCATTTCAAGGTATTAACAACTGCTCTTAAGATTTTCGGTATGGGCCTGGAGGAATCCAAGGTGGCTGTGGAGTAGGTGGAAGCTACATACAACTCCTCCAAGATTTACAGCTAAATTATAGAGCAATCAACCTGAATGACCAAATGAAGGAAAGCTGAACAGGAGTATTACATTTAAGGATTCATAGAAAAAACTACCAGAGACTCATAAGAAGGGCAGAGACATGGAAAAGGTTGGTTCCCACACCCAAGTGTGGCAACTGAGAAGCCAGAGAGATATCTCAGCTGCAAAAGTCCTTCCTGAAGAGCATGGGGACCCCCAATCCAGAGCACCAGGACCAGGAAAAGGACCCTGAATAGCATCTGGCAGCAAAAATCAGTGGGGACTCTGTCCACGGAACAGAAGAGGGAATCTGCTAGAATCTCAGGTGCTCCCTTAAAGGGCCAATGCACAAGAGCTTGGTTTTGGACATTCATCCAGGGCTCTGGTAGAGGGAAGGCGACTCAAGGCATACAGAAGCCGTAAAGAGAAAATCTGGGTTGCATAGCTATGGATCTGGAGGGTTGGCTACTGAGGTCCCAGTCCTGCCCTCAGGAACTATCTTCCATCCTACAAAGCTCAAATCTGGCAGAAAGGACCGTTGGCTGCATCCAACAGGGACCCGAGATGCAGTCTTTTTCTGGGGAGACTATACGGTCATTAATCTGTGCAGCTTTGGAACAGGACAAATATTTTCCCTCTCTCACAGGTTCAGCAGGCACAACCACCAATGGAAAACTCCCTTGTCAGGGTATCTGGGAGCAAGGCTGTGGAGCTAAGGGGAGGCATGCAACTTGTTCTCTTCCTGCAGGCCTGTGCCACCCTCAACAAAGGGCTGTCTTGATCTGCATTCCCAAATCCCACAGGCCCCATCCTGCTAAGCTCAGTTCCATGTGCGGGGGTGGGGGAAAAGCACAGCTCAGAGCTGAGACCTTAGGCATGACCCCCTGGGAGCCTCCTGTTAGGGTATCTAGGGAAAGTGTGCAACTTGCTTTCCACCTGAAGATCAGTACCACCCCCAGTGAAGGACTGCCTTGCTCTATTCCTCCAGGTCCGACCAGTCCCATCCTGCTGGGCTCAATTCCATGGAGGGAAGGGAGCAGGGGTTATAACTTGGATCCAGGACCTTCAAAGTGTAGCTCCATCATGGTTTCTGATGGTACAGCTACAGAGCTAAGGAAAGGCATGCAGCTTTCCCTCTTCTGGTGGACCAGAGCCACCTCCAACAGAGGGCTGCCTTGATTTGTTTTTTATAAGTCCCACTGGCCCCATTCTGCTAGGCTCAGTCCCACAAGAGGAAGGTGGCTCCACTTGAGCTGGGACATCTGGAGTGCATCTCCCTCAAAGGATCTAGTCCAGGGCTTGAGCAGGCATGGCTACAAAGCTAAGGGAAAGAGTACAACTCACCCCTTTCCTACTGCCAAGCTGATGCCACCCCCAACGGAAGGCTTTCTTGATCTGTTTGCCCAAGTACCAGTGGCTTGGTGCTGTTGAGCTTGCTACTACAATGGGCAGAGCTGGCTACACCCAACCAGAACCAGTGGTGTGCTCCTTCTTGGGGAAACTAGAGCTGGAGAGTCTGGCAGAGACTGAGTGGTATGACTCTACAGTAGGAGCCACATCACATTCTCCCCACTCAGGGTCTGACCATGCTGTCCCCAAATAGGGAACCCACTACCCCATCCTCTCATCTCAGTCACCCTGTCCTACCAAGTTTAAGCCATGTGGAAGAGTCACTGGGGTATGGCCAGCTTGGACCCACTCTATAGCTTTTGTTCATAAGACTTTGAAGGAAGTTCAGACAACCATGGGGGTAGTGGTGGAGTAACCAAAAGCGGGATGCTGACCTCAGGGAACCTTGGATTTTAATCTACCCTAAGCTCAGTGCTTCAGGAAGCAGATCATGGTACATAGCCTGGCCCCTCCCACATATACTCGGGCACAGCAGATGCAGCCACAAACGATGAATAGAGTGGTAGTTCCAAACAGGTAGCTCAAGGCTGGTTACATACAATGTCTGACATTGACATGCACTGGAACCCTGGCCAAAGGTGCCCCAAACCAACAAAACCAGTGGTGAACTTCTTATCACACTAGTTAAGCTTGACCCAACTAGCCACACAGACAACACAGCCAAAGGGAGGATCCAGCAGACACCAGACCCTGCTAGGAAGAACTCTGTTTTAGAGGGCATTCCCCGAACGATGATTCATATGTGGTGAATGAGGTCCATCCATATATTGAGCCATCCTGGGGATTAATTCTACCCACAAACAAGCCAACAACATTCAAAATTCAACTGCAAAAGGAGATGGCCCATAACCCACACAAGAATCACTTCAGGAGCACCCAGCTAAAGTGATCTAAAAGATTGCACTGCTGAGATTCATAAGGCACCTACATCAGAAAGCCCTCAGTATAAGATAGGGAGTCATGGCAGATCTAATGATACCTAATAATACACAGGGATAAACCCAAAAAGGCAGACAAAATGGGGAGAAAAGAAATATGCCCCAAATGAAAGAACATGAGAAACCCCAATAAAAAGAATTAAATAAAATGGAGGCAGACAAAATACCAGATGCAGAGTTTAAAACAATGGTTATAAGAGTGCTCAGGGACATTGGGGAAATAGAAGATCTCAGTAAGAACTTAAACACAGAGATAGTAAGCATTAAAAAGGAGATAAGAAACTATAAAAAAGAACAGCCAGAAATAAAAAATACAATATCTGAAAAGAATAATACAGTAGAAAGAACCAATAGCAGGGTAGGTGAAGCAGAGGACTGAATCAGTGATTCAGAGCACAAGAGAAGAGTAAGCACCCAAGCACAGCATTAAAAGAAAAGAGAATTTAAAAAATAGGGAAAGTCTACAGGACCCCTGGGACAACATCAAGCATAACAACAACTGCATCATAACGATACCAGATGGAAAAGATAATGAACAAGTGATAGACAACCTGCTTGAAGAAATGATGGCTGAAAACTTCCCTAACCTGGTGAAGGAAAAAGTCACAAAATTCAGGAAGCACGGAGTCCCAAGTAAGATGAACCCAAAGAGACCCACAAAAAGAACCTTATAATTAAAATGCCAAAGGTCAAAGACAGAGAGAGAATCTTAAAACCACCAAGAGAAAAGCAGTTAGTAACCTACAAGGGAGCTCCCATAAGACTGTCAGCTGATTTCTCAAAAGAAACATTTCAGGTCAGAAGGGATTGGCATGAAATATTCAAAGTGATGAAAAGCAAGAACCTACAACAAAGACTATTCAGCAAAGCTGTCATTTAAAATTAAGGGTGAAATTAAGACCATCCAAGACCAAAAAAAACAAAAAATAAAGGAATACATTACCATGAAACCATTATTGCAAGAAATGTTCAAGGATAGGCTTTAAGAAGAAAAAGAAGAAAAAAGAGGGGAGGGGAACATAGAATAATATGGCAATATATAAGTACCTTTCAATAATAACCTTAAGTATAAATGGATTAAATGTTGTAATCAAATGGCATAGGATAGCTGACTGGATAAGAAAAAAAAAATATATATATACTGTCTACAAGAGATCCACTTCAAAACAAAAAGTACACACAGACTAAAACTAAAGGGATGGAAAAGAAACATTCCATGCAATGGAAAAAGAAAAGCTGGGGTAGGAGACAAAATAGGCTTCAAAACAATGGCTATAAGAAGAGACAAAGAAGGTCACTACATAACGTTAGAGGGACCTATCCAACAAAAGGATATAACCATTGTAAACATATATATACCCAATATAGAAGCAGCAAAATATATAAAGAAAATCTTGGTAGACATTAAGGGAGAGATCACCAGCAATACAGTCATAGTAGGGGATTTTAATGACCCACTGACATCAATGGATGGATGTTCCAGACAAAATATCAACAAAGCAACAACAACCTTAAACAACATACTGGATCAGTTGGATTTAATCAATTCCTTCAGAGCCCTTCATCCCAAAACAGCAGAATACACATCCTTCTCAAGTACACATGGAATATTCTCAAAAATAAACCCCATGTTAAGACACAAAATAAGTCGTATCAAATTTGAGATTGAAATCATGTTGAGTATCTTATCTGACCACAGTTGTAAGGAAATAAAAATTACCTACACTAAAAAAAAACTGGAAAACATTTAAACACACGGAGACTAAATAACATGTTATTAAACAGTGACTGAGTTAACAATGAGGTCAAGGAAGAAATCAAAAGTCATCTGGAGACAGACAAAAATGAACACAAAACAACCCAAAATCTATGGGATATGGCTAAAGTAGTCATGAGAAGGAATTTCCTAACATTACAGTCCTACCTCAAGAAGCAAGAAAAATTTCAAATAAACAAACTAACTCTACACCTAAAAGAACTAGAAAAAGAACAAAAAACAAAACCCAGACTAAATATAAGGAATGAAATAATAAAGATCAGAGCAGAAATAAATGATATAGAGATTAAAAATCAATACAAAAGATCAATGAAACCAAGAGAAGGCTCTTTGAAAAAATAAACAAAGTTGATGAGCTTTTAACCAAACTTATCAAGGAAAAAAAAAGAGGACCCTGATAAATACAATCAGACATGAAAAAGGAGAAGTAACAACTGACACCACAGAAATAAAAAGGACTGTAAGAAAATACTATGAAAAACTATATGCCAACAAATTGGACAACCTTAGTGAAAAGGATAAATCCCTAGAAACATATAATCTTCCAAAACTGAATCAGGAATTATCAGAAAACCTGAATAGACCAATTATAAATAATGAAATTGAAGCAATAATAAAAAAAACCTCAGCAAACAAAAGTGCTGGACTGGATGGCCTCACAGGTGAAATTTACCAGACATTCAAAGAAGAACTGGGACTATTCTTACTCAAACTATTCCAAAAAATTTAAGAGGATAGGAGACTCCCAAGCTCATTGAACAAGTCCAATATTATCCTAATTCAAATATAGATAAAGACAATATAAAGCAAGGATATCATATGCCAATATTCCTGAAGAACATAGGTGTTAAAATCCTCAACAAAATATTAGTGAACCAGACCATTCAATACATTAAAAAGATCATACACCAGGATCAAGTGGGATTTATTCGAGGGATGCAAGGTTGGTACATTATTCACTAATCAATAAATATTATACATCATATAAACAAAATGAAGAATAAAAATCACATGATCATATTAATTGTTGCAGAAAAAGCATTTAATGCTATTCAGCATAAAAAATGGGTATTTATGATTTAAAAAATAACTCTCAGCAAAATGGGAATAGAGATAACATGACAAAACAAAGGCCATATATGACAAACCCACAGACATCCTCATACTCGGCAAAAACTACAAGCATTTCCCTTAAGAGTGGGAACAAGACAGAGAGATGGCTGCTTTCACCACTCTTATTCAACATAGTACTGGAAGTCTTAGCCATAGTGATCAGACAAGAAGAAATAATAGGCACCCAAATTGGAAAGAAGGAAGTAAAACTGTCATTATTTGCAGATCACATGATATTGTATATAGAAAACCCAAAGGGCTCCACCAAAAAACTACTAAATCTAATAAATGAATTAGGCAAAGTAGTAGGATATGAAATAAATAATCAGAAACTGGTGACATTCTTATACACCAAAAATGAACTATCAGAAAGAGAAATTACAAAAACAATCCCATTTATTATTGCAACAAGAAAAATAAGGTACCTAGGAATAAATTTAAATAAAGAGGTAAAAAAACTTGTACTTGGAAAACTACAGTACAATGAAGTAAAAAATTAAGGAAGATGCAAACAAGTGGAAGCATATATCATGTTCATTGACTGGAAGAATTGACATCATTAAAATTTCCATACTACCAAAAATAATCTATGGATTCAATGCAATTCCTATTAAAATACCAATGGCATATTTTAAAGATCTAGAATAAGTAGTCCAAAAATTTATATTGAACCACAAAAGATCCCAAATATCCTTAGCAGTCTTGAGAAAAAGGAAAGAACAAATTCAGAGGTTTCAAAATACCAGATATCAAACTTATACTATATGGCCATTGTAATAAAAACAACCTGGTACTGGCATAGAAACAGACATCAATAAATGGAACAGAAAAGAAGGCTCAGAAATAAACTCATGCCTTTACACTAAATTAATATTTGACAAAGGAGGCAAGAGCATATAATGGAGTAAAGACAGTGTCTTCAGTAAATTATATTGGGAAAATTACACAGGTATACACACACACACGCAAAATGAAGCTACGCCACCAACTTACACCATATACAAGATTAACTCAAAATAGATAAGAGACTTAAATGTAACTCATGAAACCATAAAGATCTTAGAAGAAAACATAGGCAGTAAAATCTCAGCCATCTCTCATAGAAATGTTTTTGCTGACATACCTGCTCAGGCAAAGGAAATGAAAAAAATAAACAAATGGGACTACATCAAACTAAAATGCTTTTTCACAGCAAAATGAAAAGGGAATTCACTGAATAAGAACATATTTGCCAATGATATATCTAATAAGGGGTTAATTTCCAAACATATGTAAAGAACTTACACAACTCAACACCAGGAAGACAAACGACTTACTTTAAAAAATGGGAAACGGACCTGAATAGACACTTCTCCAAAGAGGACATACAGATGGCCAATAGACATGACAAAAATCCTCAAGGTCACTAATCATCAGAGACATGCAAATTAAAGCCACGATGTGGTATCACCTCACACCTGTCTGAATGTCTATCATCAGTAAGGATGGGGAGAAAAAGGAACTGTCATGCACTATTGGTGGGAATGCAAACTGGTGGGAAATTCCCACCACTGTGGGAAATAGTTTGGAGTTTCCTCAAAAAATTAAAAATGAAACCGCCATTTCACCAACACCCTTATGTTCATTGCAGCGCTATTTACAATAGCCAAGACCTGGAAACAGCGCAAGTGTCCATCAGTAGAAGAGTGGATAAAAACGCTGTGGTGCTTTTACACAATGGAATACTACTCTACGTTAAAAAAAATGAAATCTTTTTATTTTATTTTTTTTTATTTTTAGACAGAAGGGAAGGGAGTGAGAAAGAGAGGGAAACATCAATGTGCAATTGCCTCTCATGTCCCCACACTGGGGACCTGGCCTGCAACCCAGGCATATGCCCTGACTGGGGAATCAAACCAGCAACCCTTTGGTTCTCAGGCCAATGCTCAATCCACTATGCTATACCAGCCAGGGCTGAAAAAAAATTTTTTTTTAACAGCATGGATGGAACTGGAGATTATTATGCTAAGTGAAATAAGCTAGTCAGAGAAAAAAAATATGATGTTACTTATATATGGAATCTAATAACAAGATGAATTGATGAAAAAGATGTAAACAGGAGGCATGGATACATGGAACAGGCTGACAGCTGTGAGGGGAAGGTGGGGGACTGGATGAAAGAAGATGAAGGGATTAGCCAAAAACTTATATACATAGCACATAAACATGGACAACAGTATGGTAATAGCCAGAGGGAAAGGGGGGTGGGGGTAGGTGGAGGTGGGTAAAGGTAGGAAAAATGGGGATGGAAAGAGACTTTGCTTGGGGCAATGGGTGCACGCACGATTCATTGTGCACCTGATGTTTTTTTCAGTTTTACACTTAAAATCTGCATGGTTTTGTGAACAAATGTCACCCCAATAAATTAAAATAAAAGATTCTCAACCCATTGAGGAAAAATGTTTAGGTGGTTTATCAAAATTACTTACAAGCTATGGGCTTAAGATAGTAATCCAAAGAATTTAATTCCATACCCCATATTCTCATTTTGCTAGTCTGAATTCATCACATGGTATATAAGTGATGAGTGTTAGTAATTTCTTTTTACAAAATGTCAACTTTTGCCTTCTGCTCAAGTAAATTTATGTAATAACTTATTTTAACCTTATGTTGTTTAGAGAATACATGGTTTTCAATTGGGTAGGATAGCAAGGCTTTCAAATCTGAGCATCTGATAACTATTTTGAAAATGTTTGAGTTTAAAGAAAACAAAGTTTATTAAATTCATGAAGAATATGGTTATGAAGTGAAGGTCAACTTTCTAAGTACCGTGTCATATCTCCATGATCCTTTACCTTTGTAGAGTCTTTTCATTTGAGACACTGTAACATTGATCTTAGCATAAACACTATAACAGGACTATAAAATTTGGAACTACAAATTCTTAGGCTTGTCCTCCAACTTGAGGTGAGAAACATTTTTCAACACTTTCAGCCTCGGGTGCTTTATTCATAAAATGGGATATTCAACAGCAACAATTATTAACTGAATAATAATAATTATTATAATGTCTTCTTACATCAAAATTTTGTTAAAGTGTTAAGTGAGAAACCATGTTGTAAACACACTAAAATTCTCTCCAAAAATTTGGTAGTATTACCTGACAGTTCCACGGACTGTTTCCTACCAGCTCCACTCAATTGTCTCAAGCACATTTTGTACTGAATAAGACCAACACTGAGCTGCTTCCTTCACCACGTTCCCTAGCATATGAATGGATACGACCATGTACTCCATACTCACCTTAGAACCCTGGTTTTTATATTTGTGACCACCCTCAATTCACTTGCCACATCCTGTCCATCACTAAGTCTGTTAAATGTGCCTTGTTAATTCTCAGTCATCCGTTTCTCACCATAACCACTTCCTCCATCATTTCTCACCTGACACTTGCAGCAACTACAAGGAGAGCCCTCATGTTTTTGCTTGCCTACCTTCTTTCTATTCTCCACTTGCAGCCAAAGTAAAATTTTGAAATTACAAAAGTGACCATGCTGTCTTCCTACCTAAAACCCTGTAATAGTTTCTCGCTGACCTCCAGAGAATGTTCAAAGCCATGTTGCTGCCTGATTACCATCCCCTACTCCCACTTCTTCCCCACCTCAGGCTACTCCCCACCTAGAGGTCTAGAGGTCAGCAATTTTGGAATTGCTACAGAACAACCACACACCACCTCTTCCTCACACCTTAGCCACATCATGCTGCTCTCTTTTCCTGGAATATTCTTAACTCTTCTTTAATTAGATAATTCCTAGTGATCTTTGAAATCTACTTCTTGACAGTATTTTCCTTTCAGATTTTATTTATTTTTTTAAATTTTTCTATTGTTGTTCAGTTATAGTTTTCCCACCTTTTTCCCCACTGCTCTCCCCTACTGTGTCCCCCCCATTCCTACCATCAATCCCTCTCAAAAGAACTGGAGTACATTTACCCAGTGGAATACTACATAGCAGAAAGAAAGAAGGCGCTCCTATCCTTCACAACAGCATGGATGGAACTTGACATTATTTCTTTAGTAAGATTTTTCTCAGTTCCTTGAACCAGATTAGATCCTTCTGCTAATGAAAATCTAACACTTTTTATTTTTCTTCTGAAAATAGTCATGACACATAAGTTTGTTTTTTTAAAATAGACTTGTCTGTCTTGTTTACATTTGTAACCTTAGAATCTAGAGCACATCATACATAACACATGGATGTTCAAAAATGGATTACTGATCTAACAGATAAATGAATAAATAAAATAATAATATTAATCATTTTGTTGGCTAGGATAGGAATCAACACATTTTATCCTGAGACCCATTGGTAGAACTAAGCATTGGCTATGGGCATTACTCCAACTTGTCAAGTATATTAGTGTTTCACATAAAGTTTGAGATCAGAGAGAGTGCCTTATTTTCTCCTCTTTATCCTGAGACCCAAAACAGAGGTCATATAATCACATGATCATTTGTTACCTCTTTCAGAGAATACACCTGGAACACAAATAGTTATGCCATGTATGTTTCCAATTTTTAGGATACTTGAGGATTCTTTTGTAAAAATTATACAAAAAGGTGACAAAAACTTTCTTTGGATTGTCTTCAGCAATGAAAAATATTTCAGTTGTTAAGCAATCCAAATTCAAGAACTACATATGGTGAGGATAATTGTAAGGACAAAGTACTGTTTTTGAAGCTGAGCAGAAAAAAACAAAACAAAACAACTTCTTGTATGACTCTTAAACTCTTGAAGAACAATTCTTAAAGAATTTCAAAACCATTTAAATGGAATAGGAAGACATCGAATGGCAATATTCATTTGATCACCAAGGGACAAGTATATTTATATAAAAATCAATCACTGGACCAAGGACATTATTGTTAAACTCCAAAACACAGTTGTTTTATTGCAGAAGCTACTATTTTGTGTCTGAGTAAAGTAGTGCCTCGGTCTTACTTCTAATTCCACAGCTGTTCTCTTGGTTGATGGATTTATTTATGTGCTGATTTATTCACTTACTCACTGTTTTTGTTTAACAAATGCATAGTGATTAGAAATTATCTGCTTGAGATGGGATATATAACAATGCCCTAAAAATATCTTACCTCATGGGGTGGGAGTCCGGGCAAGCCCCAATATTATAAGCATAGACAGCAGAAGTCATGGTACATAAGAGCATGGTCAAAGCTTAGTGAAAGAAGAACTCAAACTGGCTGCCAAATCCTCATTTCTGTTATATAACAGGCACTCTTGCTCATTATGATACATTTCTGTTTGCACTAAAGAATCTAGAGTGTGTTTCTTTGTATTTTAATAATGCTTCACAGGCTATGTTTGCTGTGAATGCTATTATTTTTTGCATAATTAAGTAATGAAGCAATTAGCACAGCAGGTTCATGTCAACTAGATAGTGGTTAAAATTTGTGATTAACTAGGATTTTTTGCTGTCTTTACCAATATTTTCCTTCTTACCAAATGAAGCTATACTTTTTTTCACTCTGAAGAATCAAGTTCCTACACACTTGAAACCTTGCCTACATAATAATATAAATAAAAGAGTTCAACAAAATGTCTTGGTGACATGAAAGTATGCATTGAAGAGCTGTCTGTCAAGATCTGTGAAGTAAACTACTAAGAACATCATTTAGGTTAAAAAAACATATGGAGGAATAAACATTTTGGAGGATATTTAATTGGCAGCTTACTCCTCTACAACCCACCAAGTAATATCACAGCTCCTCAACTGTTTCATACTGTGCTTATGCATCCTCTGACAAATTGACAGCCCTCCACAGTTAGGGACTTGCAGAAAGAACTGTGAGAAGAAAAACTGGCACTTAAAAATCTACCTTTGTGACTGTCTTATATAAACTCACAGGAGAGAGAAGGCAATTCATCCAGACTCCAGGCCCACCGTGTAACTTCGCTCAATAGATATTCATCGAGGACCTGCCCTGTGCCAGCACTTTGTTCTCCTCTCTGTGCCAAAACTGAGTAACACATGGAGCCTGCCCTTGAGGGGTGTACAGTCTAGACCAGCAGTTTTCAAATGGTCTACTGTGAGAATTGTTAAAACATGTAATACCTGACCTCTTTTTCCTTAGACTGTCAAATAGAAAAAAGAAAATTGACAACAACCAACACAATAGCCACCCCATGTGAATGAGTCAAAATGAGTGTTTATTATCAGTTAAGCCATGATTCAGGATCCTAGGGTATTAGGTATCCAGGTCCTCCTTCACCTCCATGGGAGACGGATGGAAGGCAGAGGGCAGGTGGGGTGCAGCCAGCCCTGCTCTCCCCAGGAAACATGCCTTCAGCCTGGTGGTTGACCCAGGCTCATACCCAGGATATGAGGCAAAGGGACTTACACACACACCAGTACCATTCGCACACGGAGTGTGCAACCACACCGCCTTTAGCAGTGGTGGAAGTCCAGGTAGTACTGCCAACAGTTCCTGGTCTGGCTGTGGTTGGGCTGTCAAAGGGGGCAATCTAGTAACTTGATTTTTGGCTTGGTGTCTTCTGCCATGTCATTGACTCCTAAGGACAAAGCTACTCATGGCTTGGTGTTACCCTGACCATTTCTGATAAAAGCATTAACCTAAGGCCACAACTTCTCTAACAATTACAGTGCCTATTTAGTATGTGGATAAGTAGGTTAACTTGAGTTAATCACTGTGTAGGTGAAAAAGGAATCCACCTGTGCTACATTTTTACTAAATCAGGTTTGGGATGACTGAAGCACTTGAAGTGTTTTAATCTCTATCAGTAGTCCTGAGTTATGATAACCATCACAAAGTTCTAGGATCTAGAGTGAAGAGATTAGCTCCTGGGTATCTTTTGCTGACAGTTTGAAAAAAGAAAAAGACCGAATGGAATACCTTCATCAAAGCAAAAATAAAGTACAAAGAGGCACTGGAAGATAACCATTCTTCCAAAACACAAACAACTGACATAGGAAACTGTAAAGAGAAACCAGAAAAAAAAATACATTAAAATTGAGATGTTAGGTCATATTGGCTTAGGTGGTAGAGGAGAAATAAAGTGGCTGCTGTAAAGTCAAGGTCAGAGCAAAAAGTTTGACAGGTAAATTTAGGATGAAAGTGTTCCCTCAGCATTTCTTAGAGCTGTCTGTAGAACGGCTTCTTTTCTACATGCTCACGAGCTGTTTTTATCTTTCCCATTTTACTGTTTATGTCTGAAACAAGGTATGAAGAGTTATAAAACATCTTCAGTGCGGACGTCTGTGATTAACACTCTATCTGGGCTCCCAGAGAGTGGGATCTCTAAGAACAAAAGGCCAACTGGGGCTCAGATATATTTATATTTGGTATCGTAAATTTAAGATAACCCTACCACGCAACTCCATATGGTCAGTTCCATAATAGATACAGTAGGAAACAAATTTGCAAAAGGGAGACGCTTCCCTGACATTCAGAGAGGGATTTTAATCCTCTGCCTAACTATTGACTAGATATTCACTTTACCAGTTTTCAAGTTTATTCTTGCAAGAGTTAAATTTCATCTAGATTCTCAAAGAATCCTTTGGACAGAATATGATATTATCCTTAAAAAGAGGGGCAAAGGTGATATGTGTATAGTTGTCAATGTGATGACAAATAATTTTCTACCTAAGATTTTGAGAATACTAAGTCCCATTTGTAAATAGTATGTACACACTGAGAAGGTTACACACCTCCCTCTACTTCACAATGGAAAGTTGTCCCTCTAAATCAAAAGAGTGCTTGCACCCAGCAGGTGCTTCGTACATGCTTTGGGCTTATGTAGAAAGAAAGAGACCATTAAAAGTGCTAAAGATGTGCAGATGATTTAAAGTCATGCCTGCCATTGGGAGAGAGGGCTTGTGGGGGGAGTGTGTGTTTCTAGAGAGAGAGAGAGGGTGGTTTATAAAAAGAAAGTGAAAACAGAATTATACAGCTTGTCACTTTGCCTGATTCCTCTTTAGTGATATTCTGCTGAGAATGCTTTTAAGCTCATTTTCCCAGAATGAATTTTAGAATCGTCTCCCTTTGATGCCTCACTTATACCTGAGAGTATTCCAAATGCTTAGCATGCACACATACCTTGTTATTACTGAATAAAGCCTGGAAAAGGAGATACCACAGGAGTTTTCAAGGTACTGATCTTGGGGAGAGATCTCCTTGGCAGTAGAAGATAGAAAATTTTAATCCTTTTTTTGACTTTACTTACAGAGGAAATGAAAGTGATAAAGAATAACTCTGGAAGACAATAGAATCAGGAGGTCTTCTTTTACTGCGGGACTTAGGGAACTACTCCTTTCCATATAGTACATTTTTAAGTACCAGACAACAAAGCTTAAGAACAGTAGAGTTGGCCTTTTATAATGAATAACATGACGCCTTCCGAAAGACACAAGGGGAACAACTATGATGTCTGTCCTTTCACTTTAAAATGTGACACTCCCAGCTCTGGCAGGGAGCAGTGCAGCTCTACCCCCTTGGGAAAAAGCTGTGTTTCCCCAATCTTCTCATTGTTGTTGGTCATTTGCACCATGAGCTTAGTGCCTTTTCCTTACAGAGTCATGTCAATAGTTGTTCATTGGCCTGAATTATTAGACACAAAGTCTGTGCAAACTCAAAATATAGGAATTATAGGTAAACTTCATTCCATCTTCAGTAGCAGATAAGAGTAATGAATGCTTCTAATTTAACTCTTCCTTAAAACTGACAAGTTTGTTTGCCTCGTTAGGTTATGTGTTTGGGTTAAGAGAGGAGTTATTCTCTACCAGCTCCCAAGTGCAGACTCTGGAAACTGATAATTCACACAAAGAGGCTGGCTTTACAACCTTCAGGGCTGGAGTTTGGGTCGAAGCCTTAGCAACACCTACATCCTGTTGTGTGTGTGTGTATTTTTTTTTTTTACCTAATAACCTTAATACTGAAAAATAGAAAGGTAAACCTTCCATATAACTCTCCTAGCCACACATATGCATCACACCACTTCTGACACATTCATATTCTAGACTTATGGATATTTTAAATGTAGCTTTTTTAATAACACTGAATGCTTTCAAAGATTGATTATTCAGCAATATTTCTTCTTTCCCTCTGTGTTTTTAGCCTACCCTGCAGAGTGTGTTGCTGAAAAGTCTTGTAATATATTGAGCCTTCACTGAAATTTATTGTCCTTTTTAGATGACACATATAAATATCCTAAATGAAATGTTGGCACCACCTTCAAGTACTAAAATATGTCATCATTCCTCTCCAGCAATTTCATATTTTACATGTGTTTGATGTTAATGCGAATGTTATATTTGGACTTAATAAATGTATGGCAAGAAGAAAAGTAAATGTCAATAGGCTTCTTGAACCATTTCATTAAATGGTTGTGTTGCATAAAAATACATCATAAACATAAGAGGCACTGTAAATCTTGTTTATCAACATTATATAGTTCCATATTTTTTAATGATTTATATTTATATAAATGCATGTTTCCATGGAGAACAGGCTAAAGTTATAAGGCAAATTCTTCAAAAAAGTGTTGCAAGAGGAAAAGTTCTGTGTTAGTTGTTTTGGGAAGGTGGTTATTAGTAATAGCTCATGGTGTAAGCTTTTCATTTGGCTTCTTGCTCTGAAAGACACTGTCCAGACATTAGAGGGATAACCTGAGGAGCAGGTTGATGATATGATTTTCATTTTTTGCTACATGGGATACCTATCTCCTAGGGGGACTATGGAGTGAAGACAAGGAAAAAAGATAGCTGAGGAATGATACTTCTACGACCAGTGTAGGGTAATCATCCAGAGAATTAAAATGGAATCTGATTGAAGTCCTCAGGGTTTCCTGTAGGCCAGCTGCTTAGTTAACCCAGCAGATCCAATTACCTAGGCGCTGTGTAGATCTGGCATTAGCTCACTCAGGGATGTCAGTTGGCAGCCCCCAGTTAATCCTGTAATGTTGAACCCAAGGAGAACACATGGGGAAAATGAAATGTGATTGTCTTTCTGGAATGGTTGCTCCAAAAGGTCCTGTGCCCTCCAAATTCCCTGGAGACAGTCAAGCAAGCTTCCCAGCCCAGCCCAGCTTTCCCCTCACTGGCATGCGTTCAGGGACCAAAATAATCTGTGACCTTGTGTAAATCACATTTATAATAGACATTTTCTCCAAGTAGCTGCCTCTCTTTTCCTCTGGGCACCTGAATCCCACTGACTTTAATTGGACTTCCGCATGGTCACCCCAGGAGAAATGTCCCCAGATGCAATGGGCTGATGGATAAAACTTCAAAGTGTCACTGCTTAATGTCCATGCAATGACATGAAATGAAATGACACAATTAATGTCATTATGACATCACTGAACTAGATATTCCTTTTAATGTGAGAATCTTATTAAAACTTTTCTGAGAATTTTTCTTTTTCTTCAGCACATTTCATACTTAAAAATCAATTAGCATAAAAAATTTCCTGGAAAGAATAATCAGTGTTCTGTGTTATGAAGCATAAAGATTAAAGATAATGAAAAGAAAAAGAAATAAAAGCACAGCACTCTCATATCCACCTGCTAACACATAGCCTGAAAAACCAGCCATTGTCATTCCCTACCAAATGAGAGGTCTTAGAACTTCCTTGTCCTTATGGTTGCTGGGATTTGACACCTAATTTAAGTTTATGTAACAAAAATATTATCAATTCAGAATCTAATTAAAATATTTCCTGCGGTTTGCCGTTGAAAGCCTCTTTCTTTTTTTTCAATATATTACACTCATTTTATTATTATTCAAGAAAAATATATGATAAAATAATTTTTGGTATATTTTATTGATTATTCTATTACAGTTGTCCCATATTTTCCTCCCCTTTATCCCCTCTGCCCTGTACCCCATCCCATCATCCCTACACCTCTTAGTTCATGTTTATGGGCTGTACATATCAGGTCTTTGGCTTCTCAATTTCCTATACTATTCTTAGCCTCCCCTACCTATATTGTTTTTGTCAACATTCTCCTGCCACCACTTTGCCCAGCCACACCCCTACCCTCCTCCCGCCCTCAATCATTCCCCGATTTGGCTTTGTCAATGGGTCCTTTATGCATGTTCCTTGATGACCCTTCCCCTCTTTTTCCACTGTTATACCCCCGCACTCCCCTCTGGTTACTGTCAGTTTGTTTTTTATTTCAATGCTGCTGTTTATATTTTGCTTGCTTGTTTATTTTGTTGATTAGGTTCCACTTACAGGTGAGATCATATGGTATTTGTCTTTCACCGCCTGGCTTATTCACTTAGCATAATGCTCTGCAGTTCCATCCAGGCTGTTGCAAAGGGTAGGAGCTCTGAAAGCCTCCCCCTACAGTGCTTTATTTTTGCCCTGGTCGGTGTGGTTTGGTAAGTTGAGCATCACCCCACAAACCAAAAGGTTGCCTGCAAAGCAAAAAGTTGCTGGATGGATTCCCAGTCAGAGCATATGCCTGGGTTGTGGGTTGAGTCCTTTGGATGGGGTACATGGGAGAGGCAACTAATCAATGATTCCCTTCCTCTCTTTCTCCCTCCCTTCCATTCTCTCTAAAAATAAATAAATATAATCTTTCAAAATAAATAAATAGGGTGCTTTATTTTCTCTATATCCTCATGAGAGCTATCACCATTTCTTTTTCTCTCCTTTCCCTAATATATCACAAATATATCCCAGGATCAAAAAGACTGATTTTGCTCTCAAGGAGAAATCTGTATCCAAATCTGCCCTTTTATATGATAAAACATAAAAACAAGTTTTACTTTATAAAAATTTTATTTTATATAATATATATTTATATGTAATATTTTCTATATAAAATTTTTATGTTTTGTAAAAGATCTTTTTATGTCTTTTAATTATACAAAATATACTACATGGCTTTCATTAAATAATTTAAAGAAAAATCAAGATGTTTCAGTGCAGTTTAACAGATTAATTTTCTCTTCTGTTAGGCATTCCACTTCTTTAAGGCAGGAATCATATTTTATTATAATGGTGAACATTCATAAATTACCTCAGAATTTACAAGACATTTTCACATACATTATCTATTTAAATCTAACTACCTCTCTATGAAGTAGTCATTGTAGATTATACAACTGTATTTCAAAGAGGTTGATTTACCAAGATCCCATATCTGTAAAATGAAATAACTAGGAATTTAACCATGTTTTGTGATACCAAAATCACATGCTTTTTCCCACAATATGTATCAGAATTTTTATAATAAAACTTTCACCTCCACAACAATAACTTCTATTGCATGGTGCTCTTCAGGGCCCAGAGCATGTCAGTGCACATGTCACAAAATTATTCCAGGTGCAATTGTACCAAGTTTATCATGTAGTAGGTGTGGGAAAATATGTTTGCCACTTAAATGGATGACACATTCTGAGTGACATGTATTGGAATTTTTCACCAAATAATACACTACCTTCTAAAGCCATTGTTATTACACATAACGATATTTTTTGTCCCTAAGTAAGGAACCGAGAATATTAGCTACAGGAAATGCAGTTTTAATCTTGTAAGTGACATTATCATAATAAGAATAAAATGTAAAAGTGGTTTCCATGTAATAGGCTGCAATTTCTGAATGTCAACATAGAATAAAAAGTATTTTAATTTGTAAAGTTTACTTTATCATATGGTATATTTTTCCATACATTTCTCAAAGCTATTAAATTAGAAATATATAATAATTATAAAAGCAATCTTTGTTGCCACAGGTATGTGTGATTTGATCAAAGTACTAGATATTTATAAGATTTTTTAGGATTTTTAAAATTTATTTTTAGATAGAAGGGAAGGGAGGAAGAGGAGAGAAGCATCAATGTGTGGTTGCCTCTCACACACCTCCTACTGGGGACCTGGCCTGCAACCCAGGCATGTGCTCTGATTGGGAATTGAACCAGTGACCCTTTGATTCGCGGGCTGGCCCTCAATCCACTGAACCAAACCAGCCAGGGCTAGATATTTATATCTTAAACTATATAGTGTTTCATTTTAAATGTCTATAAGGGGTTTTAGGAAAATAAATGGCTCACACTACTTCAGAATTCAGGGAAATAATTTCATGACATTAGAAGTCAAGGTCTTTTTATAGACCAATTATGCTTAGAAAGCTGATAAATATGGATTACAATAACTTTTTATAAAAATTGATTTTAAATATACTTCCTATTCTATATTATCTAAACAGTACACTACAAAATAATTAGTTGTACAAGAATGTCTTATAGAAAAATTTTAAATACTTTAACTGTGAGTGAAACAAAAATCATTACTACTTTAAAAAACAGAGACTGTTTACATGGCATATTCATTTTAAATGATATGAATACAAGGAATATTTAAAATAAAATAATTATTTTGTCATATAATATTAGTTTTTCATGTTATTATTTTTATTAGCTATTTTCAAAGCATACTATTAAGAAAAACCATAAGTAATCTAGGCTTATTTCTTCATACTATCTCACTAAGAGCCACCTCAAAATGAACTTCGTGAAAGTATGTTTTTTAATTGAGATATATTCAAAGATTAACTAACTTATATACTAGTTCAAGAAACTGAGTGAAAAATTGGTGAGTACATGACCTCCCCTGTTTGAGAATTCAGGGTAATAGTTACAGATTAGGACAGGAATTTCAGAATAGAATATACAGAGAAAGAGAGCATGAGAGCATTGGATGACCATTATACAGTAGGGGGGAACGCTGTCCACTTCATGGACATCCCTATTTTTGACTCTACTGGAAAATGTATTAGACAGATACTAAAACTGAGTTCCACTTCTGATGCCCAGAGATTTCAGTGAGGTTATATTGACACATAAAATCTGATGATTCTACAAAGTTTAATACTATAAATGATAGACCTGTTTACTTCACCAAGGAAGCTGTTAAGACAGATGACTTAAACATCACTTTCCAAACCTCTAGAAAAGAACAAAATACCAGTAAATGGCCATATTTAATTTCTATAATATTTAATGTTAGTTTAAAATATATTGAAGCAAAGAAGTCATTAATAAAGTTTTCATTTCTGGTCAAGATGACAGCATCCAGTTTTGTCTCAACTAAATTAAATGTTTCTTATGGGTGGAAAATATTTGTCCTTCCACAGTCATAGGGTTGTGCATTACAAAAATTTACTGAATTTAATGATGGTTTTAAATTCTATTTTCTGGAAGTGCTCATTACTGTCAGAAGCCAGACCCTATCTTTGGAAGTTAATTAAGAACACTTTTACTTAAGATCAAGGCCTTCTATAGAAATTCTTTGTATGTCTAATATTTATCCCTTCTCCTAATATATTCTAGACAGAAAATATCTTTTGTTGATAATTCTTCTAAACTGTCACAGTTGTGTTCGCTGACTGGGATTTGGTCCTGTTTAATATACACACTAGAGTCAGACTCCATTTTGGTCACATTGGCATTGGCCGTTGTTAACATTATCTGCAGAATGAGAGAGAATGAATAGTTACTCTCTTTTCTGGGTTGCTAGTTTGTTTTCCTCCTATGAAGTTGTTCTGCCTCTCTGTAAACTTTGTAGATGTACTATATCTGCCTTCAGTCTCTCTCTGTGCCTCCTGCAATGTTCTGAATTAAGGTGGGAATTTGAAGTATGTTGTTAAGAGACTCAGGAAATTGGTTTGGTATAAGTTCAGAAGTAGTTCCAATCCTCATAACTGACCGAAGAGACTGAACAGAATGGTAGCACTAGGATCCATTGCTATAAAAGTCTTCCGATCAGCTGGCCACATAATAAATGACATGCTAAAATAGGGTTTTCTGTCCAATCACCAGATATCTTCACATTTATTTGTATAGTGGACACTTAGCAAGTTTCATTTTTCCCCTCCTTTAGGAAGAATGAGGAAGCCCTCAAACTAAGTGAGGTGAGAAAATTGATACCTTCGTGCAAGTACCCACTGCCAGGATGTGCAGCTCTGTTATCTTTTGTACAGATCTGGACTGGGAAATCATTTCACTTTGAAGGGATGAAAATATGGTACTAACAAATTTAACAAATATACTGGAGTTATTTTGCAACCCAAACCTCTCCTTATGACAATTTGACCCAAGATTTTCTTCCTGCAACCATATGTGATACATTTAACACAGTGCAGTAACTTACTCGCTCTTTCTAAATGAGCCACAAAAAGAAACTTGAAAAGCATTCGCCACCACAAGAGCCACATGACAGGCTTTTGGCACCCTTGATCTCAATGCCCTGACTCACCGCTAGTTTCTCTTTTTCAACGATAGCTTCTTCTTTTCCTTTTTTCCAACAGCTCAGATTTGTTTCACTCTGAGATGTAATGATGACCACAGACACCTTTTTAAAAAATAGATTCTCTATTGGTGATTTTGTTGATTTTGACAATTAAAAGTTACTATCTGTCCTTCAGTTTTTTTTTATTATTGTGATTTGTCTGAACTCTCACATTTACATTTGTTTTGTATGAAATCATATCTCTCATCAACCTTCTTCCTGATTTCTGCCCCTACCAACAGGCAGTGAAAGACCTTTTCCACTCCAAGTTTACACAAATAGACACATAGCTTCCATTTTATGGGATGGGGGACCTAGAGAGTTCAGCTTGTAAATCAAGAAGCTATTTAAAACAAATTTCAAGGGAATTTACAGATATTCTACCAGTGGAGAAAAGAATTAAAGAAATTTGTTTTCTTCTCAGCAAAGAGATTCAATACTGAATTAGTGTAAATCATATTTCCATAGATGGACAACAATAAGAAAAGTGCATTTTCTGTTAACAAAAATACAAGCCTCACTCTGGTTTTATAACCTTTCCTCTTGATTTTGTTTTCTCAAGTGTATTTGATCTTATGGAAAGAAAATTCAAAGAGCCATTTTTTTCTTAAAGTTTCAGGTCTGTTTCTCTGATACACATAGTTTTAAGAAAAAGCCAAAATGATAATGTGTTCACTGAAAGTGATGTTAGGTTGTGAGTATTTATTTCATCTGAAGTATTATGAAGTAATAATCTCTACACCAGTAGCTCTTGAACTTGACTTCCATTATGACTTCAGTTTTTTTCTGTTTTTAGCCTTACGCTTACATACAGTGACTCTCCCCATAGATTGCCTATAACTGAATTCAATACTTGTGATTACAATTTGCCTTAAGTTAAAACATCATCTCACCTTTCAGGGCATAGCATTTGCTTTCACTGTACCAACCCCAGGCGGTCCGACTGCTCTGACTACCCTTGAAGCCAGCTCTCTGTGACTGGTTTCAGGGGTCTGAGGACAGTGCCTCCAAAGAACTAAATCACAACTGCCATGGCCTTTAGGGAGGTGGAGGGTGTATCATCATGGACAACCCCCATCTGTACTACCATTACACAATAACCTGCGGATCACAGCCCTTATTTGTATTTTATAGCCGACAAAATTGTTTGTCTTCTTTGTATCCTACCGTCCAAGGGTCCTCTCATCTTCCCCTGATTTGTACAGATACAGTTATGCTTTGTTAGGAAAGCCATTAATTAATGTATTACACCATATTGAAACTAAGGCTCTTTCTTGTTTCTAGTCAAGTTAATAAAGCCAGAATTTCTTGACACATTTGAGTATGGGAAAAAAGATAACTATTTTTATTTACATAAAGGGTTTACTATTCATGTCTCATGCTATTCAGAAATTTTAACGTACTTTTACATATTAATTTTGTTGTAAGTTTTCATTAGTTTTAACATTTGTATGTATATGGTATTTATGGTTTTCTGCTCATTTAAATGGAAAGATACTTGCAACTTTTAATAAACTTAATAGCAAAAACAGGTCAGAACATATAGACTGTATTCCCATGTATATAGCATATGGGTAGATTTAGGTATGCACGGAGATGTGGACATGGTTCTTTTGTGTGTGTGTGTGTGTGTGTGTATATGTGTGTATCATAGCAAGAGTCTTGCCTGACTTATTCAGTCATGTCCAAGTCTGTTGAATATTCAGTTGTAATATTAACAATGACAATTAGTTCCTTTTTACTTTTTATTGAATGAATAAGTGGAAGAATATTCTCTGAAATACTTGTTTTGTTCTCTAGTATTTTTCCCCATGAAGAGAGGCAAAAAAGTTTGATGACAGGTAGCAGAGCCCCAGTAAATATTTAGAATTAAAAGAATGTATAAGTAAAGGTAACAATAATCACAGGTTGGGATAAATTTGTAAGTACAGATCAAAAAAAAAGGCAAAAGTGTAATTTAAAAGATAAAGAGAAATAGGGGCTTGACTCTAGGGTTCCAAAGAAATAGAAGTGAAAACTAAATACGGAAAAAAAGAGCATAAAGCAAAGAAATAGATATTAATGGAAGTACATCAAAGTAGAGAAGGAGAGCGTGAGCCGATAGACAAAAACGTAAAGGGCAAGAGCACAGCGATTGCAAGGAGGGAAGGAAGAGGGATGTGAGAGGAGCCGATAAGGTACAGCGACACCTTGGGCCCAAGCAGAGGGGAACTGAGATGGTGAGAAAATGAAACGTCGCATCACCGTAGCAGGAAAGGAGGTGGGCTACTGTTGTCTCTGCTCTGCTGGCATATATTAGGAACCTGGGATTAATTTTGACTTTGAAATTTGATATTTTCTTTAAATTTTTTAGAATAACAAAATCCACATAGATTAGAAGTACTGAAAACCCTGAAGAATTAAACTTTCATGAACTCTCTATATATAGTCTATTACAGCAACCCCAAAACATAGCTCTACGCATTCCAACTGGAATAACATTTCTTATAAGTCACTACTGTGTTTTTTATAACTTAACTTATGTCCTTTAGTAATATTACAAGTCACTGTAAATTGTATTTTAATTTTTCAGATATTATTATATGATATTAATATAATTAAAAATTAATAAGCCATCTAATCACATTAATGAAGGTTTTTCTTAGCAAATTGAAATACACATTGTTAAAACAAGTCCAATGTCAATAGATTCATAGACTAGAAGAAAAGAACTTAAAGATGGACTAATTCTAACCCTTCATTTACATATTGAGGGATATGAGCCTCAGAGAGTTCCTTAACATCTCAGGGGTTAAGGAACTCTCTCTCTCATGCACCTATAATTAATTAGTGGCAGAATTAGGAGTAGAACTCAAAATAAGACTTCCTTTCTCAATTATAATTAAGATATATAGTGTAGTCTTGTGATTTTTTAATGTAGATCTGTTATATTATCTAAGAAATTCATCATTGCTTGCACATTAGAACTGGTAGGATTTTAAATCCTATGATATGTCTTGTAATATAGAGACAGTAAAAAAATGAAATTCTTTACAAATAAGAAAAAACTCTTCTAAGATAAGTAAGACAATGAATGTCTATTTTAAGAAAATACTTGGAAAGAGAGAGACACAGTGGGGTGTGGAGAGAGAGAAGGACAGAGAGGGAAATAAAAAGAGAAAAAGAAGGAGAAAGAGGAAGAAGAGAGAGAAGAAGAAGAAGGCAAAGAAGATGAAGAAGAGAGACAGAGAGAGAGGAAACTAAATTTTCTCCAAAGGCAAAGATATTTCTTTGAGAAATAAAGGAAAAAATCAACAATAGGTTTAGATTTGATTAAGTTTCATATTTATGAGCTCATAAAGATTAAATAAAGACAAAAGGATCACTAGAACCCTATCCTGGACTTAGGTTTCATATATTGAGTGCATATTTCAAAGAGTAATGAAAATTAGAATTTTGAGGTTCATAAATACTTTGTAAAATTTCTAGGTCTATATATATATATATTGCTCAAGATTTTCTTCTGATTTTGATACTCTGGTTGAGTTGAACTAGCCATGTAATACCTTTATGAGGGTAAAGGGGAATCCCAGTACATTCCATAGTAGACATGACTTTTTGTTATTTTGATATCGACTCATTTAGACTCTTTGATCTAATTATGTTAACATGGATTATCAATGTGAGTAAAAACTCAGAATCAACTGCTGTTTCAGATATTTCATAGAGCTGTCAACTACAGACCTATAATGAATAATTCAAAACAAATATGATTCTGTTACTTTATTATAGCTTGATAGAGTTTGTATAGTGCTTTCACATTTATTATCAACTTTTATAACAACCCTATAAAAGATAAGTAGGATAAATCTCAGGTTTGAAAAAGAGGTCAGACATAGGTGAAGTGATTTGTCTAAATTTACATAGTGAGTCTATTTTGAAGTTGCCATTAGATCCCAGTTCACCTAATTCCTAGCTTAGATCTTCCTCCATCTGGGAGAAAATAAACCTCAAGAAGGCAATAATTTCTGTTTAATTTGTTTACTGCTTTGTCTTTCCCAAACTGCTGGGTGCATTGTAGATATTCAAAAAGTTTGTATTGATTTAATGACTGATAATCCTACATAATTTTGTTTTACATTGGTATACCATTTCCTTTTCCTAAATTTTAAATTTGAGCTCATAAGTCATTTCAAGACAGTTATTTAAGGCACATTTTTGTCTTCTTTAAAATAAGTATCTTTGTTTAAGTCTTTACAAAATTAAAACATTTGTTCCTCATAAATACCTTGCACATTTTCTACATTACCAATATAGTAGTGACTCTGCCTATTTTGGGAAATAATATGTTTCAATCCAATTAATCAAAGCTAGGAAACCTATTTTAGTGTAAAGGAAATGGCTTCTCTTTTCCACCCCCCACACACACCACAAATTATCCCTTGTAAGAACAAGTGGTTTCATAGATAAATAGGATTTTTAAAAGCCCTTCTATTGCACATAGTGTAATCTAGTGAGACATGGATCAGAGTAGAAAAAGAACTTAAGAGGATAAAGAGACAATATGATTCTGCTCTTGATGCCCTCATGACTCTTCAATCGGCTGTCTATAATCCTCGGTGATTAAAAAAACTAAAAAATGGAATGACAGACCCCTAATTAACTCATGATGTAGAGATAACTGGTAGAGATAACTAATCAGAAACTCCAATTTCCTTGAGTAGCCTGGGAGAATGGACCCTGAGAACTATGAAAACATTTCTGAAAATGATTGTAACTAGACTACATTTGGGGTAAATGCAAATGAACTATACCTATGGAGTTCCATAAGCTAGCTCTTAAGGTTGGTGTCTGGAAGACTCACCACTGCAAAACCATTGTCCATTTCATTTATAGTTTCAGTTATTTTTGCTGGAGGAAAGAAACTTGGCATGGGTTGAGTTTGGAGGGAGGAAGAAATAGGGATATCATACCACAAAAGGAAAACAACTTTTAAGAATTCCAGACTGTTGTAATTTCCTCATCTTGTAACTATAATTTTTACACAATCTTTTTTCTCTTAGTGATTAGCAAGAAAACATTTGGTATATAGAGGATGTGTTTTTGGTGACTGCAAGAACAGAAAAGGCTAGAGAAACTCATGTTTTCTGCAATCCTTTCTCATGGAGAAGAATCCCCCAGGGACACTGGAATAGTTAAAGCTCAATAAGGAAAGATTTAAGACCAAATCTCAGTGACTTTGCAGGACTTTGATAAACAGCCACTCAGCGATCTAAATTGGGCCTAAGAGATGCATTCAGTAGTTCATTTGCCCTCAGGTAAGTAATATCTCACCTTTCATCCAAAGTTTGAGTTTGATGTCCTGCCTTTGCAGCTAATCAGATGAGTTACCCAGAATGAATTATCCTTTATAGATGCCAATGAGCTCATCTAAAACAATAATATTATTTACATTACAGATTTATTGTGAGTTTAAAAAGAAATGTTGCTCAGCAGGCATCTATTCATAAAACAAGCCATAGTTAACATACCTTCTGTGGTGTTCTTGTTATGCTAAAGATTGAGTAAACACAAAAACTCAAGGCCTACCTTTACCAGTGTGGTTCAGTTGGTTGGGCATCTTGCAAAGTGAAAGATCACTGGTTCAATTCCCAGTCAGGGCATGTTCCTGGGTTGCGGAATCAGTCTCCATGGAGAGGCAACCGATGGATATTTCTTGCATCAATGTTTCTCTCCCTCTTTCTCACTCCCTTCCCCTCTCTCTAAAAATAAATAAGTAAAATCTTTTTAAAAAATGAAAACGAAAAGCAGACTCGAGGTCACACAGTCCAGAAGGGCTGCCAAGAGGTCACTAGAGAAACACAATACACAGCAGGAAGGGGTGCAATACAGAATGAGCAAAAGTAGGTTTACAGCTGCAAGTACATGAAACAGAGTTTATTCTTGTATGATTATCCATTAATTACTGTATTATTTTTCATACAAATAACTGTAAGCCTACTTTTGCCCCACCCTGTATAAACAGAACACTGTGGGAATATGGGAGAGGGAGTCATTAAACTTGCTTAGGGAAAATTAACAGGCAGTAGTTTAACAGATGTGTTTTTGTATATGTTCTCTCTATCCTACTTTAAATTATGGCTTAAGTATGTTTAGACCATGTCCAATTCTGAGTTCTTTTTATAGTGATCCTTATAGTTAGTGCTCAACAAATATTTATAATCAGCAATTGTTTTAATGCCCATTTCCATAAAGTTGTGTTGTTGTATTTCAGAAAAGTCAGGGAGAGTTGAAATCTCTCATGTGGTTCTTTATCCAGATTTAATAGCAAGTCATGCTTAATTGTTTCTTCAAATTCTAGTATGACTCCAAGAATGCAGGGTATTTGATATTTTCAATGAGAAAAAAATATTTTTATAGAATGCAAAATATCATAATCATATTTAATTAAACAGATATTTGAGTAAAAATAGTACTTTTAACATAAAACATTCTGTTTGTGAATGTGAGGAGTAATTGACACATATAGTTTTTGCTGATTGGCATGTTAAGTATTATAATTTATATGGGGAGTAATTTGGAAATATTAATCACAATTATAATCCACATGATCTTTGGTTCAGCAATACTAATTCTAGGCATGTATTCTGTAGGCATATTGGCCTTTTGTGAATTAACATTTTTATAAAAAAAACATTTATCATAATTATTATAATGCAAAAGGTTAAAAACACATAAATGTTCAACACAGAAAGAGACTGGGTTATTGAATTATTAAATAAATTTCAGATATTGTATGCAACGTATATTCAACAGCTGTATACAACGAAATACAATGCAATGGTTAAAAAATAATGAGATGAAAATATGTACTGATATGATGTCAAGCAAAACAGCAAAGTGCACAATTGTGCATGTAGCATAAAGTCATTCGTGAAGGAACATATAGATACATGAATATGCATACACATACATACATCCATAAATCCTGAATATGAATAACTATCTTTAAAAGGATACAAGAGAAATAGTCACAGTGGTTATAGGACAAGGAGATGAAATAGAAATATTCACTTATCTTTATATATGCTTTCTTTCTTTTTGAACCTGATATTATGTCTGTATATTAACTATTCAAAAATGCATTAAATGAGTTAACAAAAGAAATACCTAAGATGCAGAATTTTTTCCTAACCATATTTATGATCATTGTAATGTAGAAAGTATTTATGCAAATTCACAAGAGTTATATGTGTTAATTCATTTTTATATTTATGTAGAGGGAAGATTACATTTTATCTAGAGGGACAATATTCTTAAAATTCTTTAAATTACTTTTTCTCCCCAGAAGTCAATAAACTTCAATTGCTTTACTCCAAAACAAGCAACCTCAGCTATAAAAAAAAAAAGGGGGGGATGAATCCTGTATTGATAGCACAAATGAGGCATAATGATCAAAGAAAAAAACTTTGGGAAAGAAGAATCTGTGAGCTCTGGATCGTTGGGACACCAGCAGTAATTTACACACCATTACTTATTCAGGGTTGCATTTCTAATTACTCCTTAGCAAAAAAGAGATAATTATTATACCATAGTGATTACTCCTTTCATCATACAAGGGAAACAATGCTGATATAGGCACATCTTTAAGAAGTATAACTCATCTGTTGAAAAATTTTTTATATACAATATTTTAAAGAGAATATATTAATAGCAAAAACACTTCTTAAAAGGGTATTGAGTTTTCCAGTAAACTGTTATGCTCAATTATTGCTAGAAAAATGCACATAAACAAAGTCAACTTGATACTGGATTCTAGATTGTTCATGACCTACCAGCTTTCTCACATTTGTTAAAACACCTTTAAACACTGATGGAGGGAACACTACTGAACTGTACAACTTAGGTGGTATCTTTTATGTTTTTGTAAACATTATATATAAAAATATAATGGAGGTTTGAAAGAAATAAAAGGAGAAGGAAAATTTGCCTCTTTGATGTGAATAATTATCAACATCTTAGTTATGAAAAACCTAAAACATAAGCAGTATCATTTGCCTATAATCAAAATAGAGATTATCTATCTATATATCTATGCCTATGTATATCTACTCTAATCGATCTAATTATGTAGAGCAAGATTAAAGAAGAAAGGCTATGCCTTGATTCCTCTTATTCAAACCACAAACTTTCCTGGTTTTCCATTTGTTTAAAATTATATTTAGACCCTGGCCAGTGTGGCTCAGTTGATTGGAGCATCATCCCTTTACCGAAGGGCTGCAGGTTTCAGTACTGGTCAGGGCACATACCTAAGTTGTGGGTTTGTTCCCCTGTCCAGGTGCATATGGGAGGCAATCAATCAATAGTGCTTTCCTGCATTGATGTTTCTCTCTCTTCCTTCGTCTCTCCCTTCTTTTCTCTCTGAAAGCAATGGAAAGAATGTCCTCGGGTGAGGATAAAAAAATTATATTTAGTTCATGTTTTTGCAGAACTGTTTTAACAAAGGGGAAAAACTTTTAATATGCAATCAACTCTTACAGATTATCTATAAAATGTATTTTGTACTAAATGTAGATCCACACTAGCACGTATCTCTATTCATGTCTAGTCTGGCTTTCCTGGCCAACTGATGGCCAGGAAAATATATAATAGTAAATACAAGTTTTATTAGTGTTCTAAGGCAAACTAAATTCAGAAGGTGAGTATGCAGAAAGCACGTAAGCATATATTCTAGAGGCAAACATGTGTTCATGCTTTTTAGATTACACACATCGTCTCTTTGCATTACTATAGATTAGACTTGAGCCATAGGTGTTTAACCAAATGAACCATAGAAAACTATTTTCTTTTCTAATTTGTCACTGTAATGCAAATGTCTAAATCTGGAATGGTAGAAATGAATCTTTCATAAAATTTTTAAATATACAGAGCATACCGAGATTAAGTATTTAGAATTCCTATCCAAGTGTATCTATAATGTGTTTTAATAAGGTCATGAATAATGAAGTAATTTTACACAATGTGGAAAAGCTGTGAAGTGTAGCATTCTGGTGATATTTATCTATGAGTTGTATCCATTTTATTGTTCTCTTTTCATAAATTTCATTTCCACTTGTGGAGTTGTGTCATACGCAGACTAATTAATATGACTTATCCTGTGGCTAAGCATGAATATTTTTCACTTTTCCTTTATCCTTTCACCTTGTGCAAAATTATCATTCCCCTTACTCCTCATTTATCTCTACCATTCACCCTAGGGAGTCCCTGGTGCAGAACAACTAAGCAGTGCGTACAGGGGAGCAGCAATCTGGTAGTGTCATCATAAGATGTGATGTGTTATCTATTCCCCTTTCCAAGGGACCTCTCCAGCTGAGAGTGCAGGAGGCCTCTGGGCCACACATGCAAATGCAGCAAATGCACATCCCAAGAAAACCTTTTGCCAGAAAGTCAGAGGGAAATAGCTCTTTAATGGAGCTTGCACAGCATGGGAGCAGAAATTCCATTTCCTGGGAGTCTGTCATGTAGGAGAAATAAACAGCTATAGCCATGTGACAAGAGGAGATATTTTTACTGGACCAGATATGCATAGAAATGGAATTCACTTCCATGCATTCTTGCTGCTAATTCTGGGAAGATTGTTCACCTCTCATATACAAAGGTCATTTTTAAACACTAGGTAGGCTACTGTCAAATTCAATAAAGAATAACTTGACCATATGTTATTAAAAACAGATTATTTTGCTCATAACAGATCTGAAAACAGGCCTTGAAAAACACACATATCAAATTGCCTCTGCTATTATACTATTGGCCCCTATTTGAGTCTACAGCTGGCTCCAGATGGGTAGGAAGATTTTACTCTTAATTTATGTTCTTTAAGCATGTGTTTTTAGGCATGTGGCTCATTTTCAATAACACAGATTTATGTCATTTTATATTACCTGGGTTTACTTTTGACAAATAAACACATTCTGATGTGTTTTACTAATTAATATCTGTGATTTAAGTTTCGTATGGAACTAAAACAAGCTAACTGGCCTGGACATTGGTTAACCTCATAACAAATCCATATTTCTATTAGAATATGACCAATACACCTAATCAACCTCACATGATAAAATTGCCCATGGGTTCTTGATATTTCAGACAAGAGACTAATTATTTTCAAGAGGAAGAGATAGCACTAGTGACAGTTAGCTCCAAACAAGTGAGAAATTGAGTCTGCCTTGTTCTTACTCTATCTCCAACATCTAGAACATTTCTTGTTGTTTTATTCTTTTGTGGTTTAGAAGCATAACATTATGCAGAATGATCCTTAAAACATGAAAGCAGATGAGTAATTTCATTGTTTTAATCAAACAAATCTACTGGGTGACATGGGGCTTAGTCATAAATGATAAGCAATTCATCATATATATGAGTGAAATTAGTACAATTTTAAATAACCAAATCAGTTGTTCTTTTTATATTGTTCTCCCAACATTTGACAACTTTGGGGGATTTATTTTCAATCCTGTCCGTTTTTCCTGATATTATATAAAACTTAGGTCATTAACTATATCAGCAGCAGCATCATACACTCCAACATTCAGACCTCAAAAAATACAGGTCCTGACTCCACCTCCAAACAGCCAGGGTCCTAACCCCAACACAGCAAAGACTTTGTTTCCTTTGTGCCAGTATTATAGTCCTCTTACTGTCTTACAATAAATACTATGTTACAAGTCATTGAAATGCTTTAACTGAAGGTTGCTCCTTACACATACATTTGTTCCATAGTTGTGGAGTACATAGGCATGTGGGATGGTTCTATAGCTGCACTGAGTACTGGAAAAATACAAAGATGAACAAAACTGAACCCTTACTTCAAACTTAAATGCCAGGAAGAGAGGTGAAGTATACACAGAGATTGGAGCCTTCCTGACTTTATATGAAATAATCCACACTATATGACTATGGAGTGAATGATGTCCTAGTCTGTTCAGGCTGCTATAATAAAAACGCAATAAATTTAAGTGGTTATAAGCAACAGAAATGTATTCCTGACAGTTCTAGAAGCTGAGAAGTCCAAGATGAAGGCACCAGCAGATTTGGCATCTGGTAGAACTCCTTCCTGGTTCATAGATGACTATCTTATGTCCAAACATGGAAGAAGGGGTCAGGAATCTAGCTCTCTGGGGTCTCTTTTAATGTCACTAACTCCATGGGTCTTCTGCCCTTATGACCTAATCACCTCCTCAAGTGCCTACTTCCAAATACCGTCACACTGGGTATTCAGTTTTGAATTTTGGGAGGACATAAACATTTAGTATGCAGCTATAATTTTATCAGGATTGAGGATTTATAAAACAAGAAAACCCTGGGTGCCTAAAAATCAGAAGTAGATGACAGAAAGGGAAAGGAAGTAAATATACCACCAACAGAGGGAAGAGGAGAAAAGAAAGATGACTCAGGATTGAGAGACTTCATAATTTTCCTCTAGCCATGCATGTCTTCATCTGTGTAAATGGTCTGTCTTCCCGTTACAGCTCTAGCATGGGTGGATTGGAGCTAAGACATGTCATAAGAGAGCTGACAGATGCTAGCTCCCTCTTTAAAATTCTTTGCTAACCTTGGATCTGAGTCACAACTACTGGTATAGATGATACAACTAGTCTCCTTGATCAGAGTTCATAATCCAACAAACATGGCAATTATATCAAAAGCACCACCTGCAAAGAAGCATTTGTGGACAGAATTACATGACATGTAAATTATGTAAATAAAATGAAGAAAATGACTCACCAATGTATAGTTGCCTCATACATTTAAATTGTAATTGTGAAACTTCTCCTTGATTGAGATGTTATAGTGTTGATTGCATACCATAGGGAGAAAATAGTAACTAAATTTGCAACTGTCCTTACATGTCAATCCAATGAGTCATTTATATTTAAACAGAAAACTAATTTCTAATGGCAAAATTAGCAAGAAAGATTACTTTTGAATTTCTTAGCTTCTTTTGTGATCATTGGGAAGATTGTCACCTCTCCCCCGAGATTGTGTTGGTTTCAAGTAGGTAAGACACTATCGTGGGGGTGGGGGGAGGTCATAGTTGATATGTTACAAGGAACATAACTTGTTATAGATATTTTCCCCTACCACTATATATATGTATGGCATATTGGTATCTTTAATTTTATTATTTACCTTCCACTAATTTTTAAAAACTTGGTAATTGGTGTTCAAGACAAAGGCAAGTTTTGATTCTCATCAGTTCTGAGGTCTAGTCCAAAAAAACAATGTCCATTGTTCATTCAGTCTTAGGACTAAAATGCATACATTCTTTCTCTTTTAATTTTGAAAAGAGAAACAGTGACTGGCCATGTGAAGAAAGCTTCCTAATCAAGAAAAATGTCTTTTCCTAAAATAAACCAAAAGTAAATTTGAAAAGGAACCTTTAATTAGGAATGGATCATTTCTTTTCCCTATATATCATGACCTCTTATTCTTTCCAGCTGGTTGGAATTCAATAGAAGTAACTTTTATATTAAGTTTGATTGGGATAGGGTTGCCAGCATGGCCTTGAAAAACCATTGTATGCAAATGTGCAAACACAAATCATTATAATATGAACTGAGGCTTGCTCACATACTAATGTATTAATGGTATTAGTACAGTCATTAAAGATTTTTAGGAAAAATATGTTTTGTTTTGATAAGCTCCTTTATTTCAATGAAGAAATACAGTGCTCTTGGATTTGATTTAATAATGTAGTATTTGTAAAATATGCATTTGTACATATTTTTGTACATATATACCTTTTTCCTCCCAGGATTAAAGAGAAGTCACCAATAGGCCTTTATCCTAGGAACTGGAAGGGGTAAGAGGAGTCTTAAACAACACCTTCTTTAAATCCTGTTTAAATGAGAAACTTCCTCAAACGACATTGAGATGAAGTCTTTTAACTTTAACATAGTTCAAAAGGGCAAGTGGGCTCAAAATATCTGAGCCTAACGATGACACCAGGGGTTGGAGAGAGAGAGAGAGAGAGAGAGAGAGAGAGAGAGAGAGAGAGAGAGAGAAGGGCTGACTTTCCTACACTCAAAGTGGGCAATGGTGTTACTCCCAGAAGCCGGAGCAAAAACCTTTATCACTTGCCCAAAAATTTGCAATCAAGAAGCAACTTAAATATTATATTTTTTAGATTCAGAATATTCTAATTTGCTCTTGGTAACAGTGTTCATGGACAGAGGTTCCTGAGGCTTAGAGTGAGGAACACGAAACTGTGGAAGGAGAAAGGAGGACTGCAGGCCGACAAGAGCCACCCAACCCATTGGTGATGGCACTTCAAATCTCTACACTGGACCACACCTGAGAAAATGAAATAGTATGATGAAGGCTCTCCTAGTCATGCCCTGTTACAACTGAACTTCAAGCTTTACCCATCATTCTGACAGCACCTATGGGGTGTTCATCCCTGCCTTATCACACAGGGTTTGATAAGTTACAGAGAATTGGTATATACTCCATATATTTAAAAGTTCATTGAACATGCATTATAGTTTTCTACTGAATACCTCTCAGAATTTAGAGTAATGTCACTTTTTGTCAGTAAAAGTCTTGTTATAACAATTATTATTTTGATATCACAAAATTCTTTATAACTAACCCATATATATATATATATATCCCAGCATATTGCCCAAATAAACAATGCTTCAGTGATCTGATTATATTTCCTTCTTTACAACACATTTCTCCACAATGGCCTTTTCTATTGCTTGTCCCTGGAATAGCTATGCTTTGCAAAGATAAATAAATAAAATTTCTGTTATTTATAACATCTAAGGGAAGGCAAATTGAGCTTAAATATCAAATAGAAGTATCTTCTTTTCATTTATTTTGATCCTAATTGAAGAAGAAATTTTTCTTCAAATTCTTTTAACCTTCCTTACTCCAAATAACTCAACCACCTAAATAAAATGCAGCTATGCACCAATCACCCACTAAAACGAAAAAACCTACATAGACTTAAAACCAGAAGGTAGGAGTACAATAAATACCTGGGCCTGATCATGATTTCTGACATCTATTCATTTTCTTCAATGGATTCCAAGGGCTTTTATCTTGCAGCGATCACCAACATATTGACTGGTTCATCTGAATGCTTTAGTATTGAAACCAATACTAGGTCAACAAAGGTCAGGCTAGATGGAAGTTTTAACAGATGGCCAAACTTTGTTTATAATGGTGACTATCTAGGCCTATAGCTAAAACAATTTTACTGATAATCAAGAATTTTTTGAAGCTTCCCTCCAGGGATGTTCAACTTCTGGCATCTCTGGGCCACACTGGAAGAAGAGTTATCTGAGCTACACATTAAATACACAAAAACTAACAAAAACTAATATGCAAAAAAAAAAAAAAGAAAAGAAAAGGTTTTAAGTAAACTTACAGTTTGTGCTGGGCTGCACTCATAGCCATCCTGGGCTGCATGCAGCCCATGGGCTGTGGGTTGGACCATCTGGGTCAGACTTCAGACTGTGAGAGAGAAGCTGCCTCTAGTCTGGTATCTGATGTGTAATATAATTTGCTAGAATTTGTTGGAAATAATTTAATTTCTTCCTATTCAAATTTCATGGAGTATAAGCACTTGTTTACAGAAATAGTATGTATTACTTTTCTTACTACTAAAATCTACTTTGAGTCCAGATCAGTTAACAAAAAGGAGAGGTTACAAATGAGGTCAGTTTATGATCAAATTTCACCAATCAGAAATGAAGAGGGAAAAATGGCTGTGATTTTTCATATAGTGATTTTATGCCATCCCTATTTGATTGATCTTTAAATGTTATTATTTTTTATGAAATAATGGGGCAACTAAAAAAATGAAAATCTCATAACAGTCCTCCAATTTTATGATTTTGATTATCCATGATAAATAAAACTTCAAAATCAACAGCAAAAAGTTTTTAAACTTTTTCTTTTAAGTTTACTAAATTTGTAAATTATTACAACAAAACAGATAGGTATAAAAATAAAAATACAATGTATAAAGAAAAAAATTAGAGATCAGCAAGATGGCAGAGGAGTGAATAGAAGTCACACTGACCTCCCCACAGGACCAGTCTGGAATTACAACTAAATTGCAGAGAAATCACCCAGAACAAACAACTGAACAATAGCGAGAGAGAAGCCTTATAACCTCGGACAGAAGAATCAGTTCAGCACAATCTGACTGGTAAGGAGTGCGACAGAGATGTGAGAAGATTGGCTGGGCACCCTCAGGTGGCAGTGCCAGAGGGATATTTAAGAGGCCAGGTGGATCCCCCTAAAAAGACTGGGGTCTAAACCATAAGCAGGCATCTAAACCCCAGCCTACAGCACCAGAGCCCAAAAAGTACACACATAACAGCCAGCTGTGAAAAGCAGCAGGGTTGTTCTTGGCTAGAGGCGGGCGGCTAGAGAAGCAAAGAGCCATTTAAAGTGCCAATGTATAAACTTTCATTTTCAGCCACTTACCCTGGTCTCTGGCAAAGTGGGGGAAGAGTGGGCTAGAGACAACTGAGGAGAGTCTGGGGATGGAGGCTTTGGGGAGAGAACTGAGAGAATAGCCACTGGGATCCCAGTGCTGAGTCATCCCCCATGTGGCAGCAGCCATCTTGCTCAGGCAGACCACTCCCCTGAGTGGCAGCCTGAGAGAAAACAATAGCTCTGCTCCCAACAGGGACTCTGCCCTGGCCCTGTGGTGCTTAAGCCAGACTGCTGAGTGCAGAGTGGCAGCCACAGATAGTAGATCCCTGGAAAAGATGGGGCAGAGTAGACTTGAGTCACTTGAGGAGAGACTGGGGGGTGGAGGCTTTGGGGAAAGAACTGAGAGAGTAGCCTCTGGGATCCCAATGCTGAGTCATCTCCAATACGGCAGCAGCCATCTTGCTCAAGCTGACCACTCCCCTCCAAGCAGCAGCAGCCTGAGGGGAAACAATAGCCCCGACCCCAGGATGAATTCTGCCCCACCCTATGGTGCTTAAGCCTGACTGCTGAGTGCACAGTGACTAGATTAACAGCTGAAGGAGATAGTCACAGACAGCAGGTCCCTGCAAGTCTCCAACAAACTGCCTAAGGGCATACAGGGTCAACAACTGACATCATCAGAGCTGGTTCCAGAAAGAAAAAACAGGAGTAAATACTAGACGCTACCAAGACGATATCCATTATGGTCTTCTCCGTGATTTGTGATATTTTCTTTACTACATAGCTTTTTAACAGTCACTCCTTGCCATCAAGTTTGTGCATATTAAGTCACTAGATTTTATATTACAGTTTGTTTCTCTCCTCTCTTATAATAGTCTTAATCTCTTTACAGCCTTATTAATACTAGTTCATATGCTGTTAATAGTAGGATTGCAGGGGGAGTTATTTTTGCAGATGTGGGTTTGTTTCCTGGGCTTTGTTGTTTTGTTCTAGCAGCACCCAACAAGATATGGTGGGTAAAGTGATCCTTAGTCAACCAGCTGGAGGCAAGGACCCACCAAAGAACTACCAAACAGCAATCAAAATCCAATACTTCCAGAGAGCCAACATAAATGGCATAAAAAACACCCCAAGAGCATCAAGCTCAGGAGATCAAGGAGATCAAATCACTGAATCTCAAAGGTCTTCTACTATAGAAATTCACACCACAAAGCCTGGGAGTCAAAACAAATCAATTTAAGAAGCAAAAGCAAAAAAAAGAGTCTCACAAATAATAGGAAGACAAAGAAACAATCCCCAATCGAAAGGAAAGGAGGAGTCCTCAGAAACAGTGCTAAATGAAATAGAGGCAAGTAAACTATCAGATACTGGATATAAAACAATGGTTATAAGGAAGCTTAATGAGCTGAGTGAGAATTACCAAAAACTACAGGGAAACTATGAGGAACTTACTGCAATCCATATCAGCGTGAAAAAGGACATAGAAACTATCAACAAGAACCAACAAGAAATGAAGAATAAAATTTCTGAATTGAAGAACATAGTAGAAGGAATCAAAATCAAGCTAGATGAAGCAGAGGATTGAATCAGCAAGCTAGAGGATGTGGTAGAAAAAAGCTCCCAGAAAGAGCAAGAAAGTGAAAAATGACTCAAAAAGAATGAAGAGAGGTTAAGGGAAATGCAGGACAACATGAAACATAATAACATCCATATAACAGGAATACCAGAAGGAGAAGAGGAGCAAGGGATAGAAAACCTGTTTGAAAAAGTATTGACGGAAAACTTTCCTAACCTGAAGAGAGGAAAAGTCACACAGTCCAGAAAGTACAGAGGGTCCCAATCAAGAGGAACCCAAAGAGGTCCACTCCAAGACACATCATAATTAAAAGGGAAAATAGCAAAGACAAAGAGAATCTTTGGCAGCAAGGGAGAAACAGGAAGTAATATAAAACAGAGTCCCAATAAGGTTAGCAGCTGGCTTCTCTACAGTAACACCACAAGCCAGAGGGAATGGTAAGAAATATTTCAAGTAATGAAAAGCCAAGGCCTGTAACCAAGACTGCTCTACCCAGCAAGGCTCTCCATTAAAATGGAAGGCAAAATAAGGAGTATCCCAGACAAAAGAAGACTAAAAGAGTACATCTCCACCAAATCAGCAGGGCAAGATATGCTAAAGGGACATCTTTAAGAAGATGAAGAAAAAGAATGAGAGAGAGGAACACAGATACAAAGAGAAACAATGAATAAGTACCTGTCAATACTAACCTTAAATGTAAATGGATTAAGTGCTCCAATCAAAAGACATAGAGTAGCTGAATGGATAAGAAAACATGACCCACACATATGCTGCCTACAAGAGACCCACCTCAGAACAAAAGACCTACACAGACTGAAAGTAAAGGGTTGAAAAAAATATTCCAAGCAAATGGATAGGAAAAAAAAAAAAAGCCAGAGTAGCAATACTTATATCAGACAAAATAGACTTCAAAACAAAGACCAAAAAAAGAGACCCGGAAGGACACTTCATAATAGTCAAAGAAGGAATCCATCAAGAAGACATAAACATTATAAACCTATATGCACTCAACATAGGAGCACCCAAATACATAAGGAAAATCTCAGAGGACTTCAAAAAAGATATAGACAGTAACTCACTTATAGTAGGGGATTTTAACACCGCACTGTCAAAAATGGATAGATCTTCCAAACAAAATATCAAGAAGGATATCATGGAACTGAATGACAGACCACAAGGGCTTGAAACTAGAAACTGACCTCAAGGAAAAAACTCAAAAACATTCAATCTCATGGAGACTGAATAGCATGCTATTAAACAATGAATGGGCCAACAATGAGATCAAGGAAGAAATCAAAAAGTTTCTGGAAACAAATGAAAATAAACACATAACTGTCCAAAACCTATGGGACACAGAGAAGTCAGTCCTGAGAGGAAAGTTCATAACAATACAGGCCTACCTTAAAAAGATAGAAATATTTCAAATAAACGACCTAACCCTATGTCTACAAGAACTGGAGAGAAAACAACAAACAAAACCAAGAGCAAGTAGAAGGAAGGAAATAGTCAAGGTCAGAGAAGAAATGAATGACATAGAGACTAAAAGAACAATTCAAAGGATCCATAAATCCAGGAGCCAGTATTTGAAAAGATAAACAAAATTGTCAAACTGTTAAACAGACTCATCAAGGAAAAAAAGGAGAGTACCCAAATAAATAAAATCAGAAAGGAAAGGAGAGAAATTATAACTGATACCACAGAAATACAAAAGATGATAAGAAATTACTATGAACAACTGTATGCCAAGAAATTTGAAAACTTGGGTGAAATGAAAAAATGTCTAGAAAAATATAACCTTCCAACACTGAAAGGGGAGAGTGGTGACAGGTAAATGGAGACAACTGTACTTGAACAACAATTTAAAAAATAAATTATTTATTGCAAAAAATAAATAAAAAATTTTAAAAATGACAACAGCCTACACAAAAAAAGGAAAATGTTAATCATTTATCCCATTTTCTAGTTTGCGCTCCCCGAGTTAACCAGTACTAACCTATCTCTATTTATATTTTCTCACTTTTCTCTCTGCTCATAAAAATGTGTTTACATGCATATTTATGATTATAAGTATACACTTATTTGTCTGTAATGTCACATGTGTTTTTCAATACTACATTGTGGATAAAATTGCAAACTAAAATGACCATTAAAGAGGTTGTAGTGAAAACACAAACTTTGCAACACCTCTTAACCTTCTGATGCAACTTCTTCCCTATCTTTCAAAAGTCAACAATTAGTTTCCTTGCCATTATCTACCACAATTAAAGCTTCCAGAGCACTTAACAGCATTTGTGATCACTGATCCAATTACAGTTCTAGCGTATTTGTGTAGGTGAACAGAATTCTAAGCATGGGAGTTAATGTCTCCATGACCTTTGTTGACCTAGTGTGGCTTCAATACTAAATGTATTTCCAACATAAGCATCTGATTGCAAGCACACACATGCACTTTGTATACACATGCACGCACACATTCTAGATCCCATATAGATCATTTTAGGCAATTTCTATTGTTTGCATTAGTGTTTCAGTTTTTTGTTGGAGGTAATTTAAAAGATAATAATTACCTAATAAACATTGGCCAAGAATAGAGTCACTCACAAGCTTCTTTTCATTGTGGGTTTTCAAGTAAAAATCCAATAACCATGTGTCAAGAACAATTATGTCAGTTAGAAAATGCCTGTTTTTTCCTAGTCCTAAAGCTTTGATTCCAAGTTTCATCTATGGCTTTCAAGGTGCCTTAGCTATCTTATTAATGATCCCAGGATTATTCTAAGCCAGGGAACTCTGTAGGTAAGATATTTGGAAGTACAGTAACTCTGCCACAATTCTCAAACCAAACAGTAGCGGAATATTTACCAATTCATCATCTTAGAGTCTCAGGTCTCATCCCATGAAAATATATAAGGAAATCTATCTTCAAATATATTGAATACCATAATTAATTAAAATTTGTTCTGAATTATTGTTTGTTTTAATTTTACAAGGTCTGTGAAGTCATGTTATAATTAGACAGATTTTAAACCCCAGGGATTCAAAATGCTGATAATCTTTCCAGGAAAGTTGAGTTTGTATGGATAGCAGTGTCATGCCAGCTCATAAGTCTATTTTGGTCACTCAGGTTATAGTGAAAATAAGTGGATATTTAAGGGGATGATGAAGTTGAGTGAAAGAGCCTTTGTATATCATCATAATAAAACAAACTATGGGGCAGCTACTAAAATAGTCTGATTTTATGAGTTGGTTGGTTGACAAGTCGATAATTATTTGTATCTTTCTCTGGTACTGAACTTTAAAAACACACCAGATATTTAAGTTGAATGTGACATATCTACCTCTCTCCTAGGCAAGATGCAAGTTCAGTTTGTTTTACACATACAACTTTGCTTGATATATCCACACACATTTCATTATCTTAAATTGAGCTAATACCTCATAAACTCAATTTAAGTTTTATTTTCCTTTGTTGTATGCCTGTGTTGCTTAAAAAGCAGATTCAAGTCCTTTATTTTCTTCCAAATATAGTCAACAACTTTTATTCCTTCAGGGCATGGAGGAAAGGTGTTGTATATGCCCGTGGACTTGCTGGCAATAAAACAGCACCAAATTAGTTAAGGAGGAAAGAAGGGAAATTGGGAGGTTTTTTGTGCTGCTTTTGCTAATCTAAAAGAGATCACTGGAGTCGTTTACTTTCCATTCCCTTTACGATAATTGACTCACACAATCCATCTCTTTTTCTTCAATAGTTGTACAATGATCAAACTAGATTGGATCTTTCTGTGGTTGTGCCTTTTATGTTATAACCATAATTATTCAAATAATGAATGAAAATCATTCATAAGCATTATACACAATCAAGTACAAATCCACAATGGCTCCAATTACAGATATTTACAGATAGTATTGCATATATGGTCCATACTTTTGCACATAACTGAACGTACTAAGTATTAAGTTCTAGATTTGGCAAATAAAATTTTGCATTAAGCAGAGAATAATACTTGAGTGAAGGAAAGAATTATTAAGAAAACTATTGTTAGGTACAAGTCTACCAGAAATTTGAAAAAAATTTAAAAGTTCTAGCAAGTTTGACAGTTATTCACATGTAAGTACATAACGTCAGTCCATCACTAATCATGAAATGTTTTTGACATTGGATCAATCTGGTAAATTGTTAGATATAATTATGTCTGCTATATTTGGGAGGTGGGGGGGGCATTTAAGATATAAAGAACATTGTGACCCATAGCACTGAAAATCAGGAATGAACAGAAAGACCACAATCAGATCAACAGAGAGAAAAAGTAAATTTTTACCACATAGAATTGAGACATGTAGTTTGTCTGTTTAGAATATCTGCCACATGTCAGGTATTCAACTAATTTCTAAAAATACTAAGGTAACAGATGGGGTTGTTTTACTGACATACAGTCTGGTACATACTAGAATATTGATAAAACAGGGCCACAAAATGTAGAAGATACCTTAGGTCACTCTTAGGAGCTTCAGATTGGAGCTTTACCTTCCTATGTACTCAAGGATAAATTGGTATGGTCACATGAGAATGTTCCCATTTCCTTGTTCATTGTCCAGTTGTGAGAGATGTGTAAGCTCTTGCAGAAACACCCAAAGGCCTACCATCTGGGCCCAAACCAAAGTTTGCTAGGCTAAGTCAGCACAGTTAGCCTTACACTTAACCACTAGGTCCCTTCTCTCCTTTCAAACCCAAAATCCCTCAAAAGATAATGCTTCAACCTGTCTCTTTTTACTTATCACTTATTTGTAGTTCTCTGCGTAATTCAAGGGGGAAGAATTAGTCATTAGGACATTCACACTAAAGAATTTTAAAGCCAAATTTATTCAATACACCTTAAATTTTAATTTAGTTTTTAACTGCACAGGGAGTGAGGCAAAGGACAACTGAAGAAATCCTGGGAAGAGAGGGAGGGAGAGACAAAAATAGAGAAAGAGAAAGGACTTTTAAGTCCTGCAAAAGACTTCATAAGGAGAAAATACGTTACAAGCTTACTTCAATTAACAATCTACGACTTAGGTGTAGAGTAACAGGCAATTTTAAGCTTTGTTTCTTTTTACCCTAGTAGAACAAGCGTCCTACTGTAGCAAGAAGCCCAGCCTTTGATTTCTCACTTTTAAATTTGATACGAAAAGCCTAGTACAGCTACTAGTCAGAGCCATGTGATACATTTTTAAAAATTCTTAGCTTTAGGAGCTATTTAAGATTCTAGTAAAAGTTCTAGATGTCCCCTGAAAAGAACTGATGCATGTACACATGAAGCCTTCTGCATACAGCATTAAAGTGGCCTCAGAGTATGTGCAGCCACCCGTGGACCCAGGTCTGGATGAACATTTCTCTCTCTTAGTTGCATTTCCATTCATTATGGTAATGAGAAAGAAGAGAAATATGAACTCTGTACTGCATGTATATAAAAATCTAAGAAGCAACATACAGGGTAAGATTAATGTGTATATATAATAAGAACCTAAGAAACACCCTACTGGGTGAGGCTAATGGGCCTCCATCCCCATATTCAGCTTTTAAGAGTAACCTTTAAGGAAAAATTGGAGAGCATAAGAAATAACTAATGATTCTCATTTTATCTAAAACTGTTACAGTTCTTCAATTAAATATATCTAACTTTCTCTTAGTTATCCAATTTTTATCTCTATTCAACAGACATGAATATGCCCAAACTTGTATTTTTATTGCACTTCAGAAAAAGGAAAAAATATTAAAAGGGGACAAAGAGAAAGCTGGACCTGACATGTCACTCTGCTTTGACCTCAGCTCCTTTACCTCGCAGAAACACAAATCCTTTTCTCAAGTGTGAGAAAGCAAAGATGAAATGTAATACCAAGGTAAACTTATTATACACTGACAGCCCCAAATAGGAGCAGAAATAAAATGCTTTTAAATATCTCAGTAACTAAAAAGTTTATTACTATGCCTGACTGACCCAGAAGAAGAATATAGACATTCAAATGTGTCTCATATCCTCAAAATAAAATCAAAATTCACTGAAACACTCTCAAATAATGGCTCACAAGAGTAAAAAAAAGAAAAAATGTGTTAAGAATGAATTTTTCATGGGACAAAGTTGTGCATTTAACCAGTGTAGCTGTGTTCTCAAAATGAATGAATTTTCTTCCTTGAAAAATTCCACACATCAATGGTAACATAAAATTCAGTAATTATCTTCTATCTTCTATCTTCCTACCACTGTGTGATGTAGTAATTCTTCCATGCCAAGACATAAAACATCCAGGGATTAAACAAAATTAACACACATTTCACGTAGATTATACTCTGAGAATATCTATTCTGTTCAAGTGAAAAGTACCTGGGGTGGGTGGGGGGTGGGGAGAGAGGAGGGGTAGAAGTACTTACCTGAGAACAAAAAGTTGTTATAACAATAGACATTTAAAATAATTATCCTTGAGTTAAAAATGCCAAAAAATAAAATTATAATAAATTCTAATAGTCCTTTTAGAAAGTGTTTCTGATTTTTTTTTTAATGTTTAACATAAAACAATCAAGGTGGCTGGTTGGGATGCATAGGAAAATTAGATTGTATCAGTTTCAGGATATTAGTTCAAGTCTAATAAAATTTTAATAGAAATATGTTTGATGACTTTAACTTACTGCTGAATGAATAGTACCCTCCAAGACTTGATAGTATACGATTTGAGAAAAGATTATTAAGAAGACATATAAGGCACTTTTATAAAAGATATTTGCAGGAAACCATTAGGTGATACAGAAAATCAATAATGTCCTAGTGCCAATTTCAGCAACATTAAAATTAAAGTGCTCATTGATATTTATGGTGATAGAGCTGGCAAATCATTTCAGTTTTATCTTCCAGTACACTGGCATTTTTCTTTGTTATCGAGGACCCATTGCAAAGTTTGATCAGTTCCTTTTTAAAGGATTTATTTTATAGATGATCTCGTTTCTAAACAGTTCATGTCAGAGAAGAACTTTATCAGTGCATTCTTTCTAGTTCAGAGTATAAAAGGACTGGTAAAGCTCTTTCTTTTTAGAGAAGCAGTAATAATTATAAAATATTAAGACATTGAAAATAGATCTTAGCAGAACCAAGAAATGGGATAATAAACAGAGTTACTTATCCTTCTTTTATCTCCTGGAATAAAATAATAGTGATGGTCTGACCTCATTACCTCACATGTATAAAACTGAGGTCCAAATAATATTGAATTGTCCAAGAGTAGAATTACATAAAGTACAAATAAATCTCTTGAGTATCATACATGTCTTTCTCCAAGATCATCACTCGAATCATCATGCAAACAAAGACATAAAGCTTACAATTATTTGGCTCCTGGAGTAACCCTATGAATGTTTCTAATGTGCTGGATATTATCACCAATGAATTTAGATAAATTCATAGAACTAGAAGAGAAAATAATGATTATGGTTCTGGCTACAAGAAAACAGAAGCTATCCGACTATATATCTCACTTACTAGGCTTCTCCATGGGTAAGGAGATCCAAAAAGGTAACCCTTTGGAAGGCTGTTTCACATTGCTGTCTCCAACTTGAAAAGGACATAAAACATTTAAATGATTTCCTAAACTCTGAGACTCTGCAGTTGTAGAATATAGAAATAGTAATTGCCAGAGGTGAAGTCATCTCACTGGTGGCTTCCATTAATTGTGAAACCCGCTGCACTGGTAAGTAGTTGACAGAAATCTTCCAGATCTTACCCCATGCTAAAGCTCCTGTGACTTCTCCCCTTTCCACAGTAGCCAGTCTAGTATACACAAACACATGTAATAACAGCAACAATAATAAAAGGTGGCAGTAAAAGTTCATGTCCACTCCTAATGGAATCTGTTTCAAAAGATGAGTCTACTGTCCATGAAAATAGATAACTCTAATAATCTTTAAGGATTTCTGTGGGGTCATAGTCCTTTCAAGCTTAGAAAATCACAGGTAATGTTGCATTTTGACTTAAAATTTTTCCAGTTTGCTGTTCCACCCAGATTAGTGCATCATTTTTTATACTCATATAGAGCTTCCATACTCATACGGAGCTTCATTTTCCAGGTAAACCCTGAGAGACAAATATAAGGTTTACATTCTCTCTGGGTGACCCCATCTTGTTGTTATGCTTCTTAAATCACCAGCTATAATTATAGAATCCCAAATCTATCTAAAGATCAAATTTATTTTGGGGCTGAATTGTGTCCCTCTAAAATTCATATGTTAAAGCCCTAACCCCCATTATCTCAGAATGTGAAGATAGATATCACCTTTAAATATGTGATTAATTTAAAACACTTGTCCAAACTTAGTCTAATCCAGTGTCCTCACAAGCAGAGGAAATTTGGACACATAGAGACATATTGCAGGCACATGTGCATAGAAAAAACAGGAAGAAGCTGCCTATCTGCAAGCTAAGTAAAAAGACTCCAGAAGAAATCAAATCTGTCAACAGTTTAATCTTGAGAAACAAATTTCTGTTAAGTCATCCAGCCTTCGTTACTTTGTTACAGCAGCTCTAGCAAACTAATACAAGATCCTTCTCTTCAGCTCCAGATCATGAACATAATAGCATTCTAGTTATATCAAACTGAACATTTCATAACTTCCCCAAACCTAACATGTTGAAAACTAAATTAACTTTATGTTTTACTCAAAATTTACTTCTTCTCTTTTATTCCCACACTGATGAGAGGCATCTACATCTAACCAGCTACCCAACTGGAAATCTGGGAATTGTCATGGGTGTATTCAGTTTCTTCAGGCACCATTTCTGCTTGGTTACTAAATAATGTTAATTCTACAGATCAAAAACCTATCCTCCTTCTCCATATATTATGTCTCTCTTAAATACTTCATCAACCTCCTCACTAGTCTCCTGTCTTAGCTTCCCCTGCTGTAATTGATCCTTTGCACAGTAGCCAGAATGAGCTTACCAAAATGCAAATCTTATTATGTCATTTCCTCACTATAAATTTTTCAATGATTCCTCATAGCCTAAAAAATGAAATCCAAGTCCTAATTATGGCATCAAATGCCTTCCATGACCTTCAGACAACATCCTACATCATCTACCTCCCCCTGTCCCTATTCCAGCCATCCTGAGGGGTTTGGAAGGTCTACATTCTCTTTCCTCCATACCTTTGTGCGTGCAGCCTTCCCTTCTTTACCTGACTACCTCTAATTTCTCTCTCAAAAGTCAACACAGATAACACAGTAAAGAGTCCTAAATGACCTGCCACAGGTCAGCCTAATCTAGGCGCCCCTCTAAAGAAATTCAAAGGCACTTTATGTATTTTAGTATATTTTATGTATATTATTACTATTATAGACCTTTAGATGTGAACCTAAGACACTAGATTTAAGTCTGAAAAACTTTGTCTTTGTAACCCGAGGCTCTCATATGAATTCAAGCAATGTAAGTTGATAGAAGAATAAATTAAGGAGTGAAGATATGAGAGCAGGTTTAGAAATGTTAAATTTTCATAAGAATTTCCTGAGGGAAAGCCATTAATAGACCCAGTTATATCCTATTTATCTGAGGATTTTCTTATATAAATATTTTCAGATAAACAACGTGATCCCTCAAGTTATTAAATTTTTCCTATTCTTATTAAAAAAAAAAAAAGACAACCACATCCTGAAGGTAATTTATTGGTATGTTTGCCTAGTTCTACAGTTTGATAAACTTCTAGCTTCATGGTCAACCACCATGTGCCACACACAGCCCAAGGCCCTCAAATTTAATAGAACTGCATTTTACTTACATCCCACTAGGGGTGTCTACATGATGGGAAAGTTCCCATCACATAGTTCAAGAAAGTAAAATAATAAAGTATATCTTCATAATAAAACTGATTTAAAATAAATACCTTCAATGTATATTACTTTAAAAAGCAATTGATTGATTTTTACAAAATTTTATAATGACTATTTACTAAAACCATATTTCCCAGCCTTGATTAGAAGCTTTAAAAAACAACTTTCCTTACCTGCAGCTTTTTTTTTGAAATATGGCCGTTTTCTATCACTTTTCTCACAAGCCTTTCATCAAATCTATCAAGTCTATTTTTCATCTATCTATTTAGAATCAGTACAAATTTTTTGACTTTGTTCACATAACTGAAATCTGCTGACCTCTTGGGTTTTTAACTGTCAATTCATTATTAAGTTTTGATTTTTTTCTATGGCGGATGCATGCTTATGTGTAGCATATGTCTGAGTCTCTGGGATATGTACAGGAATGAGTCACAGAGAGACTTCCCATCTGCAGCTTGCCTATTTCCACCTCAAGCCTATATGCTTGCACCTAGAACTGCAGATGTCAGGAATGTGAACAACCTCAAAGGTTTTAGTGCCCTCATAACACTTTGCTTATTCCTCAATTATCTAATATATCACAATAGTATAATGAGCTATATATCTGTTGTTTCTTGACTGGTTTGTAAGTTATCTAAGTGTAGTACCCACTTACCCATTTTTCTATTCTTAGTACCAAAACAATCTAGCATTTAGAAATGCTCAATAATGGTTGTTGAATGGAATTGTTTTTGCCAGTTGCTTTTGTATTGCCAATGTTAAAGGATTTTCTTTGATTTTTTTTCCCCATGGAGTCTTGTTTTTAAATGATTTCCTTTCTTTTTTGCAATTAAATGGAATTTTATCATTAACTGAAAACACATTTTGGATGTATTTCACTTTGTTTAATTGCAGTTTAAGCATCACTTAGTCCCACTGTGCTCAGTGTTGCATCATTAATTTAACTACACAGACTTTAGTTTCTAGATGTTCTCAAATTGTATGGATTGTTTGTCTTTCTAGGTTGTAGAGTTACCTGTAGTATTTTCTGTCTCTGGCTTAATACCACATTTATTCATTTTAGAATATAGGAATTCTACATTGGCTACAAATTCATATTTCTTTAATAATGCATTGAATATCATAATCTGATTCATTTGAAGATAAATGTACTTGAAAAAATCAAAGATGAGTTAAGAACTAAGCAAAAATCTTCATCGATGATTTGCATTTCTCTTGGGAAATACTGTACATATATTTGCCATGGTAACCAGTCTTATTTCCTAGTTTTCTTACAATATTTCCTTCCCTTGTGTCTCTAGCTGTTTCAAAATTGATGACTAAAATGTTTAAAAATCCAACCATTTTATGATGCAGAATAGAAAGGAGAAAAGGGGAGTCTGGGTGCTACAACCCACATAAGAACTAAGAATGATATCTTCTTTAAAAGGGCATTTCTGAAGTAAACACGTTTGCTGTGCTCTGGAGGGACAGAGACCTGAGACCATAAAATCATAACTAGTGAAGTTGGGTCTTGATTGAATAAACATTCTGTTAACCGAATGGGCAATCACTATGGAAAAATCAAGCAAGTTCATGACCACGGTGAATTGGAAGCTGCTCTTTTTTTCTTATCTCAGGGACGCGAACCGTGATCAGTCTGCCAGTATTTAAGAGCAGAAGGTGACTGTAGCAAAGTTTTTGGAACTGAATAAAGGCAGGAATCACAGGTATATGGCCTAGTAGAAATTTTTTTAAAGAATCAATATTTAGTGGCAATAGAGACAATGCTGCAAAGAGAACAACTATAAATAAATGTAAATATTTACATGCCTGGAATCAAAGGGTCTGTGAGTATTCAGTCCCCTTAGAATGAATCAGTTCCAGGGAAGGGTAAGTCAAGAAACTGATAAGATCCAGAAAAGAATGAAAATAATGTGGAACAGGCCACATTAAAATTTTAAAACTTTTAGTATAGTTGGTACATAATATAATATTAGTTATATTAGTTTCAGGTGTAAAATACAGTAATTTCTTATTTTTATCACTTTTTTGTATATTTTATTGAGTATGCTATTACAGTTGTCCCATTTTTCCCTTTATCCCCTCCATCCTGAACTCCATCCCATCATCCCCACACCTCTTAGTCCATGTCCATGGGCCGCACACACCAGTTCTTTGGCTTCTTAATTTCCCCCACTACTCCTAGCCTCCCCCGACCACATTTTTTTTTGTCAACATTTTCCTGCCACCATTTTTCCCAGCCTCACCCACCCCCACCTTCTACCCTCAATCCTTCCACCATTTGGCTTTGTCAATGGGTCCTTTATGCATGTTCCTTGATCACCCTTCCCCTCCCTTTACCCTGTAATCCCCCTCTCTCCTCCCCTCTGGTTACTATCAGATTTTTATTTCAGTGTTGCTGGTTATATTTTGTTTCCTTATTTTGTTGATTAGGTTCCACTTATAGGTGATATCATATGGTATCTCTCTTTCGCCGCCTGGCTTATTTCACTTAGCATAATGCTCCTCAGCTTCATCCGTGCTGTCACGAAGGGTAGCCGCTCCTTCTTCCTTTTTGCTGCATAGTATTCCATTGTGTAAATGTACCACAGGTTTTTGACTCACTCATTTACTGTTGGGCACCTCAGTTGCTTCCAATTCTTGGCTATTGTAAATTGTGCTGCTATGAACATTGAGGTGCATAAGTTCTTTTGAATTGGTGTTTCATAATCCTTAGGGTATAATACCAGCAGTAGAATTGCTGGGTCAAAAGGTAGTTCCATTTTTAGTTTTGTGAGGAAATTCCAAACTCTTTTCCACTGCACCAGTCGCATTCCCACCAACAGTGCACTAGGGTTCCCTTTTCCCTACAACCTCACCAGTACTTCTTGTTTGTTGATCTGGTTTTGATGGCCGTTCTGACTGGTGTGAAGTGGTATCTCATTGTGGTTTTAATTTGTATCTCTCTGATGGCTAATGATGCTGAGCACCCTTTCATATGTCTCTGGGCCCTGTGTATGTCCTTCTTGAAGAAGTGTCTGTTCAGGTCCTCTGCCCATTTTTTAATCAGATTGTTTGTCTTCCTAGAGTGGAGTCGTGTGAGTTCTTTATATATTTTGGAGAGCAAACCCTTGTCTGACACATCACAGGCAAATACATTTTCCCATATGGTTGGTTCCCTTTTCATTTTGCTGATGTTTTCTTTAGCTGTGCAGAAGCTTCTTGTTTTGATGAAGTCCCATTTGTTTATTCTTTCCTTTATTTCCCTTGCTCTAAGGGACATATCAGTGAAAATATTGCTGCGTGGAATATCTGAGGTTTTCCTGCCTGTGTTCTCCTCTAGGACTTTTATAGTGTTGTGACTTATATTTAAGTCTTTTATCCATCTTGAGTTTATTTTTGTGTGTGGTGTAAGTTCTTGGTCAAATTTCATTTTTTTACATGTGGCTGTCCAGATCTCCCAACACCATTTGTTGAAGAGGTTATTTTTAATCCATTGTATGCTTCTGCCCCCTCTGTTAAATATTAATTGTCCATAAAAACATGGGGTTATTCCTAGGCTCTCTATTCTGTTCCATTGATATATGTGTCTGTTCTTATTCCAGTACCAGACTGTTTTGATTACAGTGGCTTTATAATATAGTTTGATATCAGACATTGTGATCCATCCTGCTTTGTTCTTCTTTCTCAAAATTGCTGCAGCTGTTCAGGGAGTTCCAAATATTACCTATCCAGCTAGCCTTTATCAAATAATTAAGGGCAAAGGTTGGTGTGCAGTTACATTTTCATGACCATCTATAATTGGTGGACAGAATTTGTGTATATCAAATATCCAAAGCTGGAATCTAAATTATACTTTAAATAACAGAAATTTGAATATTCAGAAGATAAAACACAGGAACCCTGACCTCCAGAGACATCAGAAACATAAATTAGATAAGGTCTGTCAGTCTTTGAACATCATCTTCAGTGATTATACAGGGTGAGGCAGAAATAATAATGCCTGCATGAGTGTGGTTGGTAGGGTATGTGAATGCCTCTCATGAGATGGAGAGCAATTTGAACATTTCCCCAAACATGTCATCTGGTGTACTTGAGTGTGCTATTGTTATATTACAGAATTACATGCTTATGATTTTGTAATAAAAGGGGGTGTTATTTGTACCAAACCTTGTATATGGTGTTAGCACTTTCATTTTTGCCTTCAAAATGCTAAGATACTCCAAAAACTAGCTTCTATAGGGAAAAAAATGCACTATGAAAAAGTTCTTTGATTTCTAAGTTGACTAATGTAGTCTTAAGTTAAAAGAAGATTCAAGCTTACTTCTAGGTCGGTAAGAATATGTATAGCAGTGTTATTTTAGGGTTCATAAAATTAATCAGTAGTCCATATTGTTTAAACAATTTTCCATCTATATATTTTATTGGAAATAGAATCGTTAATTTGTGAGCCATTTTTGTTGAATTGTCAGTGCAATAGATGGTTTTAATGAATTGAGACCAAGGCTTATCCTTCACTTCATTTATTGCAAATAAGCCTTATCTGAACAGAACACATGTCCTATGTTATTAGCATGGGTCACATTTAAGCTTTATTATGATTCTTGAATATTAACTCTAAGATGGTTAGGGACATCTGACCTCAGCAAGAACATCACTTACATTTATACCAGTAGCTAAGTGTTATGCATTTTCAAACCCCTGTTGCATTTGATTGCATAGGACTTAATACTACAAAAATATATGTATATTTTTTACTCCCTAGAACTCTCATATTATATATAACATGTACATGTGTATGTGTAAATATACATATTCATGTGTGTATATCTTTTATATTTTAGCTATCTCTCTATTTACCTATAGAGTATATATGTATCCTTCACAAGGGCATATTAGTAATACACAGTCCAGTTTTGTGTGTGTACATGTATGTGTATGTGTGTGTTTTAGTTTATAACATAAAACTTCAGAAATTCAACCCAGTTGTACTTGAGTTTAGAGTTACACTTTTAAGGTATACATCTAAAATTTTTATATTACTATGACATGGTAAGCCCTTCCAAAGTACTAAGTATGGTGGGGAATATATACAAACAACATGATCAGGCAGTTACACAGCTTACATAAACAGTGAAGTTTCCATATTTGTATATATTTCCGTCCTGTACATATTATTCCATCTGGTAGCTTACCCTGAGGCTTCATTTTATCACCCTACTTGTCCCGTAAAGTGTCTTGAGATTTTTTATTGAAAGAAACAATGAAAATGCTAATTAGTTGTATTTTTCATCCTAATCTCTTTTTGATACTAAAGGATCCCTCTCCCTTTCCTGTTCCTGCTCTGTATCCTACTTCCAATGATTTTCATTGCCCCAAAGCTATCATTTTTAGGCTTCTAATATTGTTTTCTGTTCACAGGGCTTAATAACTACATTTTAATGGATTCTGTTTACCTTAGAGGCAGGCATTTTGGAGAATTCAGCTTATATTTGGGCAGTATTAAAAACTTCAGCATGGCTTTGGAGGCTTCTTTCTTTGGAAAATTAAAGTGGTTTAATCTTTTGACTGAAAGAGGAACTGAAATGCTTCTTTTCTAAAATGAGACACTTGGGATTTGAAAAGGATCACAAAAGAAGACAATCCTGAATGTACTGAAGTTCATACAAAATATTTAACACACATATCATTTTAGTTCTTTTAATTATTATTTTTTTACCTGCTTTAAGGAAGTGGCTATCTAACCAAGCCCTAGAAATGGAAGTTCTATTGCTCTAATCAGAACAACCATGGGGCCCTGGACAGGTGGCTCAGTTGTTTGGAGCACTGTCCCATACACAAAAAAGTTGCGGGTTTGATACCCAGTCAGGGGGCGTATGGGAGGCAATGGATCGATGTTTCTCTTTCACATGGACATTCTGTCTCTCTCCCCCTCCCTCGACCCTCCCTCCCTCTCTCTCTCTCTCAAATCAAGAAATCAAAGTGTATGTACTCAGGTGAGTGTTAAAAAAAAGAAAAAGAAAAGAATAACCCTAGAGTTCAAGTTGGATAAGCCTTTTACAAACTTCTTTTTAAACTTAAAATTATCTACATTTCTCTGCTCCCTTAAGTCATCAAAAGTCTATTTATATAACGATTCAAACAATGCTAAATTCAATACCCAGAAAGGGGTCTTATCATTTATTCATTTGCTCACTTAAGCATGCATTGTTCATGTGCCCCTAACGCCTGTGTAGACTGACTTGGTCACACAGAGTCATCTCTTCATAATGAGGATACTGACAGATTAAGATAGAGGAAGAAGTCTGAGAAGGCTTAAATTTGGGGAAATAGAGATAAAAGGATTCTAAAAGAAAGTGCACTTTGTTTTAGGTATGATACATTTATGCATGAATGCGTACTTACCTCCTACAGAACGGTTTAAAGGAGAACAGTCACTAACAAGAAACAAGATCAGAGAACAACAGTCACCATCTGCAATGGACTTTCATAACCCAAACCAAAGACCCACAGGAAAAGCAGTGTGCTAGGAAGCTGAGATACAAAGAAGAAAATGGTATCAACACCACCTCCTTAATATATATGTGGTCAGCAAGACAAGGTTAATACAAATGAACATTTTCTTCCTTTACTTTCCATCTTCTGAACTCCCTTGCACTTTAGCAATGTTGCTCTCCTACATTTACCACCACCTGCCTTGTGTAGTTATTACTCCGATGCTAGACTGTGAGCCCCACGAGGCCAACAACTTGAGATGGCTTCATCCAGGTATAATACCCAGCTGCATGCCCCACAGCAGAGGACACATAACATGTACTTGATGAATGAATAAAACAAATTACAAGGCAAAATAACTCTTGTCACCACATACATGGGATCACTGATCAAATGTCCTATTACAAAGAAGTTCTCTGGCCACCCAGTCCATATTGTTTTCCAGCCCACCATCTCCCTAACCACTCACTTTGCTTCATTTGCAAAGCCTTTATTGCTACCTTTTATTATATTAAATATGAATTTATTTTGAGTCTAATTGAATATTTTATAAGCTCTTTGGTAGAAGAGAATTTGTCTGTTTTATCTACACAAAGAAGCAAATATTTGTTGTGTGAAGAAAGAAGTTTATAGGGTACCGTGATGAGCTTAATTTGAAATGAAATGGGTTCAAAGCACTAACAAGTCATCCATATAGAGCTACCCAAACACTGTATCAAAGGAGCCGGTCCTCTCTAGTCTTGAGGCCCCTAACTGATACACTTACATGGTACTACCAGTTGGTGAAGCTATTGGACTATCAGTAATGCCATGCTGGTTAGTGCCTTAAGGTAAATTCTCATAGTTCAAATCCAAGGACTGAGATAAATTTCACATTCTGAACAACCTATTCTTGTGTAGTACATCTCAGGTTATATATATACAGCAAGCACTAAAGGAGAACCTGTCAACGTGGCATTTGGGTGGGATGCATGACCCTACAAAGTTCAGACTCTCCAGGACTATTCATTTCTGAGTACTGGGCTGAAATGAAGAGTTCTAGGGCCCCTACTGCTGCTAAATAATTGAGGAGCCTTGGACTTCTGTCTCAATTTTCTCCTCCCTGGATGGAGATGTAGGGGGTGTAGAAGTGACATCCTTGGATAAAAAATTCCTTCTGGGTGTAATGCTTCCAGATTCTACTACCATCAGTGAGGAAGGGTTTGATAAAGGAATGGGGAAGATGTGGGAGGAAGAGACATCATCATGCTCTAAATAAAGACATTCCTTCTGTATGCACAATTCTTCACCTGCAACAATATCTGGTGACATTTCTGTTAGAAGTGTTCACAGTGCATCAGTAACAAAAAATTTCCATATCCACCTCTAAAAAATGAAGAAGTAAGCACTTTGACATTAGTAGAAAGTTACTAAATTTCTTTCTACTCCATTTTCATCAAACTCGCATATGTACATAAACGTGTTTTGGGCTCCCTAATTTCTCTCTATCCTTCGGTCATAACTATGCACATTTTCCTTGTTGAACACCAATAAGCTTATTTGTGAGCAGTAGTGCTAAGAAAAAACAGGAAGACTATGTGAATGCTGGTTTCATATCAGAGATTAAGGGTTAGTTTTAATAACCTACATAGAAATATCCCTTGCTGAGTGTCCATATAAAAGTGTTTTAATTATCTCATAATAACATAATTAGGCTCATTAAGCACCTAATACTAACTTAGGGATAATTTAATGAAACTTCCAAAAAGGCATAGTTAACTTTAAGTAGATAATAATGCAATAGAAAAGATACTGTGTAAAAGAAAATGATAAAATCCTACATGATGTATCGAATATAAATTAGCTTTAATTATAGTTTATTGTCTCATTTTCACAAATATAATCCAACTCTGCTAGAACATAAGTTACAACTTAAACTAATTCATTTCTTCAATTCAACAGTAACCTTCCCTCATTTTTCTTTCTCAAGTCAAGGAAAATAAATATACATTTCTGTATGTTTTCTCTAAGTGAAGGTTGTTTTCATTATAACAAATATTTCCCTCAAAAGCATGCAGAGGAATAAAATATAATATTAATAACACATCTGTTGCTGCACACATTTTTAAACTTTAACATTTGAAATTTAAAAATATGCAATCTTTCAGATACGTTTTCAGTAATGACCACTTTTTCTAATGGATAAAATACAGAATAAATTTAGATCTAGGACTGTGAGTTGAAGCATAATGTAAAATAGTTAAGATTTCTATGGTGTGCTAATCTTCCCATTCGACACTAATATATACAAAAAGGACAAAGACTCCACAGAACCAGCCAAAAATTACCCCATCTCTCCATTAATAGTATAAAAACTAGTCCTGCTGATCAGCCATTTCAATGATTATTAAAAGAGACATCTGTAGTCTTTCGATGTTATATAGCTAAAGCTAAGAAAAAACTTTAGAAATGAATCAGTGACTTAGATTATTTGGGGAACATGGTTAACATACAAGTATATCATTTAAGATTTAGTTGCTGGATGTCACCAGATAAAGTTACATTGTGTTATATGTAACACAATGCCCTATCAAAAGTACTTTAAGAAAGAGTCATTTATTGTCTCAACAAGAACTTGAGTTAGGCAGTCCTATGGTTGATTTAGTAGCTTAATAATCTTTGGTCCTTTCTTCTGCTCTGCCATCATTTGGTATGTTGGTTATATCTCTGCCTAAGGTTTTAAGATGACTATAGCAGCTGTATCATGTCTTCACAGAACAACGTTCAAATGAATAAAGAAGTCAGTCTTCCCATGTGTCAGGGGCTTTCAGCAGACTCCCAACTATCTTCTTGGCCAAAACTGCTTCACTTATCCAATTCATGAACCAATTATTGGCAATGACAATTGAGATTGCCACCACTGACTTAAAGAACATGGGTGGGTGCCCTTTTCCAGAGAAAAATACTATCTCATACCTGAGAAAATTTGACCTTCTTTAGGAAAGGAGAAAGGGATATGACTATAGAAAAAGAAAGCACCAATATTTGCCACAAAAAAAGCACTAAATATGAGTACAATCTTTCACCTGAAAAATCTGATAAAATTCTGACTTTTAACCAATTCTGAAAACACAGAGGCTAACTGAGGAAATTACTCTCTCCTCCTAGCAATCTGAGGCAAGTTTCATATCAGGCACCAAGCATAGTGCCTGTCACTCAGTGCCTGTTTGATGAATAAGTGAAAAAGATCAGCAATGGTTGATTTGCTTTCTCTGATGATGACATTGTAAATGCAGATGACTAGTTGACATTTCTTAAACAAGTCAGCATGAGGATAAACTAGTAACGATGAGTTCCCTAGAGACTCTGTCCGGAATGGTGCTGAAAGATGTCAGGGGCACTCAGAAGTGTTTTATCCACTGGGAAAAAGGGATAACATCAAGACAACTAATTGGAAAGATGCTAGTAGTATTTTTACAGTTAGTTCAAGAAGCAAACTCTCAAAACAAATGTGAAAAGTCCTGTTTTATAAGGTACTTAGCAAAAGGAATAAATTTTTAAAGTACATAAATAATATTATAACTGACATACAATATATGTACAATTTGAATGTGTATAACACAATTAGGATATTCTATGCTCAGAAAAAGACGATGACTAAGGAGCATTAAAAATGTGAGGATAGCACTGTAATCAATGACCAGATCAGTTGCACAGTTATGGCATAAGCATGTCCTAATACAGAAACTTAAATAAAGTAGAGGATGAGAACTCTGGCTAATCAAAATATTATTTCTTTTTGATATTTATTGAATAAAAAAATGAATTAAAAGTGGAAATGACATTTAAGAGAGTCAGCAGACGTGAGTTCTGAGATCTTAATTGTAGGTGGAGCAATGGTCGGAACAGTGGAGTAAATGCAGATGATTCCCTTGCAGCTTGCGTAAAACAACCTCATTCTTTTTCTATTTTATGTTTCTCTGCTTCTTACTTGAACCATTGAGATAACAGGAGCCATCTCCAAATACAGCCTTTATTTAGTTGTAATAAGAAAGTGGAGTATTTCATTATCACCTAAAAGCAACAGGGATACTGCTGATTAACTAGAAAGCTTCTGTCAAGACAAGGTGTAATTTTGTACAAAGGATTGAACTCTTTGTGTACTTGCTAGCATGGAGTAGCCTTACACCTGGTACCTTTAAATATAGCAAGTTCATCTTTGCTAAAATATATTTCAATAAGTCACTAGCACACTCATTTTAGTGCCCCAGGCTTCATGGCTTAAGGAACTACATGTAAGTAGAAGTCATTTTCAAGGAGGTAAAGATTAATTCTTTTTAAAAATCACAAGAAGCACTCCTGGAATAAGAGGGTATTTGAATTTCCCTCTTGCATAATAAATACTGTAGCAGGTTGGTTAGTATATTTCATCTTATTCCCAACAGTTTTATTTTAAGAAGTCAAAAGTTTTGCAATACAAGCCATCTTTCAGCTACACAGGAAGTTACATACTCTGGGTAGACATTGTGTCTTTTGGTAGTTACTCTAGGTAGACACTGGTAAAATCGAAGACTCAGAAGCAGGTTACAGCACGACCCAGAGACAACAATGTAGGCAAGTGAGGATAAAGATAGAGTCTCTGTGTGTATATACAGTAAGACCAGGAGAAAAATGAACTACTTCCCTTCACGATAGTAAAGATCACCCTTACAAATTTGGTTAAAAATTGGGCAGTTACCTAAGCACTAAGATCATATAAGCTCTTCCATGTCATTAGAGCTGTCACGGTCCAATGTATATGCTCATGCAGGAGTCTCTCCAGGTTCTCGCAAATTCTTCTTTTCAGATTTTGTGTAGAGGAGCAATCATTTGGCAATATGTGTGTGATACTTGGAAGTTGATATGGTGATATCAGATGCCACAGTATCAGTTGACAGAATTTGGAAGTCTAAGATAAATGCATGATCACACAGATGAAAGCAGAAATATCCAAATTCAAGTGTAGTCAACTCCTGCTCTGTGAGCTATTTGTCACTGCAGAATCTGGCTTCATTTAGCATTGAAGTGTCAACTCCATATCTCCTGTTATGGAGGTAGTTAGATTTCTACTCCACAGCTTTATCTGAATCCTGATAAAACATGTTTGGTTCTACATATGGGATAAAGCTTTTTCTAAAAGCAATTTCTAAGGAACATCTGACCAAGGAAATTATTTTTTAGAATTCTCTCATACAAAGAAAAAGTAAAAAGCAACATCATTCAAATGCAAAAAGAGCCTCTTTCTTCCCCTGTCCCCTCATGGCCAAGAGTTGTCCTCTCAGAATCTTTCTGCCTTTTCTCTAAGACCCTTCTAAGGAAAAGAAGCAAAAATTCCTTGACCTCAAAAAGCATATTGAAGTGACTGGAAAAATTAATCATTCCTCTCATCCCACAGTCACTCCTGTATAGTAAACAGAAAGCAGTTAGAAGGCTTTATCTATAACAAGGTTCAAGACATTAGTCTTTCAGGGAGATGGAAGATCTTTATAGCAAACATGTTTGCCATTCTGGAGCTCCACATAAGAATACCTGAATTCTAAAGTAAGGTTAAATTGTAAATCATAATAAGCAATAATATTAATCACAGTGTTTTCATAAGTGTTTAATCTTAATCATAAGATTAAGGGCAGGGCACATAAATACATAATCCTTTATCATTAGTGAAATTGGGATTGAAGTTTATATATAATGGGATACTACTTGGTCATAAAAAAGAAGAAAAAGTTACCCTTTGTGACAGTATGGATGAAACTGGAGAACATTATGCTAAGTGAAATAAGCCAGTCAGAGAAAGGCAAATACCATATGATTTCACTCATATGTGGAATTTAATAAACAAACTGAACTAACAAGCAAAATAGAGACAGACTCATAGATAGAGAGCAGGCTGACAGCTAAGTGTGGAGGGTAGAAGGTAGAGGGATTGAGCAAAAAAAGAGAATCATGGGCATGGATAACAGTGTGGTGATTGATTGTGGGGTGGGGGAAGAGAGGTATAAGGGCACTAAATGGTAATGGAAAAAATACAATAAAATAAATAAAATTTTTAAAAAGTAAAAATAAAATAAAACACTTCCCCCTTTAAAAGTTTATTTCATTCAAAAGTATCAATTTTGTTATTGAAGTTCAGTTATTTTATTATACCATTATTTACTATACTATTATTAATTATGATATTAAGTATATTTTTGATAGTAAATTAAGAGTAGACAAATCACTGTTCCAATATGGTTGTATAGAAAGCATCATGACTGGACCATGAGGCCAAATCCTTACTGCAGCCTAGAGAATGCATTCCTGAATCTCGGGTTCAGTTCAGTACCTGGGTGAACGTGCCTTTCTTAACAGCTAGGGCTGCAAAAATCAAAATCGTACTATGTAACAAACATATTTATCCCTGAATTTATAACTAATGTAAAAATATTGCAAATAACTTTCCAGCAATTTTAGGGAAAAGTTATGTAAACTATAACAGGAGTCCACAAACCTTTTTTATAAAGCACCAGACAGTAAATATTTTCAACTTTGCAGGCCATATGATATCTCTCAAAACTACTCAGCTCTGCTGTTGAAGCATGAAACCAATCATAGGAAATAGATAAACCCTGGAATTCCAATAAAATTTTATAGGCACTGAAATTTGGATGTCATATCATTTTCAGTTTTCATGCATTATACTTCTTTTGAATTTTTTTAGTCATTTAAAAATTTAAGAACCATCCTTAGCTTGTAGGTCATATATGAACATTAGAATGACCAAATTCTCCCACAGTCCATAATCTGAAAAACCTTATATATGGGTGGAGGTCCTTGCAGGCCCTGGAGATCTTGCAAATAGCAATGGGTAATTCATGGTCTTCATCTCTGAGCTTCCAAAAATCGTGTCTGTCATCCTCTGTGTTTCTTGCAAGACTCCATCTTGATTCCACGACATAATCCTCAAAGAAAAAAAATTAAAGAATAAGACTCAAGCTTGTTTATGATTTTAAAAGTAGGGTTACTTGTACTACTCTGCAAATACTTTTGTCTGTATTTATTGGTGTTAATACTCTCAAAAAAGATCATTTAAGACTGAGCATGAGGAATGGAAGTCTAAGCTCTTATATGCCAGCAGTGAGATTCCCAATAGGAAACAAAGAACGTTTTCTGTGCAGATGGGCTAACTCAAGAGACGACTCCAAACCACCCAGAGTCAGCCCCGACCTGTGCCTTCCCATTCCTCCAGCTGTGTCGGGGAACCATATCACGGTGGTTATGCACACGCAGTGTCACTGTGTTCCAGCCTTATCTCATGAAAAATGGGACTATGAGCTGAAAAATGCACAGCTGTGGACCTAACTCAGATATTCGCTTGCAATATCACTTTGCTCCTTTATTTCTGGACAAGAAAAATGCAACACAGGACACAAAATAAAAACAATCATCGAGCACAAAACAGAATACTCGAAATGTTGGTATTGTTTTCTTTTTGCTTGTCACTAATTTCATCACAGTGAATAATACTACAATAAAAATTCGATTCTTTTAAAAAATATTATGCCTTAGATACCTCCGTTGAAATAGGTGTTTAATTTTGTCTTTGAACTAAAATGTTTCCAGCTCAATAATCTGATTTCATAGTGTGCTATATTTTTGTTTATAAGGAATATGGGTCTCAAGTCACATCTGTATAATTTAGACCTAATATTTACATGAAATATATAATAAATTCCAAATCAGAAGATGTATGGTTCAGGTTGCCCCTCATTTTATTTTGGGATCAATATTCTAGTTTAGTAATTATGATTTATATGAAAAGTTGGTCATAAATCATCACTATCTTTCTCCCTAAAATTACTTGGATAGTGCAATTGAAGAGTCCCGTAATATGCTTCTCTGTACCATGGAATTTGTGTAAGTCAGCTTCATTTTGCATTCCTGGTTTTGTTTTTTTTTCTCCTTAGAGGCAAATAAATAAAATGAGCACAGGAAACTAAACAACCTTTTATCTTGGGAATAACCTCCATTAAGAAATCCCCAGAGCATCCTTCAGCCAAGCAGCAGGATTCTTGGTCCTTTCTGCCAGTGCTGTGAAGAGGAAGAGCTTAGGGGTTTTTACTAGGACCCATCACTTAAACCATTTTTAGCATCCGCTGACGGGCATGTAGAAGTTCTAGTCACATCACCGACACTGCTGAATACTTTCCGAATTTCCCCATGGCACCTGGTAAATCACAGCCCAGATCTCTCTACATGATTCTGGCACTAGAAAATGTTTTATTGTCAATAATAACTTTTTATCAAAAAATGGAAACATTGCTTCTTTCCAGTGATAGGCATTCATAAACAAGTATGTGCCCTGGTACTTGTCCATGAAGAGCTAAAGTATTATGCAAGTGGAAGGCATGCAGAAAAATATACCTTCTTCAGAATAACTTTTACATTTGCTTTATTCTTTTTAAAATAAAACATTCATACACACAAAGATAGTTCTATTACCTTTTCATGTAATACTTCTTATAAAGGAAAGAAATCCACAAATAACTCCCACAGAGGTCCTGACACTCAGCATGTAGTCATTTCCAAGTGATGGTGGCCGCAGTGCAGATGGGAGAGAGCCCCGTGCTCACACAGACAAGCAGAGGCACGACAACACCAACTCCATCTAGTGTCCTACTTTTCCTGGCATCACTCATACCACCATCTTTGCCTACCATCCACCCAATGAGAGCAGGACACTGGGACAGCACACAAGAGGCAGAAGAGAGTAGGAAGTAAAGCAGAAACACATCAAGCAGGATGAGGGTGCATTTTAAAGTCAGAAATAACAAATTCTATTTTTGACAATCATATGCATCCAATTGAGAAATATTTATTGACCACCTCTGTGTACCAACCACTGTTCTAAGCCGTGGGAATATGGCAGTGAATAAAAGAGACAAAGACCTTTGCCTTCATGAAGCTTGCATTTTAGTGCAAGGAAGGCGTAGGGAACAGATAGTGGCAAAATAAATAAGTAAAATAAATATTATGTTAGAGGGTGATTGATGCAAGACACAGAGGAAAAAAACAGGAATGAGTGTAAAGAGTGTTAGGAAGAGGTATGAATGTTAGAATTTTAAATAGTATAGTTTAGCAGATACACACTGAGATGACATTTAAGACCTAATAGCCTTGGATAGCCAGGGAAGCACAAAAGCCCCGAGGCAGTTGCATGTCTGGGCCTGGGAGGAACAGCAAGGGGCCAGTGAGCGTCGCTAATACAGGAGGAGCTCAAGGTCTTGCTAAACTGGGAATCAGGTAGTGTATGGCCTTGTAGACCATTCCGATGTTTTTTGGTTTTATCCACAGTGAGACTGGGAGCTAACGCAAAGTTGGAAGCAGAGAAGTAACAGCTCTGACATTTCTAATATCTGCTTTAACTAGATCTCTGACTTCTAGCCTAAACTGGACTGTGAGGGACAGGGCAGAAGCAGGATTACTGTAATAATTCTGTTAGAAAGCTGGTCACTGGATATGATCTTTAAGGGAGTGCATACGAATATAGAAAGTAAGTAGTGCTGGTGCTGAGAGCTGGGTCGCTCCAGTGCAAAGGGATTGATGCAATATAAGGCCATAGAAACAGAAGTTGGTTCAGTATGAGGAAAACCAGGAGAATGTGGGGTCCTAAAGGCAAGTGAAGAAAATGTATTTAGGAGGTGCTTATGATCAGCTATGTCAAATTCTGTGAATGAATTAAGATCAACACTTTGATCTCAGGACAAAGAATTGACCTTTGGATTCACCTACTTAGGGCACCTTCAAAGGAGCAATTTTGATGTAGCGGTGGGGAAGAAAAGGTATTGGAGTGCAATAGAGAGAGAATGAAAGGAGATGAACCAGAGATGGCAATACTCTCAAGGAAAGTTGCTAAAAAAGGCAGGAGAGAAATAAGGTAGCCAGAGAAGGAAGTGGAATGAAGTAATGGGTAGTGGGAGGAGAGATATCATGTGTTGGGGGAAGAGCAGTCTATTACATACAGGCCGATCTTAGTGCAACAGAGATCACCATAGATGAATGATCTGCACCAAAGGTGACTTCTGAATTGATGGTCCTAGGTTGTGGTGCTTTGTGAATCACTTAACTCCAAGTTCTCTATTACGGATTGCTGGTAGCCATCTTTTATTTTTGTCTTCGAGTTTCATTCCTAAGAGAGGCACTTACTATAATGAGAGGGAATGTTATATTGGATTATGTTTATGAGACATAAACATACTGGTAGGATCCCAATTCCCCATCAATGGCAGGCAGGGCAAGTGAAGAAAAGAGGTTTCCCAGGAACAGCCCTTTAATAAAAAGTTATTTTTATCCCAGACTCCAGGGTCCCCTGCAAGGACCTATCCCTTCTAGGATTGCTGTTCAGGACTGATGGCTTTTGTCACTTGGTGGCAAGAGGTCTTATATTGATAGGGACTTTGAGTTCTCTCTTCTCTCCAAGCTACAGAGCCTGGGAGAAGCTTCGGCTCCTCCAGGGCATTCCATCCTGCAAAGCTGCCTCAGCTCTATTCATTACAGTGAAACTCCTATGAAGGAAGAAGCTTCATTTTCTACTGAGTGTTTACAATGTGATTGAGCATAGAGTTTCCAGGAAACTCACTGTTTTGAACTCCAAAGTACATTTTCCCCCCAGAGGAACAAAGAAATTTCTATTCATTTAATCAAAAGAAGAGTAAACCGATGAAACCTACTAAAACAACTACTATCCAAGAAAAAAAAGAGCAAAAGAAGCATAAAAGACAAACATGAAATATAAATTTTATGTTGTAATGTCTGTTATTACTTCCTGATTCCAGAATTTCAAATGCAGAAGTAACAACCTTCATATACTTTCAAGATCAATCCACCAAAATATAAACACATACATTTTCTAGTCATTCTCTGAGTTCTAGTCTAGCATAATTTATTCTTCTGTTTATTTTTATAGAAAAGGAAAAGATATTAATCCAATTATTCACTCTTGTAGCACCATGTACTTCTGCTTTAAATGCAGCAGCTGTAATTTTTACATTTATGTATGTCTCACTCTGATTAATGTTTGTCACTTTCATTAGACAGTAAGCTGATGAGGCCAGGGACATATTCCCCATCAAAGCACCAATTTATCCTCAGTGCCAAGCATAGCACTTAGGAAATAAAAGTGATTTTAAAATATTTTTCAATAAATAATGAACAAAGAATGAGAGGAAGAGGCAAAGAATGAAGAGCTGGGGAGGAGAGGTAAAACAGGGAAAGGGGAGGAAGGAAAGAGGTAGGGATGTAAAACCGCTTCCAATGTGTGCTTGTTGCATTTTTAGCCCTGTGTTGGCTGTTCTATATGTGCTACCTCAATTAGTCCTCACAAAAAATGTAGATATAATCACTTCTATTTTACAGAAGAAAAAACTGAGATTCAAAGTAGTTAAGGTCACATAGCTGGCAAATGGAAGCTAGAATATTGTCCCGTCTCACTTTCCACAGCAATCGCCTCTTTCCTTTCTACTCTCCTGGGACAATGGGGTAGTCATATGGCAGAGAAGACCAGGAAGGAGATGAAAGATGTAAACACTTAAAAATAGGCAAAAATGGTCTTCTCTGTCTGCTTTCTAGGAATTAGGCTCAAAATCAACTTGGCAACCCCTTAATGTCTCCATTCTTAAGCCCACTTTTGCCAGACTTCAGCTCAATGCAATTGTCTACATTTTCTCAAACTTTAAAATTTTGTTTGTTTTCTATCTCTACACGTTTGTGAGGAGGCTTACCCCATCTTGATATTTTAGGGAGTAACCTTTCATATGGGACACCTATACCTAGGTAAGAAGGTCCTTACAGGTGGTCTTCACAAATTATTGTCATGTGTATATGGGCTATACACTCTAGGGTTTGGGTTTAATTAAGTAAGGCACAATTTATAAACAAATAATTATGGCTTTGAAAGCCTTTCATTGGAAAGGGACAGATATAGACCCAAGCTGGAAGAAAAGTACCTCTTCCTATGTTAGCCAGGATACAGATAATGACAAGTCCAAACTCGGCCTGCTCTCTGTTCCAGTGGAGCTGGGCTTTCCCATAACAGTGCTGCACAGTCTCCTGTTATAAAAGTGACTAAATCTAAAAAAGTTAAAAGGACCACTGAAATTCTATTTTCTGCTCATGTTGCTACCTACTTTGATGCCTACAATGATCTAAGATTTTTGCCCTTTCCTTGTGCTGGCTAATTGAGGACTGAGAAGTTAATCTTCAGCATTAGAAATGCTCAGAAGTCACGTGATTTACTGTTCCAAGTAAGAAAATCTTTGTAAAATACAGTTTCAATGTTTGACCTAGACTACCCCTGCTCCTCAAACCCCCTGCTTATGCAACTGTACCAACCTGTTAATGTTCTGTTGTGTTTCTGTGCCTTTGCTCAAGATTTTCCTCCAGACTGAAAGATCATTTAGTGACCCTGTCATCTCACTCAAACCCTACCTAACCTTCAAGATCTAATTTAAATCTGATCTCCATCTGAATTGCTATAGCACTTTTGGTCTACCATCACATTGTTTTTTAATCCTTACCTGAGGATATGTTTATCGGTTTTAGAGAGAAAGGGAACAGAGAGAGAGAGAGAGAAACATCAATGTGAGAGAGAAATATTGATTGGTTGCCAGCCTCCCTTAAACTCCTGAACTGGGGACTGAACTCTCAACCTAGGTATGTGCCCTGACTGGGGATTGAGCCCACAACCTTTTGATGTAAGAGACAACAATCCACCCAACTGAGCCACCCACCCAGGGCTTACCATCACATTTTAGTACTTATTGTACACTGCACCGATGACTGATTCTTACTTCCCAATGTTTGCAAATTCTTCAGGGATTTGGTTCTTAACCTATTATTGCATACCATTATGCTAAACACATAATAAAGCACCATTTTGTTTTCTAACAATTAGGACAGAAAAAAATTAGTTCAAACCATATACACATATATCTGAGAATTTTTCTGCCTTATTGATCCACTTTCATTTTAAGAAGCAACAATAATATACAGAAAAAGTGTGCTTCGCCTTAATTTTACAGACAAGAATATTTGGAAGTAGAAGGTATGCTAAGTTTAAAGTTTGGTATTTTTCTCTGTTGATGAGACAACAAAATTTCTCACTTTACATCACATGTATTTTGTGATAGAGTGCCAGTGAAGTGTCATAGAAGCTGCTACTCTACTACGCTATCTGCTACTTTTTAAGAAGAAAAGAAATTGAGCTAGATTTAAATTAGCATGATTTTAATAATTCCAAAGTGTGTATACCTTCAAGGGAGACTATAATGGAAAAGAGGAAGAAAATGGTAAGTGTGTATGTGAACTTAATCAATAAATTTATTGATGATGATGATGATGATGATAACAATAGTGGAAATGGAAATTCATTTTCTTCTGCTTATCCGCAGATCCCTTTACTTTTTCCCTCTGTATTTAATGCCCTAGACTCATTTACTTTCAATAAAGTTTAGGATAACACTAATCAAGACATATAAAATATATCTCAAAGTACACTGAGTAGTTTACAGGCGGAAGTTGATTGACCACACTGCCATAAGTTGATTTCAAAAAGAGGTGTGAAATGAAATGCCAAAATTAATCAAAGAGTCAACTAATCCTCATACAAAGGTCACCACTGACTCAGGTTCCATATCATATCAATCCTTTTATTTAATAGTCTCAAAGAAAACCAATTCTGGGAGAATCAAACACGGCAACCAGCCAGAAATGTCATTATCCCAAGCAATGTTTCTATTGCATAAAGCTACCTAACTCACACTGTAATTTACTTTTTAAGAAATCTAGTTATATTTTTTCTAGAAAACCCAACATGATTTTATTTTCCATATAGTTCACAGACATTCTTTGTTGGCATTGAATAGGTAAAAGAAAATCATTTTACTACATATCTTTTTTCTCAACAGAAAAAAATTTGGGCTGAGCTGAAGGCTAAACGGGCATTTTGATGATTGCCATGGTCGAGTTTACTTAGCCATTACCCCGTTGCCTGCAAGGACTCCACCCAACATGTATTCCTTTGATGGGGGCATATTGTGACCCTTTTGGGTCATTTTTCCATATTAAAGTTGACTGTGTTACAAAACTGTGTGGACTAAATTTAAATTGCCTTGCTTTATGAGGAAGTAAAATGCTTGTAGATTGTTAAGCAAGTGTAACTACTTAAATATTTGAAAAACCTATAGTTATAAATATTTGCAAATAACATTATCCTTTTTTTAATCTTGAGAATATTCTATTTTATAGAGCTTTTAAATTGCTGAATCAGTGAAAATGCATGATTTTTCACCTAGGTAAAGAAAGTATTGAGGGGATCAATCTTCCCTAATCGCTAATAAATGAGTGAGTTTGCATTCTAATTACAGATATGGTTTATGTGTTTTCTCCTTTTCAATGAGATTACTATGAGGTAAAGCAATCAGAGGATGACTTTTTATACTGCAGCTGATAAATTTTGCATTACTTAAGTAGGCATCTTCCCAGGGTTTCTGCCTGGATGGATAAAATAATTTCTTTTTAGATCTGTCTAGGTGTGGGAGGAATTTTTTATTATAATTATTTGTTTTAAAAACTAAAAAAGAGCTCAGAGATATATTTTAACAAACACCAAGATACCTCATGATAAAGAGTCCCTAGTCTGATATGCAACTAGGTTTTAACAACATTTGCAAAGTATGAATTTTTGCTGTATATTCTAATATGTAAGTCATGCATGTGGTGAGGTACAGATTATACTTTAGAGGGGTTTCATAAAAATGTGAGAGCATGTAAAATGCAAAAGAGCAAAGAAGCAGTGGATTTACCCCAATGGACCAACTGCAAGAGAACAAAAAGTAGAAACTGAGAGGCTAATGACAGGAAAATGGTAAGAACAACAATCAACAAAGCTGTGAAATATAGTTAAAAAGTAGCTTGCCATTAAATAATAAAATACGGTCAGCATTGCCTGAGATAGGAAAAATATTATTAACATCATGGACCAACTGCTCTCATATAAAATTACTAAACATTTTAGAAAATAATAAAGACATTTCTATTTATTTTTCACCCAATTATGGTCATGGATTTTTTAATATCACTATATTTATACCCTGAAAAAATATCAAGAAATAATTATTTAGGTTTCTCATATTCCTCAAATTTTGGGGAAGAATATTTGGTTATATAATTTAAATATATTTGGAGTCACTTGTTTATACCAGAGAAGCTATTACTGATTACTTAAGAGCAGGCAGACCAGTGTCTGGGCTTCAAGTTTTAGCTCTTCTGTTTGCTAGTGGTGATAGACTAGACAATATATTAAACCTCTCTGTGGCTCATTTTCCCAGTTTTTTAAATGATTATGATAATTATGATTATTATTATAAACCTACCTTATAATGTTATTTTAATGATTAAACGAGATAATATGTATAAAACAGTAAGAAACGGTGCCTGGCACATATGATGTTCTCAATAAATGTCATCTCTTAGTGATTACCATGAGTTATGAGCTAATTCGCATATTATATCAACTTAAAATAATGGATGAAGCCATTCTTGCATAAAATCATTTACTGCATCCCTACTAGTACCAGGCTATAGATTAATTGGCTAAACTGTAGAGTGAACCCTAATGTTGGACCCAGTAAGTAGGTTAGGTTTCTGATCACAATTGTCTTATAAGAGGAATTTGATATTTGAATCTGACATGTATTTCTCCCTCATCACCAAAAACAAAGCTGTGTTCTTTAGGTTCAAAAATGAGGAAACAAGAAAATACTACAACGATTCTTCTCTACTTCTATCCTATACACTTAGATTTTTGTTTTCAAATTATAAGGGGAAGTTTATTTAGAAAGTTACAGAAGCAGTAGAAGTGAGTCAGCTGGGCTGAAAAGACTCAGGAAATAAGTTCCAAAGAAAGAACAAGGGCCCTTGGAGCATAGGAGAGAGAAAGGCAAAGGCAAGGTGCCTGGGGGGAAAAAGAGGGGAAAAACATAGATATGCTCCTGAGAGGGAAAGCACACACTGGGTCCTTTGTCTTGAGGGATTTAAAGGCTGGGAGTTTAAGGGAGGTATTAGGAGAGGATCATAACAGATTATCAGCAGCTTTATACTGATGTGCCAAAATGCTATTTGTTCCTTTTACTTCATCTGTTCTTGGGTGTAGTTGACACAAAGGGCACTGTTATCTATCTCCTTTAATAAGGTAATTTAACTTATTTACCCTCTGGTTGGGAGGAAAATTATAAACCATTTACTCTTAAGTGTCTTTTGTTAAGAAAGATAGAATTTTGTGATTTCCTGGGTGGCTGCAAACTGCTTGGCCATTTAACTACCTGTCTCAGTTTCCTTATTCCACTTGCCCTGGTTCACCAGACTGTCTCAATCCCCCTCTCAGAGACTTCCATCCCTGAAATCTTTTATGGGTGATGAGGGAGGATGGCTGGTCTTCAGTAACTGCTTCCTGCTAACAAGGATGGTGATCTCTGCCTGTACAGACATGGAAGTTTCACTCTGCCTGACCTGAGGAAAACAAGGGACTGGAACACATAGGCTGTTAGCTGATTCTTCAAAAGAAGGGATGGACCAGAATCCCTGAAGAATCATCATCTTGATATGGAATTGTATCAAGTGCAAAGTTGGTAGATTATTCCATATTTCATTGACTTAATTATGTAGTACTGAAAATAATTCAGTTAAATTAAATTGTTGAGTCTTACTTCAAGAGGTGGTGATGCAGATGGGCTCCCAAAGTGAGACCTATACTGTATAAACAAGTAAACAGGTATTTAGTAAAAGTTAAGTCTATGAAAATAGAAGGAAAAAGACAAAGGCCTATGAAAACAGAAGGAAGAAAACAAAAGGTTAAAAGACAAAAGCAAATTATAAACCAGTTTCTAAGTCTGTAAGGCTGTCAGTTGAGAAGATTTTAAATGTAAGGCTCAAAGTTCCTTTTGCTGGAATAAAAGCAAACAGTGACAATCTGATAGCTCCTCCTTATCTTCAGTTTGAATATCCCTGGTGATGTAAATTCTGCATGGTTTACACAACATCAGTCACTAAGAATGTTTAAGGTTTACAAGTCCTTTGGCTATAATTTGCAAGTGTAAAGCTCAGAAAAAAAGTTTTTTCTCAAAACTTCCAAGTTAAAGAATGAGGAAAAATGAAAAATTAGTTTGAAGTTTTATAGCCAAATATTTAAGAAAAACAAACAGCATTCAGTTCAGTTTATGGGTGACAAATAAAATTTTGAAGACAATTCACTGAATTAGATATTAATATACACAACTGTGTATTATAGATTCTGTTGAAACACAATTTTCCCCCTAAAATTATCCTCATTTTTATCAAAGTGCCAAATTCAGACCAATGTATTTGATGCTTTAAATTTAGCTTTTATTTGGACTGATTATTTGCATAAACACAAGAGTAGTAATTAATCATATAGGTACTCTGAAATCTTCTTTGCTGGAACCTCATAATCAATCTCCAGGTTGAACTTTTAATTAGCCCTTCAAGGTGAAGAAGCCAAGGCACATAGTTGATATCAGGCTTTGCCTGTAATACCTAGAGGGTTGGGTGAATTCCTCAAGTTCTTGAGATACCAAAAAATGTCTTAAGGTTATTTTTTGCCCTCTCCCAAGAAAGTAACCTTTACTCCCTACTGGGAAATACTGTCATGAAACATTTGAATGAGCAAGGTACTGAAACTGGAAAAGGTGGTGTTTGTGTTGTCTATCACTACCAGAACCAATAAGTAGAGACAAGGATTCAATCTTTTATGGGTACGTTATTTAGACAGCCAGTGATCCGAGAAAATGATGGGTTATGTAACCTCAAAAAACATCTTACATCTCATTTTAAGCTGATATTTTTATAGAAGATAGAGTGGGTAAGGGGTTTTGAAATAGTTTAATTGGAAAAGAGTTTCAGTCCCGTGGGTAATTTTATCTGTTGATCAACAATTCTTTATCTGCATCATGGGTTTTCCTCCCTGGAACACAATGGCTCAGATACCACCTTGCTTGCAGACCCCCTGGGGCACAAAGATTAAATTGTTTGTCACCTCCTGGAGTCACTAGTAGCCATGCATTCCAGTTTCTAGAATAACAGACTTCCACATGTGTTAATTACTTAAGCCTATCAATGGAGGCTAAAATATTTAACTCTTGAGTTCTCCAGGCGGTACCAGGTTGTTTCTCTACATGACTTTTATCAGCTTCCAAAGTCAATCTTAATTCGTTAAAGCTTTCTGGTGACGTCCAGAACCTAAGCATGTCTCTCTAAATCATGACATTTCAGTGAAAGTCTTGGTTAATAAAACCACAGTTAAAAACTGGCCTTATATATCCTATTATAAAGAGAACATAATCTTATTGGATTCCTGCAAACATATCACCATGAAAATAATAATATTCATTAAGAGTTGCCAAATTCTGGAGGGATTAGGTAGGGAGAAAAATATAAATACTTCAATACTTTTATGAGGGTATAATTTACCAAAATACCCTAGGAAAAAGTTTCCTTATAGCTGGAAAACAAATATATTTAAAAATCAGCAGTATTTTTTAAAAAGTTATAATAATAGTAATTACCTTCAGTTTATTCAGTCCCATATGATCAATGTTTGTTAACCCTGATTATTCACCAGTATTTCCATGAATCCAGTTTTTCTTTCGAGTTCCTTAAATCTTCATATAGTTCAAAGATATAACTTGCTTAAAAATATGTAATTTAGAGTAAATCAGAGTCCTTTTCATAGATCTTTCTAAAGATGTAAAATATTTGTAAATGCATCAAAGTAAAATAATGACTGTCTATAAATGAAATAACTTAAAGTGACATGGTTATAGATCTGATTATAATGCAATTGATAAAGAACTTGCTTTTCTGTAAGATATAACATTCCAAGATAGCAATTAGAATTACAAATGAAAGTATATCAGAACTTTGTAGACTCTCAGAGTTTTTATATAATCTCAAGAACATCCACTTTAATAAAAATAAAACATATTATTTGTTTATTTGGCAAAACTTTGCACGTAATTTCAAGCATATCAAGTAGGTCTAATTATTTTAAAATTTGTCTTCTACAAGGAGAGAGAGCAAATCCTTGAGGTAATACAGGGGCCCATTAGAATAACTGCAAGTCATTTCTAGATCATAACAAACTTTTTGTAAACCCTGAAAAAACAAACATATTTTATGGTAATAAGTCTAAAAGACAGCTATTAAACTTAACCCGGTTTTGCCGTGCCCAAGTGGTTCAGTTGGTTGGAGCATCATCCCCTACACCAAAAGGTTGTGGGTTCGATCTCTGGTCAGGATGCATATGGGAGGCAATACCAATGTTTCTCACACTGTTCTCTCTCTCTCTCTCTCTCTCTCTCTCTCTCTCTCAAATCAATAAACATATCCTTGGGTGAGGATAAAAAAAGATTAAATTGGTTTAAATACCAAATATTTTGTCCAGGCCACATAATCTTGCTTAATCTATATAACCATTTAATCTCTTGAAGCTAATAAAATATTACAGCCTAACAATGCAATCTGGATGCAGAAAACATACCACATATAATACACAGATGAAAATATATATCACAAAAAAGCACTGTGCAAAAGAAGCCCATACACATAATTCAAATCACTAATTTTTGTAGAGAAGGCACAAGATTTCTATTTTTATTTGCTCTTGACAACTATCAGGGAGAATGGAAAGGGGGAGGGAGGGTCCTAATTATTCCCCAGGAAGACTTGTTGAGACTCTCAATGAAAGCTTTAAGGACCATAAATGAGTGGTAAAAACAAAGAAAGTCTTGGCCTCAATTCAAGGAATTACATATCAAACATTCCAAAGAGTAGGTTAAATAGGAGAAAGAAAAACCCAGTGACAAAAAATAAAATGTGACATGACAACGAAGAAGTTATCAAAATTGGTATAATAAATGCTCCAGAAAGAGGACTGGGAGTGTAGCATGAGTTACAACAGTAGCATCCTCTGGGAGCCCAATTAGTATACCCGCAATCAAGTCAGAGAAGTTGGGTTCTTAATAGAGCGAGAAATACAAAGTATGTCTGTATTGTTGACATGTTTACCCTGTGTCCTGAGGGTGGTCTCACCAATGATCGTGGTGGTGGCCAGGAGCCCTGAGGAAGGATTTACCCCACCCATACAAAGGACTCAATTCCAAACTGGCAGAATGAGGAGGGAGGGAAGGGGCCCCTCCAGGCATCACGGGTGATCAGGTGTTGGCTCACTGGACTCTGTCACCCAGGTGTCACCTGGGGTCAGTCGTGTGGACAGGTGATTGTGTGTCCAGACGGCAGGCTTAGCCTTTCAACTCAGCATTGACAAAGCGTGTGTTGATGAAGGATTTACTCTGTGAGAAGGGACATAAAGTGAGCTGAGTTCCAGCACCACATGCTCCCTGCAACGGTGGCAGAAAAACAGTACTAGTAAGAATAGTATAGGAAACTGAGAAGCCAAAGAACTGATATGTACAACCCATAGACATGAACTAAGAGGTGGGGGGATGATGGTGTAGGGTGGAGTGGATAAAGGGGAGAAAAAAATAGGACAACTGTAATGGCATAACCCATAAAATATACCAAAAAAATAAAAAAAGAAGAAGTACAAATTAGTACTTATTGCCCTGGCCTGGTGGCTCAGTTGGTTGGATTGTCATCACATACACCAAAAGTTTGCAGATTCAATCCCCAGTCAAGCCACATACAAGAGGCAATCAATCAATGTTTCTCTCTCACATCAATGTTTCTCTCTCTCTGTCTCTTTCTCTCTCTCTCTCCCCACCTGACCCCCCATCCAAGGATTTTTTTTTAAACTGGCAGTTATCAAATAGTCACAGGGATCTGTAATATAGCCTAGGGAACATAGTCTATAATATTGTAATAACAATGTATGGTGTCATGTGGTAACTAGACTTACCAGGGGATCGCTTTTTAAGTAACATAAATGTCTAACCACTATGTTGTGCACCTGAAACTAACATAATATTGAATATCAACCATAACTGAAAAAAACTTTAAAAACAGAAATATGTTAAATAACCAAAATGTGGTATATACACACAAAGGAATATTTTTCAGCTTTAAAAAGGAATGAAATTCTGATACATGCCACAACATAGATGAACCTTGAAAACATTATGCTAGGTGAAATAAGCCAGACACAAAATGACAAATATTATATAATCCCACTTACATGAGTTACCTGGAATAGTCAATTTTATAGGCCAAAAATATAATAGAGACTATCAGGAGCTGGAGGGAGGAGGGAATGAGTAGTCATTGTTTAAGGGTACAGAGTTTTTGTTTGAGATGAGGAAAAAGTTCTAGAAATGAATAATGATGATGGTTGTACAACATTGTAAATGTACTTAATGACCCTGAATGTACTTAAAATGGTTTAAATTGTAAATTTTATGTTTTGTGTATTTACTGCAATAAAAATATTTCCTTAAAATTTTTTTGAAAATTAAAAATCTCTAAAATGAATAAGAATTTAACTTATGAAAAAAAGGCTAGTTGAGATGGGAGATAATTAAAGCCTAGGAAATGAAAAAATAGGATGAAATCAATGACTATTATATCAAAACTATGGCTCTATTATCAAAGGTAAAGTAAATGTGCATTTATTCAAAGGTATTTGTTCAGCTCCTAATTTGTAGGAATCACTGTGGTAGATCCCAAAGACATAGAGATAAACAGCCTGAAGCTGGGTTCAAAATGAACTAAAAGTAAGTGAGGATGATTTAAAAGTAAATTAATAATGACAATATAGGGTAAACATATTAAACAGAAATAAGACTATGTTGTCATGGGTCGAAGAGCTCGAGCACAGAAGAGGAGAAAACATTATTAAGCTCAGGAACATTTCCAAGCAGAGATGAGAATTGAAATTAATCAAGGACAAATGAACTTCTCAAGGCAAAGAGGAAAGATAGACAAGGAAACAATGATACTGTCACTGAAGGAGAGAATGTTGTTGGAGGAGAAGGTGGAAGTGACAGGTTGACATTTGAGGTGGGTGAGCTTAGTCTTAGAATTGTGAATTGTTTTAAACAATTATAGAAATACAACTCTACGTTTCAGGAAATAGAATGTACAATTATGAGTCATCAGAAAATAGAGGGTGTGTGAAGTAAGAGCAGGAGAAACTGAAGATAGAATCCTAAGAAAAACAATATTTCAGAGATGGTGGCAGAAAAGACACGAGAGTGAACTGTAGGGTGGCTACTAAGTTGGGAAAACCAGGACAAAAGCTTTATGGAATCTAAGAGTTAAGAGAGCTTCAGGGACAATGTTAAAGACAGCGGCAAATGCCAAAGATTGGTAAGGAAAATTAGATCAGGAAAGCCTCATGAAAGTGAAGATATAAAGTTTAGATTAATCCTTGATAAGGTTTATCTCTAAAGAAAAGATGATAAATAGGACAGTAAACTAGATGTACCTTGAGTGGTGAGTTTTTTTTAATGGAAATATTTTGATCACATGTATTTAATGCAAATAATGAGTGAGCAGAAAGAAATGCTTCATATGGCGAATATATATATGGGTGATTACTCTCTTAGAAAAGAATACTTGCAAAGTTATCTTTCTGTATTCATATTAACTCTTTCCCCTTAGGTAGCACTGTGTCTTATTGAAGCTATATGAAATATTATCCCAAATTGAGTGATAGCCTGTTCAATTTACAAAGAAATGTAAAAAAAATTTCTGTTTTATTTGTGGCCATGATATGAAACTATGACATGATAAATTAGCTACCTCTTAGTTTTTTCATTGTTTGAGTGACTATTCCATTTTTCATTGTTTGAGTGATATTCCAAGATATGATATTATAACCATGACAAGAATCATAACTAACACATTATCATCCCTATCAACATGCAAACTTTTAAGAACTTAAAAAATGCAAAAACTGTTTTTTAACAGTTAAGATGGCAATTTTAATCAATTTGGTAAGATTGTTAATGAAGCAGACATTTTGAAAACAATTTTTTCATTTCTATAGATGCAGCACAAAACTGTCCTGAGATGGTTAAGATTAATTTGCTCATTAAATATTTATAAATGCAAAATGTACATTGGTTTCTACAGGGTCACTAAGGGAAAGGTAATAACTAATAAATGTAATGTTAAAAAAATCTATAAAGCCCATAATGATCGGTGTCCTGCAAGCGTTCAAGACCAGGCAGGTTCACACAGGATTCTGTCAGGCAGAAAAATGCACACGGAGCCGTGGGGATGTCTGACATGCCTTTATTCCAGGGTGGGGTGATCCACACATGCCTTAAATCGCGAGTCCCACTGCAGGAAGTTCCGACTCCCCTATATACCAAGTGCACACAAAGCCGGTGGGGTGCTAATATCTGACCTTCAGGTTACGTAACAGAGCTTCATTCTATGCATGTGAGCCCTCACTAAGGGTATATGAACACTGCTAAATTATGTTTGCCCAGACATCTGGGTGAGGGAGCCTGACTGACTCCATTGTCCCTACAATGGAGTCAGTCAGGAGTATGGAGTATCAAGATCAGTTTGACCATATAAATTAAGATACACATATATTGGACCCTTGCATAAAGGAAGAATAAAGGTAGGAAGTAGAAGGCTCCCCAAGGCTTGAGGGACCCAGCTTTCTTCCAGATCACTGCTCCCCCGTCCTTAGGATGTGGCTCTTGTCCTAATAGCCAAAGGAGGCTGCTCGAGTTCCATCTACTGCATTTATGGTGCAGGCAGTAGATGGTAGAAAGGGGAAAAATAAAGATGTTCCTTTTCCTTTTTAAGGGTAGCTCCCAAAAGTTACTACCAACATTTGTGCATATATTTCACTGTCGCATGGTAATACCTAACTAAATTAATATCTAGTTCAATGTTTATAAAGCATAGCAAAAATTAGGATTCTAGTTCTATTACTGAGGAAAATATACATTTTTGTGTATGTATATGTATATGTATATTCTACATTGGCTATAATAGCAATTTCTGCCACATGGTAGCAATTTCTGCTACATGGTTCCATTCACAATGAAGATTTAAAGTTTACAAAACTCCCTCCTTGCCCAGTGGGCAATGGGACAAGAAATAAAGCAGGCACCAGACAACTTTAGGATGGAATTTAGGATGCGTAATCGGTCGCATTCCGAAGGGGTGTTCATCTTTCTAAATCGGTTGCTTGGGAAGTTATATTAGTTCACTTTGTGGTTGTTCACTGGCTTAGTTCTGCCTATACAATTCTCATACATCCACGAAAAAAAGTGGAAAGCTTAGCCTCAAATGTGGAATGTGCCATCCAGATGTCCTAACTGGTCCAGTGATTGGAGGGACTAAACTGACATTGCTGAGAAACTCATGAATGGTTGCTGTCAATGAAAGAAAGCACCTGAGTGTGAGTTGGGCTTTCACAAGGCCAGTGTTCATGGGCACATGACCTGGACACCATCACCACTGCAACCATCTACGTATCAAATTAACAACAAAACTGTGGCCGCCCCTACCCTCCCTCAGCAACTTCCTCCAGGAATTATCCAAGGTCAATGTTCTTCCATTCTTCCTCCTCCATGACAAGAGTCCCCGTTCAGACGTCGCCTTCCAGATGGTAACATTTGCGATGTGGGCACAGTGCCTTTCAAAGGCTGTGAACTCTGGTGAAGAAAAATCACCTGATAGTGGACTGATTTTTTTTTCACCCTTTATAGTTAAAATAACTGGGAGCAATGTGGCTATGTTGACAGAGTGCTTGGTGGCCACTATGTCCTTTTAGATAACAAATGGAAAATGATGTGAGCCCAGTCATCTGCTATAATGTTCATAACAGTTATCATACAGCACTAGAACCTAACTTAGTGCCCTAAGTTCAAGAAAAGAAAGTGCATCCCCAGATTGAGAAATTGGATATTTATTAGAGGTATGTGGCACTTGAAGGAGAGAAAGTGCTGATACATTGCAGGTGGCACTGGTCGCACTGTGGTGTCAGCACTGTCACATCAGCAGGTCAGATCAACCTTGCGCAGTAATCGACAAGGGCTCTGACTTGGCTGGCACCATGCCAGGTGTAAACCAAATCCCATCTTGTAGCTGCATAAAGTGGCTTTATTTCACTACTAGCCTAGTGTACTCGGATGTCTCATGAAACATTTGACAAAACGCTATGCTCATTTTAGGAAGCCATCCACCTCTGATGGTTTCCTGGGCTTCTTTCTATCGCCAATAATAAAAATAGCAATAGCTAACGCTTACTGAGCTTTCATTATATTCCAGGCACTGTGCTAAATTTATATTCATTTCATCTAACATAATAATGGCTATTGGCCAAATACTATCCAGTTCTGTCTACTTTCCTTCTAATATAATCCTGATTGAAAAGAGTCTAGATAAAGAGTATTACATTTTATAAATTCTCTCTGTTTATTCAAGAAGAACAAAAATCAATGTCAGTGTAATAAACCATACCATAGCCAAGAAACAATTTTTAGAAAGAGACATTTCTAAAATATCAGGATTTCATGATAAATTCTGGTTTGTTTTTTGATGATGCATTATTCAGGATGGTAGAATTCCCAAAATATAGTTTTTAGGGGACTAAGAAAATCTTTTAAAACCTTGAACTTCAGTTTAAAATACAGAAATGGTTCTTAAGACTTAAAGCCCTGGTCAGGTGAGTGGTTTTTCTTGTAATGTATCTGTTCCTGCCCAATGAGAAAGCCCAGTGCCCTGTATTTATGCACCAAGGTTTCTGTTTAAGGGACATTAACAGCTATTGACCAGTTCATTGATTTCAATGGTAAGTCATAATCATTTCACAGATGGTAAGAAAAGAACCACAATATAATAAGGGCAAAATATAAACCATGTCTAAATACCCACATTTTGCATCTTACATATGTTAAACTTCAATGAAATTGATAAAATATTTGCTATTTCCAGTCAACCAAGACCTGGGTTAAATCCTGTTTGCCTCTTTTCATTTGGGTAAACTTGTATAAATTACTTAATTTACCTAAGTTTCATTGTCCCTACATATATTTTGCAACATTGCATATGGCTTAGAAATGACATATGTAAAACACAGCAGGTGCTATTGATAGCAGGTATTACTGTCATTTTCTAGTTTTTAAATAAACTAAATGAGAGAAAGAGAAAATCCTTTAAAATGAATGAGCAGAGGGAATAAATGTGAACCCTTTTGTATAGGATTTAATATTTCAATTTTTAAATATTGCCCATTAATCTTCTCTTTTGGAATAAAATAATGTAAATTATTGTATTTGAATTTACCAGAGGCAAATAGTTTTACTCAGCAGAAACAGCATCAGGTCTTGTCTGGGATCCTTGTACACTCTCGGAAGGGAAAAAATCAATGGGAGAAGCACAGAGACCCAAGCTCTTGATTGTGTTCACACACTTTTTGTGGAGCCTCGGGCAGCCTCCCTTCTACTGCCTCGATGACTTAATGTAAAAAGAAAGGACTGAGTTAGATAATCCACGTGGCTTCTAATATCCAACAGTCATGTGTTCAAAATCATGTATTATATCCCATCGGCAGAAATTAATTCCTTTGGTTTTAGATATTGGCAAGCAATATGGTATAACAGAAAGAATGCAGTTTGGAGTCAGACAAAGCTGAGTTCCAATCCAGCTTTGCTTTCCCATTACACGACCTTTAGCAAGTTACCTTCTCTGAGGCTGTCTGTTTTCTCACTTGAAAAATGTTAATAATAGCTACTTGCTTGGGATGGTATGAAGATTAGAGATGGTATAGGTATTCAATACTTTGTCTGGCACCCAATTAATCTTAGCTATCACTTTCCAGAGTGCTCCAGTAAAATGCAAATTCATTGGGAAAAAGGATTTTTCAGATCATTTTTGGTTGCCAGGAACCAAAAAATCTAATATGGATGTGCGTTATGTGCATTAATAAGCAATTAATTCATAAAAATATTCTCTGGATTTTGTGACATTTATGTTGCTCTTCAAATACCTTAAAATGTATAATTTGTTTTCTTTTCTTTTCTAATTCTAAATAAAGGTGTACTTTTCTATGAAAGTTTGTATTCATAACTTTACTTTTTTGTCTTAAAGAGGGGCCTCAAGTTATATAAAGTTCAGGCTCCACAAACGCTGTGTCCATCCCAACTCAAGTCCAATTCTACAATCCTGTGTTAGAAAATGAATGGTAATGTGGTAACAAGTCTTCCACATTCCCCTCCCTACTGGTTTTATGTCAGAGCACTAGCCTCTGCTCATGCTCCCATTCCAAAGTGTCTTCCTCTAGTCTAATCTATGAATGGACATTGTACTGCAGGACCCCATCCTCTGGTTGAACGTTCTGTTCCAGAGCTGTCAGTGAAATAGAAGTTAGTAAATAAAGGAACAGCTGTGGGGATGAAAGAGACAGTAGGAGTTCCAGAGAGCTGTGGGTATTAGAGCTGAAATGAAAAAAAAAGAGGACAGAGAAATAGAACCTGGCACTGGTAATAGATGGGTTAATTCCAATAAATGAGAGATGTGAAATAGCAGTCTTATAGGGTTATAGATAATTTTATGGATCTCAAGAGAGAGGATTTGGAACTGGGAATTGAAAAGGAATAAAAGTTTCTCCCTGCTCATGTGATATGTGTCCTTCTGTCAGAGTATCTGCCCTATTTCAGAGGGTGTGTTCTTGGAAATCATCCCTACACCAAGGCAGCTATAACAATAACTATTCATGGAAGTAACTGTAAATCACATAAATGTAGCCCATAAACTTAATATACGCCCAGCTTAACCCTTTCACCAGGTCACAAAATGTTCCAACATTTTCTACCCATAGGGCAAATATGAGGGAGGGGAATTTGAAGTGGAAAGAGATGGTAGCACTAGCCTAGAGTGGTTACCATATCTTACTCTGGAGAATTAAACAAATGTATACATGGAGCTCAACACATTGGCAGACTCCCGCCCAGGTCTCTGAAGTTTATGCTTTGTTAACTGCCTTTCACTGGGGCAAACAAGGAACCGTCAAACACTCAGTACGCTGCTAAGGGGGAGCAAACCGGGCTGCCACAGAGGGACTAGGCTCCTGAGAGGTCAGCCTGAGGGTTCTGGGTGATCAGGAGAGAAGTCTCTGAAAGGACTACTGAGGAGATAAACGAAGCGACAGCCAAGACCAGCTTCACCTCTTAAAATACTGTATCCGGGGATGGCTGTGCATCCGCCAGCCTCTCCCACACGTCTCGGCTTTAGCAAGAAACTAGCTAACTTGACTTTAGACCTAGAATCTCATCAGGCAAGATGGCACAAGAGGCTGTTTTCAGATAAAAGAGGCAAATGGGAGACACCAATTCCATGACTGGCAGAAAGGGAGAGAGAAAAGTGACAACTTGAAGGGGAAAAGACACTTTTTTTTTTCATTTCCATAACAGTTGTTAAAATCAATGACAAGTAAAAGAAAACTAACAACAGAAAGGGAAGATGTTCATTAGTGTTCTTTAATTGAAATGCTGTTGTGCCCAAGGGGAAGTATGCTGATACAATGCAATGAAACAAAACTGAGTCAGAAAACAGATTAACGTCATAACCTACAGGCATCCCAGATAAATTCATTAGAAACTGATATGTGTGTATTAGAAAGAGCTACACCAAGGAGAGTATTAACAGAATGGTATTATATTACATACCTAAAGGTCATCTAAATATCATTAAATGAGTGACTACATTGATAACGACCTTCCTAGAAAAATATTTGCACACACGTTGCGAAATGTGAATGGATGGTGAGGACAAGGTGTCAGCCTTCTAATAATGATAAAAGCTACTCACTTATTCGCTATTTACTATTGTCAGAACTGTGCTAATGTTTTTTCACGTGTATTCTCTAATCATATAATCTATGGTGCCTTTGAGAGAGCTATTTTCACTTCTTCCCTTTCCCAAGCTTTTTCTCATTTATCTCCTGCTCATTTTCTATGTCTCTCCTTAAATATTTCACTACCTGAAATAAATTATCTCAACATCTTCCCCAATTTTCTTTTGCAAAATATCCTTGTCTTTCTTCATAGCATTTATCATAATGTGCAATTGTGCATTTATTTTTTTGTTATCAGTTTAGTTTCTGTCTTTTGTTCTACCATATAAGTTACACAGGATAGAGAATGTCTGTTGTGTTCTTCATAGTATACCCAGTAGTCTCAATAAATATGGGTTGATTAAATAACCAAATGATGAGAAAAGTGAGACTCAGAAAAGTTTGGTAAGGCCTTGGCTAAGTGGCAGAACATGATTTAAATCAACCTCTTGGTGACTTCCAAGCCCTTTGGAATCAAACACCATGGTGGTTAGGGTAACATAATACCCTATCCATGCCAGCTAAGCTACATTATTTTCAGGGCCCACTGCAAAATAAAAATGAGAACCCCATTTAAAAACCAGAAGAAAAAGTACCATTAAAGGTATTCAAATATAAAGCTTTATCATTTCTTTCACAGTTTCCCTTCACTCGTCATATTTTTGTTTACTACTTAATGTGGTTCTAAATAAAAAAAAAACTTAAAACTTCATATTATTACCAGAAATTTTACTTTTCTTCTTTTTATTATTCTTCAGTTTTAAATGCAAATATGAATACTCACCTCGAATGCAGAATCGCCAAAATTATACAATTCATATTTTGTGACTCCAGCATACATATGAATTTTGGTCAATAAGCACAGGGGGAACACCGCACAAAACTAATTCAATTGTTTTCATGTCACTGCGTGATTAAGCCACATCACACCAGCACGGTCTACTTTCAGCTTGTTGATGAGCAAGAAAGAACTCCAAGGAAAAGGAGATACAGATTGCCGTGTCTCTCTCCTTTCCTTCTAGGTCATCATTGTCAACATAAGTGGTCAGCTAACAGAGGAAATCAGCAGGGGTACGAAAGGAAGTGTAAAGGTTCTCACGGTGTTCTTGTTTGTTAGAATGCTACTCCTTCTTGTGTTCGAAGCAAATTCTGGTTCAAAAAGAAAACGCAGGTTTTTGGGGCAGCCTGCACCCCCACTCACTCAGGCTTATCTCGAACTTGCTTTGAGTCTTGCTGAACTCCCTCCCACGCACGCGAGTCCCCCGGAATCCTGTGCTCAGGGAGGTGTTGAATCCTACATGCAAATGGAGCAGCAGAGCAGCTGACTCATGCCCTGTGCATCTGCCCTGCTCATACACACACTTCGTTGTTCCGCAGGATTTCACTTACAAAACACCAAACTGAAGATAGAGTTAATAAGAATTTCAACAGCAGAGCATTAAAGCAAGCAGGGGGCCTTTGTGAGCACGTGATTCCGTGCGACTACGCAGGTCACAGGCCCCTGAAGCCTACCTGTGTACTGTCTCAATTTTCTCTGTGCTGCTGCTAGGTGCCCAATGGTGCTATATCCAAACTCCAAATTCACAGAAATGATTCATATTGTAATAAGGTAAAGACACCTGGTTTCGGTACACTGTGAGGACAACGAAGGATGACAAATAGTTCCCAAGGGTTTTTTCAAACTTCTATCAACACTGGCACAGGAGGCAGATACATATGTTTGCACCCCAGGACTGAAGAATTATTTTTATTTGCAGGCATTTATAATTGCTTTGCCATTGACTAAGCTATCAAATATTCAAATGTGAGCAGGGAGCAGGTAATTTAGTGCAGCAATATTTTCTCCTCCACTTCATTATTAAAATTGAATACAAGTTAAATTATACAGTAATGCATCTGCAGATATTTAGCCGGGAGGACACTGTGCTCTCCAGCCTCCTTTGAAGGGAGAGACAATCACCAACAAGACTGATCATCATCATAGTTCTTTGGGTCTGGATTGATTTTGCATTTTTCCCATAGTTTCTCCTTAGTGAACCCTCTTTCTGAGGGCATATGATCTAGCAACCACACCAAAAACAAGTTTCCTTGGTTACTATCTCAACTTAGAGCTATTGTAGCTTGAGGAGCCATTCCAAGATCAGCGCTTAGACTGTACCAAGAAAATTAACAAGCTGAGGTTTTCTAGTCTGTTTAACAGATGAGAAAACTTAGTCTCATGAAGGTTAAGTAACTCACACAGATGGTCAATAGCAGCATTAGAGTTTGCACTTAGGGCTGGCAGAGCATGCACTTGTTACTCAATTCATTCTCAATAAAGCTCATTAAAGGAAGAGGAACGGTAATGATAATATTGAAAATATCTACATTTTTATGAAACTAGAGCTATTACATTCCTTTCTCCATTCTGTCTGATTTTTACATTAGTCGGTTAGCTTTGCTACGTTCTTATGCACTAGGGTACTCATTTTGTGTCTTCCTACACTGTTTCTTATGGTTTTTTGGTTTTTTTGTTTGTTTGTTTGTTTGACTTCTCTCCCACAATTCAGTTCAAAAACCAACTACACATCCCTGAACTGATGACTAAGCTTAAATTTCCCAAACAGATTCAGGGTCTATCCCAGTTTGCTTCTTGAAAGATTTTGGTTTCATCTGCAAGGTCCATAATTATATTTATATAATTTAGAAATGATAAAATAAAAATGACAAAGCAGAGTTATAAATTAAGAGATGTCGTATTCTTGCACCATATACTGATTTTAGCATTTGATCAAAGATTCAAAGAAACCAACCTCCTCTTCTTGAGTGTCTATGTACATTTAGGTCTCTAAGTTTATGTCCCACATCCCATGCAACATGTATTATTTACTCACTAAACCTTAAGACTAGTCTGTGCAGAGCAGTGAATTCAACGTTGTATTTGAATGACTTGCATTTACTTTACCAGGATGCCTAAAACATTTCAAAGTCTGATGGATGCTCTCTTCCCAACTTAATTTAAGGAGTACCAAAGGCCCACATTGAAAGAAAGAGCGTTCTCCTATGAATACAACTAAAATCAGATAGGCTGTGCAGATAGTCCTGTGAAGACAAGGCACCCAATAGGTTCCCGGAGTTAGGCCACATAAAGAACCATTCTTGTCACTGAGGATTTGACATGAACCCTTTGCATTCCTTAGAAATAAGTAAAAGATTTTAAAATGGTTTTGTGGTTTTTGTAAATTCTGTCCAGATTTAGTTCAGAAAACATTCTGGTTGTATTCCTTGAAACTTTGATTTCTTGGCAAAATAATTTGTAACAGATATATAGGAGTGAGTTTCATTTTTTGTTTTGGTTTGTTTTGATATTAGGATTCACCAAAATCTGTATTTACAGTTAGGATCACAATTTATTTTACTTTAGATGTAGGTGATAATCAGGCAACTCAATAAGTGAGCAAATCAAAACGTACAAATTAAGTATACAGTAAAAGAGCTTATTGTGTAAAAAGGGTCTAAATAATGTTAAAGAGAATTTTAAAAACTAAGTGTTTACACTGTGCACAATAGCTGATGTCTCAGACACTTTCTCCCAATTTAAAAGATTAAAAGTTTATGTGATCAGGTTCAGTTGATGTTTCTTGTTCTACTCTGTCAACATGGACCCTCATAGGACTGAGATAAGAAAGCTATTTCTATTTTGATAAGGTAGGTCTAATTTGTACTTGTACCTGTGGATCCTATTTGATTATTTAAACCTTCAGTTTTGTGATTTTCCTCTGAATTTTGGATTTCTGAAATACATTTTTTAACTTTGTAGTCTAAGAAGAATATAAATGAACAAAAGACTATTAGATAGGGATGGCAAGGAGAAGTCTGTAATGAAAAGTATAAAACAGCTCCACCTAAGGATATGAATTTTATTTTATTGTAAAACAAAAGAAAACTAAAAGAAATAGTAATCTTAAATTGGAACTTCAAAAACCAGCTATAGCCCTGGCTAGTATGGTTCAGTTGGTTGGGTGTTGTCCCGCAAACCAAAAGGTCATTGGTTCAGTTCCAGGTCAGGGCACATGCCTAGGTTGCAGGTTTGGTCCCCAGCCAGGGTGCCTATGATCAATGTTTCTCCTTCACATCATTGTTTCTCTCCCTCCCTCCCCTCCCTTCCCCTATCTCTAAACAAACAAATAAACATCTACAGGTTCCTGAAGTGATGACTGAACAAAAAATTCACATATTCAGGACCTATCTCAGTTTTCTTCTTGAAAGAATTTTATTTCATCTACAAGGTCCAGAATTCCTGGGTTCAGATTTCAGCTCTGCCATTAACAGTCGTGCACATCTGTCTGCATAGCATCATTTGTAAATAGGGTCAAAAGATTACGTTTGCGATCAGGCTCACCGAGCCCTTCGCCCCTCTCCTGTGATTGTCCTTTTGCGCAGTTAGCCCCTCTAGGGCTTCTTTCCTTTATCTGTAAAGTAATAATAATACCAACCTCACTGTGGGGTTATGGACTTATTATAAATGTGTTTTCCATATAAGATTCATCACATAGTGTCCAATAAATGTTATTTATTATTTAGCCAAGACAGACTAAAACTTCTCAGAATCACAGGAACTCGACTCTATAAGGGAAGCACCTCAAAAGCTTGCACTGCCTCTATGCACCAAACCATTTCCAACAGCAAGAGCCCACCAGGATACGAGAGTCTGGAGTAGTAATCTCCATCACAAACTGGGGAGTGGAAATACTGAGTATGCTCTTCCCACATTTCTAAATTTAAGAAACAGTCTCAGAGAGGTTAGTTAGTCAATGTCACAAGGCTGGTGAGAAACAGAGCTGAATTTGACTACAGCTGGTCTGACTCCACATCTTGCCATGATTAAAATAAAATAATTCATAATCATATTGTTTCAGGTAAAATGTCATCAACTGGAAAACAGCAGCAAGGGGCATAATACACTAGTGTTTGATAATCTAAGCTTTTTTGTTTTTTATTTTTGTTTTTCTTTTGCAAAATCCATTCAAGTCACAAATTCTGGGAAAATGTGCCATCCAAGAGGGACATAGATAGTGACAAGTGCCTCCAAGTAAAACTCTAACTCATTCAAATGATCTTGTCATCTCTTGTTAATATGAATTTAGTTGCATTAGATTTTTCCTGAAATAAACTTACATCCCAATGGGGCTTGCAGACTCCATTGTCATTGGGAGGTTTTACTGTAACGTTATTATTGTTGTGAACTGCACAGTCTTAAATGTGAAGGTAAAGACTTCAGAAGTTTAGGATTGCAGTGACATACTATTCTTGCTTTGGTTTGGTTTAATTTTCTGGAATATCAGAAGCAACTTCAAACATTACAAATTTTTAAAAGCCCAGTAATAATACTGGCTTGATAACAAGAATTTTCTTTCATACAATAGCTTATTCCAAGAGATCTATAAAACAAATAGAAGGTTTTTGCTCGTATCTGAAGTATAGTATCTTCATTACAGTGCTTTCTTCAGCACATCAATTGTTACTTAATCTCTAACATTAATAGGCATACAAGAAAATCAAACATTTGATGTATAATTCTCAGTCCTAGTCCTTCGGCTTCTCAAAAACAAGTTCACTTGTTTTCTTAAGAAAAAAAAAAAGTCGTTTCCTTCCTACATGCCTTTGTTGAGAATGTACTAATATGTTCAATCATTCAGAATTTTAATTTGCCAGCTAAAGTTGATCAGATAAAGCTTCCTTTACATGATAAGGCAGTCCTGACAAAGAAAATAAATTACTGTTCTTATCTGATTATGTAAGTAAAAACGTGTTGGTTACAGAACACAAAGCAATTAACATATAAAAAGTGTTCATCTATAATTCATATATCTGTTTGTATCACAACACAGGATGAGCCAACATTGTGCTTATAAATAACTACCCATGGAAACAACTAATCATGTTGATATAGTTTACCAGTTGTTATTTCTTATCTTTGAACTCTTGTCCCCAGAATTGTATAAAATTTGTAGTCATAAGAATTTAACAATATTCAGACACATCTTCTATGTTCTTTCTGTATCGTCTTGTTTGCTTACCATTAATATTTTGGCATTTACCTTCTGTTGTGGTTGGGTGGGAGCGCACTATGGCATAAGGAAACAGAACATAAAAATGGAAAATCTCCTTGCAATAGCCTTTCCTAGCCTTTGGGGATTGAGAGGTCTTCCTTGTCCTATTTTGATTTTATAACAAGCACCCAATTTTTAAATTAGAGATCAGAATGCCATATATACTTTTCAAAAGAATTACATATAAATTAAATCACAAAAAAACTTTTTGGAAATATTAAAGAGCTCTTTGTGTAAAGATATATTGATACACCAGAAATCTATCATTGTGAATCAAGAACTCAGAGCCTGAAGACAGTGCAGACTGAATACACCAAATACGCCCCTCCCTGATGTCTCCGCCTTTCCATGGCATGTGTTTTCTGGGGCATTCGAGGCGTGGTGCACCACCGCTGCTGATCCGACTTGACTGACTCAGCAAGCCCTTGGCTGGGAGAGGCAGCTCTTGTGGGTGACTTACATCTCTGCTTGCACGTGGCAGGGATGGTCAAGGTGTGTAAAACAAGATTGTCTCTGTTGTTCCAAAGACTGTTTTCTTTTGATTTAGAGATGTCAAGATTAGTTTTGGGGGAACAAAGAAAGAAAGAAAGAAACCAGTCAGGTAATGTAAGAAATTGTTCAAAGGCAGGTCTGCTCCTCTAAAACTACTTAGACTTTAGTTATACAATGTATGAAAAAATAGAAAACATTGCTACACTTACTTTTTGCTTTCAGTTAATAACCCTTAACTACCTACTGGCAGTCTTTCTTACCTGAGCCTGTTGTTCCCTGATAGTGAGACGCTCCTGCTCTCAGAAGACAGTACCATGTGAAGGGTGGGTATTCTATTTACAAAGGTGCAAAATTAGATAAACAAACTGATTAAAATTCTTCTCAAAGCCATTATGTTAGGGCTCTAGAATTATAATTACTGCTGGATTCCTTCTTTTTAGTAGGAAAAAATGCGAGGGGGGTGAAACAACATATCATACACATCGTGAGGAAGATCTGAGTTTAACACACACACCAACACAGTCCCACATCCTCTTTCCTTAAACGGTGGCCTATTTCAGCTGTGTACATAATGACAACTCTTCATAGAAGTTAAAATATTGTCTGAGTTTATATTAACCCCAACATGTAACTCTCTGTGTAAGTTCCCCACTTTCAATCTTTCATGAAAATCAACTGTAGACTTGTTTGACTTTTGTCATTAATTAATTATTAGGAAGTTAAACTTGTATCCATACTTTATTAGTCTGGTTTTTAAAAAAAACTACCATTTTTAATGGGCAAAGGACCTGAATAGACATTTCTCCAAGGAGGACATGCAGAGGGCCTAGAGACATGAGAAAGGATGCTCAGCATCACTAGCCATCAGAGAGATGCAAATTAAAACTACAATGAGATACCACCTCACACCATTCAGAATGGCCATCATTAACAAATCAACAAACAACAAGTGCTGGCGAGAATGTGGACAAAAGGGATCCCTAATACACTGTTCGTGGGAATGCAGACTGGTGCAATCACTGTGAAAAACAGTTTGAAATTTCCTCAAAACATTAACGATGGAACTGCCTTTGGACCCAGCAATTCCACTTCTGGGATTATACCTTAAGAATCCTGAAACACCAATTCAAAAGAACCTATGCACCCCAGTGTTCATAGCAGCACAATTTCCAATAGCCAAGCACTGGAAGCAGCCTAAGTGCCCAAGAGTAAACGAATGGATCAAAAACCTGTGTTACATTTACACAATGGAATACTACACAGCAGAAAGAAAGAAAGAGTTACTACCCTTCGCAACAGCATGGATGGAACTGGAGACCATTATGCTAAAAGAAAAAAGCCAGGTGGTGAAAGACAGATACCATAGGATCTCATCTATAAGTGGAACCTAATCAACAAAATAAACAAGCAAGCAAAATATAACCAGCAACATTGAAATAAAAAACAAACTGAAAGTAACCAGAGGGGAGGCAGGAGAGGCATAACAGGGAAAAAGGAGGGGAAGGGTCATCAAAGAACATCATAAAGGACCCAGCAACAAAGCCAAATGGGGGGAAGAGGATTGAGGGTAGGAGGTGGGGAGGGGTGGAGCTGGGAAAGTGGTGGCAGGAAAATGTTGACCAAAAAAAATAGACAGGGGGAGGCTAAGAATTAGTACAGGAAATTGAGAAGTCAAAGAACTGATATGTATAGCCTATAAACATGAACTAAGAGGTGTGGGGAATGATGGGATGGGATGCAGGGAGGAGGGATTAAAGGGGAGAAAAAACTGGGACAACTGTAATAGCCTAGTCAATAAAATACAACAAAAAAATAAAAAATAAAAACTACCATTTTTAATGTAAAATTTGATTTCACTCACAAATAATTTGCTACTAAGAGAGCTTTCTTATTTTTCCTTTCACTTAGTAAGTGTAAGCAATATTCCACTCAACATTATCATATTTTTAGGCTAGTAAGAGCTCATACTTACTAGATCCACTCTTATTTTAAATCTTTTATAAACTTTTGGGATGTTTCAATAAGAAAACCTCACTAAAAGGAAAAAACATTTTTTCACATTTTATGTCTTCTAAAATATAAAATAATTAGCGTTATACTATACATAAACAATAAATCAAAAAACAAATAAATTCAGAAACTATATAAAAACTTGTTTTTTCTGACTTTATTTAATAAAGTTTAATGTAAGAAAAGAAAAGCATGTCAACCACAGTTCCCTTTTGACTTCCTTACATTAATTTGTTTATTGGGCTCTTGCTCTCTTTCTCACACAGAGGGAGGTTTCATAAACTCATATTGACGTGCTCACTGCAGGCTTATGTGGAAAGAGAATTAATCCTCCATTGTGTAGCAGTCAAGTTCTATTTAGTGGTTTGACTGCAAAGATCAATACAGGGTCTCTTAAGGCATAATGGTTGGCTCCATTCACTCTTACTAGACAAACAAACACCCTTTTAAAAGTCAGTTCATGGAAGAAAAAAAGGTTTTTCTAGGCACAACCAGCCCTGGGTAAAAATTTTCAACACTCCAAGTTTGAATTTCAGTGCTATAGGCTTCATTTCTGGACCCTTTTCCCTTTGCAACTCTTCTCCAACTTTTTCCCATTAAAACCTACCTGCAAGAAACAATTTGATATATAAATTCAATCCCAAAGAAACATTCATGAGTTCAAAGGCTTAATGTTACCACTCTCAGAAGAGTTGTATTTTAGCAAAGATAAGAATTCTTAGATAAGCCTCTAATTGTGGAATTTAGTAATTCAAAGAGTGAGGGAGAGATGGAGAGGACAGGAAGTCATCCCAGTACCATCACAGAGGAGGCTCACTCTGCCTGCTCATTAAGAGCTTTGCTGCTACTAGGAACAGTCTCTTAACAACACGCCCTTTCTCTTCCGCTTGGCTAACTCCTTTTTGTTCTTTTAGATTCAGTTAAAGTCTGACCTCCTTGTGGAAGTATTTCCCAAGTACCTTCAACTCCCAAGGAATTCCAGAATCGTTGCTATTAGAGCAGTTAGTACACTTAACTGTTATTTCCCATGTGCCTCTCTCCCTACAGGAAGTCACTAAGAGCAAGGACTACTGCTTCTAATTTCTGCCTTCCCATACTTACTTAGCACAGCGTTTGGAACATAATATGCCCTTCCTCTACCCCCTGTATCAAGGTTACGTAAATAGTGGACAGCAACCAAGGGCCATCAGCTCATTCTCCCTCGCCTGCTATGCACACAATGACTCCAGGCATCTAGTAATGGACAGTGGTAGGAAAGAAGCATTCGAGCCTGGATACAGAGGCTGCTCTACTCTCTTCCCCACAAGTTACATTTCCTAAAGTCAAGGATTACAAAATGTTTGAAAAAATATGTGTACTCAATAGTAGTACTGAGGTAGTGTTTTGTTGAATGATTTCAAACTCTCCTACAGGAAAACACTTACCAAAATGAGTTGATTACACAAAGAAGATCTCTCTAAATCAGGGGTTGGCAAATTACAACCTGCAGATTAAATATAGCCCATCCCCTGTAGGTATACTGCTTGCAACCTTTGAAGAGTATTTAAATGTTTAAGTGGTTAGAAAACAATCAAAAGAAGGAGGATATTTCTTGACATATCGAATTCTATGAAATTCAAATTTCAGTGTCCATTAAAAAAGTTTATTTATTTATCGATACTGACGTCTTTATTGGATTGTTGTCCTCCTCATTCATTAATGGATTATCTAGGGCTGTTTGTGCACTACAACAGCAAAGCCGAGTAGTTGTAACAGAAGCCATATGTCCTGCGAAGTCTAAAATATTTACTATTTTACCCTTTACAGAAGGATGTTCTAAATGAGTATATTAGGAACCACGTGAGCAACATAATAACATTATTTATACTTCTTTTTATCTTATTTTATTTTTTTACATTTTGTTTTAAAATAATTCAGAAACGACAGAATGAGTAACGGTTATTCACTTATGCTAGAGGAGAATAAGCCACTGGGCATCCTTCTTTTGTGTGACTAGCAGAGCTGTAAAGGACATAAATTAACAATTGTTTCCAGTAAAAGTTAGATGAGAATAATCATGAATGCAAACAATAACCTTAGACATCTTGTAGATAGGAGGAAATAGAGAGAGATTTAGAATCCTGAGATAATGAGAGTTTAATTATTTGTTTACTGTTCCAACTTCCTTAATTGTGAGATCTTTTTTGGGTTGGGGGCAGGGAACCAAATATTAAACTTATTATCCGTATCAAAGGACCCTACTTACTATAGGAATCATATAAACTTTTGAGGAAGGAAGAAAGGGAGAGGGGAAAGAAGGAAAATATATTTAAGAGAAACATTTGCTTTTAGCTTTATCATTGCTTTAACTTCTTTTCCTTCTTTTATAGGTGGAAGTTTGCTATTTCAAGTGTTTTTATCTAACAGACAATTTTATTTGTATTTATAAAACCCCTAGCAAATGTTTCAAGGAATATATTTCAAGGAATGTTACTTCTGCTATTTCGAGTCTAGGGCCTATTTTTTCATAATGAAAATCCATCATCCTTGATCACATAGCGACTATTCCTCAGAGGTTAAAGCACTATGTTGTGACACTTCTCCCTGCAACTGTAAGTAAACCGTTTCCATAAACCCTCATTAGTGGTAGAAATATCAAGTTGTCAAATAGGTCTTAAAAAAGTATTCTAGCCATCTACAGTAATAATATCCATAGTGGAACTACTATGTTCATTTTTGTTTTTAATTTAAAGCACATATAGTATATTTTCATTTTGTTGTCCAAATGCTCATGAAAAATCTTATATTCTCCTTTATATATAGGAATATTTTTTCTTTTTATTAATTTATAACTAACAGCCAGGCATTCACATGTTCAGCTAGACTTTCATTAGTATAATAAAAAATAAAATAATTAAACAACAGAAGCAAAAGCTCCATCAACAAAAAGGTTCATGAGTGACTAAACTAATTGTGTAACTATATTCATTATTTTCATTTAATCTTTATTGTATTTTTTCCATTATGTTTTATCCTCCTTATATACCCCTCCCCCCAATAATCACCACAATATTGTCCATGTCCATGAGTCCTTTTTCCTTTTTGCTCAATTCCACCACCCCCTAACCTTACCCCACCACTAGCCGCCATCTGCTATCCATTTGTGAGTCTGTCTTTCCTCTGCTTGTTAGTTCAGTTTGTGCATTAGATTCTACATGTAAATGAAATCATGGTATTTATCTTTCTCTGACTGGCTTATTTCACTTAGCATGATGCTCTCCAGGCCCATCCATGCTGTTGCAAAGAATAAAATGTTCTTTTTTATGGCTGAGTAGTATTTCATTGTGTAAACGCCCCATAGTTCTTTTATGCACTCTTCTATTTATGGACACTTGGGCGGCTTCCCAATCTTGGCTATTGTAAATAACACTGCAATGAACATAGGTGTGCTTATGTTCTTTCCAATTAGTGTTTTAGTTCCTTTGGCTATAGTCACAGAAGTAAGATTGCTAGGTCAAAAAGCAAATCCATTTTTAATTTTTTGAGGTATCTCCACACTGCTTTCCACAGTGGCTGCACCATCTGCATTCCCACCAATAGTACAAAAGGGTTCCCCTTTCTCCACATCCTCATTAGCACTTATTGTGAGTTGATTTATTGGTGGTAGCCTTTCTGAGAAGTGTGAAATTGTATCTCATTGTGGTTTTAATTTTCATCTCTCTGATGATTAGCGACATTCAGCATTTTTCATATGTCTACTGGTCATGTGTATGTCCTCTTTGGAGAAGTGTCTATTCCAGTCCTTTGCCTGTTTGCTAATTGGGTTGTTTATGGTTTTTTGGTGTTGAGCTTTGTAAGTACTTTATTAATTTTGGGTATTAACCCCTTATCAGATGTTTCAGCGAATACATTCTTCCATTCTGTGAGTTGTCTTTTTATTTTGTTGATGATTTCCTTAGCTGTGCAAAATTTTAGTTTGGTATAGTCCCATTTGTTTACTTTTTCTTTTGTTTTCCTTGTCTAGGAGATATACCCAATAGTAAATTGCTACAAGCAATGTCCAAGATTTTGTTGCTTGTTTTCTTCCAATATTTTTATGGCTTTGGTTCTAACATTTAAGTCTTTGATCTATTTTGAATTTATTCTTGTGTGTGGTGTGAGAAGGTGGTCTGGTCTCACTTTTCTGTACATATCTGTCCAGTTTTCCCAACTCCATTTATTGAATAAACTATCTTTAGCCCATTGCATGTGTTTGCTTCCTCTGTTAAATATTAATTGACTATAAATATGTGGGTTTATTTCTGGGCTCTCTATTCCGTTCCATTGATCTCTGTGCCTGTTTTTATGCCAGTACCATGATGTTTTGATTACTATGGCATTAGAGTATAGTTTGATATTAGGTAGCATGATTCCTCCCAATTTGTTCTTCTTTCTCAGGATCACTGTTGCTATGCAGGGCCTTTTGTGGTTCCATGTAAATTAGGCTATAGTGAGAGACAAACAGGGGCACTATGTAATGACAAAGGGAACAATCCAACAAGAGGATATAACCCTAGTAAACAATTACGCACGCAACATAGGAGCACCTAAACACATAAAGCAAATCTTGATGGATATAAAAGGAGAGACTCACAGATATATAGTCATAGTTGGGGATTTTAACACCCCATTGACTTCAATGGATAGATCTTCCAGGCAAAAAAGTCAACAAGGAGACAGCATCCTTAAATGACACACTAAATCAAATGGATTTAATTAATATCTTCAGAGCATTTCAAACCTAAGAAGCAGAATATACATACTTTTCAAGTGCATATGGAACATTTTGTAGGATAGAACACATATCAGTACACAAAACAAGTCTCAATATATATAGGAAGATTGAAATCATATCAAGCACCTTCTCTGACCACAATACTATGAAACTAGAAAACAGTAATAATAAGAACACTGAAAACAGACAAAGACATGGAAGCTAAATGGCATGTAATTAAACAATGAATGGGTCAACAATGAGATGAAGGGAAAAAATCAAAAGATACCTTGAAACAAATGAAAAAGAGGACACAAGAATTCAAAATCTATTGGAAACTGGGAAAGCAATCCTAAGAAGGAAGTTCATAGCATTACGGGCCTATCTCAAAAAACAAGGGAAAGCTCAAATAAATCTAACTTCACACTTAAAGGAGCTTGAAAAAGAACAACAAATAAAGCCCAAAGTGAGTAGAAGGGAGGAAATAATAAATATCAGAGCAGAAATAAATGAAATAGAATCTAAAAAAAATGATACAAAGTATCAGTGAATCCAAGAGTTAGATCTCCAAAAAAATAAACAAGATTGACAAACCTCTATCCAGGTTCAACAAGAAAAAAAGAGAGAAGACCTAAATAAATAAAATCAGAAATGAATTAGGAGAAATAACAACTGACATCAAAACAACAACAACAACAACAAAGGATTGTAAGAAAACATTATGAACAACTATATGCCACCCAACTGGACAACCTGGATGAAATGGATAAATTCCTAGAAATATAAAATCTTCCAAAACTGAATCAGGAAGAAACAGAGAACCCAAAGATACAGATTACACCTAGTGAAGTTGAAGCAGTAATCAAGATCTCCCAACAAACAAAAGCCTTGGACCAGATGGCTTCACAGATGAATTTTACCAAGCATTTAGAAAAGAACAAACACCTCTCCTTCTCAAACTATTTCATAAAATTCAAGAGGCGGGAAGGCTCCCAAACTCATTTTACAAGATCAGCATTATCCTAATTCCAAAACCAGGTAAAGACACTACAAAAGAAGAAAATTATAGGCCAATGACTCTGATGAACATAGATGCTAAAATCCTCAGCAACGCATTGAAAAAGATCATACAGTCTGATTCAAGCGGGATTTATTCCAGGAGTGCAAGTTTGGTACAATATTCACAAATCAATAAATGTGATTCACTACATAAACAAAATGAAGGATAAAAACATGATCATATCAATAGATGCAGAAAAAGCATTTGATAAATTCCAGCACGCATTTATAATAAAAACTCTTAGCAACGTGGAATAGAGGGAATATACTAAACATAATAAAGGCCATATATGACAAACCCACAGCTAACATTATACTCAATGGGCAAAAACTACATGGTTTCCCCTTAAGATTGGGAACTAGACAGGGATGTCTGCTTTCACCTCTCTTATTCAACATAGTACTGGAAGACCTGGCAACAGCTAGGCCTTGTCTTCTTAGACAAGAAGAAATAAAAGGCATCCAAATTGGAAAGGAAGCAGTAAAACTGCCTTTATTTGCAGATGACATGATACTGTACTTAGAGAGCCCCAAAGATTCCATCACAAAACTTCTAGAACTGATAAATGTATTCAGCAAAGAATAGCAGTATAAAAAAAATTAATATCCAGAAATCAGTTGCATTTTTATATTTCAACAATGAACTAATAACAGAAAGGAAAATTAAGAAAACAACCCTATTCACAATTGCTTCAAAAAGAATAAAATACCTATGAATGAACCTAACCAAGGATGTAAAAGACCTGTACACAGAAAATTATAAGACACTGAAGAAAGAAGTTGAAGAAGATACAAATAAGTGGAACCACATACTGTGTTCATGGATAAGAAGAACTAACATCACTAAAATGTCCACGCTACCCAAAGCAATCTATAGATTCAATGCAATTCCTATCAATACTCCAATGACATATTTCACAGAAGTGGAATTATATACACTTCTAAAGCAATTTGGTTTTATATATATACACCTGCCCTTAAAATATGCTTTAATTTATTAATAATGGCATCCCCAATGATCTGTTGAAGGATATAACTCTGAAATTATTTATTCTAATTAAGAGTTTCTTGCCAGTACCTAGTCACCATGGGGCCTGGAAGCCCCAGAGGCCAGTGTTTCTTGTTACACACATTATGCTCATTTCATATAAGTAGAACATTTTACAGTCATTGGATCTAAATAGACATCTTTATAGTGTTGCTTCATGTTTGTCACTTTTTTCCCTTACCCTGTCAAAACAGATATTTTACCTCTTTGGCTTAATCTCAATTTACAATGTATTGATGTACTTCTTTGACAAAATCTGAAAAACCTGGAACCCAGCACTAGAAGATCAAACTTTCCTTTAATACTTTAAGTAGGAAGGCAGGTATGACTGTGATGTTTCAAGAAACAGAGTAACATGACACATGGTTCTGCTACACAAAAAAAGTCCTATCTGTCTCACTACCAGGATTCTAATTCTGGCAAAAAGGTAAGTTTCTGTTTATAGGGGGAAGGCCAAAGTCAGTCAACAAAACAACAGCTCTGCATCTGGGTCACAACACCTTGGAACTGGAATGGGTCTTAGCCACGAGCCACAGGAGGGTAGGCAGAGCACAGCTTTGGGGTAAAAGCCCAGGGTTCCAGGGAAGTTTTGCCTCTTAAGAGCTACCAAGTGCTGAATTTCCCAGGCTGACCTGTCATCTAATTTGCTTCCAGTTTGGCCAATGGGAGCACTGGCAGGAGATTGGAAGGGACAGGAGAGGAGTCAGGGTCTTTTTCCTCCTTCTTTGCATCTTCTTAGACAGCAGCTGATGCTCCTTGGTGGCTCTAGTTCCTTCTGTAAAGGCTGAAGAAGGATCCTTAGACTCAGTAAACTTTCTCCCCATTTGTCCCTCCATCATCACTGTGGTAGTGGCCTCTGGCTGCTACCTCCTGTTTTATCTTCAGACGTGTCTTGTGTTTGGGTCTTAACAACTCCATTGTTCAAATCCTCCATTCCCTTCATTAAGTCCATTCTGTGCTACATTTTTGCAGTAGCTTCTGTTTTCCTGCTTAGACTCTGAATACAAGCAATACTATTTTTAAAGTAAGGTATTATGCTTATAATTGAATCTCATTTCCAGAAAAATTTAGTGTAGATAGGCACATACAAAGAGATGTAAGTTATGCATTTAATGTGCTTAGATGTGGAATATATATTCCAGAACTTTTAAAAAATTCTAATTTCTAGTTTCAACTTGTTTTCACATAATTTGTATACAGTTTCTCTTTAAAATTAAATTTCAGGAAAATAGGGGGTTTTTTAATAGAAGTTTCTTTTAGTTGGTTTATGTGTAAGCAGATGTACTTTTTTTTGTTTCATTTTTATTATTGTGTTTTGTGTTGTTGTTATTTTAACTAGATACAATCAGAATGTACCACAGGAACATTTTCCTGTAGAAATCTGACCAGTTAAAACTATAAAGACATGAATTTATTTAAGACCTTCTTCATTTGTGTTTACCCAGGATATACCCTAATTGACATAGTTAATGGAAAGAATGACCATTCAATCAGTGCTTTAATCTCCTAAGAGGAAGAAAATGAATCTAAACATAAAACGCATATGTTATTTTCATTTTGTTTTAGGAAATAACTCTCTCTCAAACTGATTGGAATAGAATTGTTCTCTAAAACTATCTCTAATGTAAATATAGGCCCTTGGATTTTCATCAAAAACAAAGTTTGTTTAAGGATATAGAAACTTTCTAGGTTAATTGAAGGCTAGAGTTATAGTGGAAATGCTTGGCTGTCTTTGGGAAGTTAAATCACAACATATCTGAACTCTCTTCCTTTTATATTTAAACAACTGTGACTATTTACATGAAGCAGAATAATGCTAAATTATTTATGCTTAAAGAATTTTGGAATTTTTAGCAGGAATGAAGCTCCTGTTCAGTGCCTGGGCAGAGCGAGACACCGATAAGGAAGGAACAAGGCAGGCATGGAGCCCGGCTGCTTAGCCTGAGAGAAACTGCCCCGTGGTGTGAGTTCCGACCTGGATCCTCACCTCCACCTCAGAGCAGGAGGAGCCCAGGCCCTGCCTGAGGTGGTCATGTGGGGCTATAGCCCACCAATGGGATCACCATTAGATCATGCTCTACACCAACTGTTTAAGCACACCCCCCAAAATTCTTATGTTAAATCTTCATACCATTCAATGTGATGGTATTAGGAGGTGGAGCCTTTGGGGTGATTAGGTCATGAGAGTGAAGCCCTTGTGAATGGGATTTGTGCCCCAGAGAGTCCCTCCCCTCTGCCACCATGTGAGGACACAGTGAGGAGACAGCTATCTATGAACTAGGAAATAGGTCATATACCAAACCTGTCAGCACCTTGACCTTGGACTTCTCAGCCTCCAAATCTGCAGGAGGGATACAACTCATATTTGCAGCAACGCATCTCAGTCAGGCGCTGATGCTGCCACAGCAGAGTCTAATTTCCTGCCCCACCTGAGAGTTGAGTCTTATCTCCAGTACGGTTAGAATTTTGTACATTTTTTTCTGCAAAAATATGTAGACAGCAGGTAGCCAAATTATCAGGCCTTCCTGGGCAGAATAAAAATGAGATATGTTAGGTCATTACTAGATAATCTATAAGTAATTTTACAAATATAGTCCAAACTAAAATAGGTAAATTCTTAAGACATTTTAAAGATTTCATGGGGCCTGTAATAGCTAATAGGTTTTAGACTGTGTAAACTCAGGTGGAAAAAAATGAAAACTTTCACAATAAACATCTCCATTTTATGCTCTATGTTGCCTTACTGAATCCTCCTGGAAGACTGGTACTGCAGGCATAAGTAACCCTGAAGACCAATTCTTCCTCCTTCCACGGCAAAGACACCTAGGGGCCTTTGAGTAGGTTGTAAACAATGGAGAACCTGGCTGGTATTGTTGATGATCAAGGGGCCTGGCCCTGAGCAGGGCTGCCTAGGGCCAGCTCTGGGGTGTCGGTTCTTGGCTTTGTGCAGGAAAGATTTCACAACACAAATCCAGGTAAATATTAAAGCTGGGGACACTGAAACAAGGGAGGGCCTAGGGTAGAAGAAGCAATGGGAGAGACTAGGCTGGGCTGCCTTAGCTCCGCTGGAGGTCAGAGAGAAAAGGATCTTGGGGACAAGTTTGGGGGATTAGCCTGGAATAAGCTGCCACTGACCATTGCTCGCTCCCCTGACTGCAAGTCTCAAGGGGACCCTTAGAGTTTAGGAGATGTGTACCTATGCGGGAGGAAGTAAGGGAAAGAAATGGCACAGCTGCTCCCCAGAGGGAGAGCATACAACACTGCTGGGTCTTTTGTCTCTTTCTCGCAGGTGGGAATCTTAGGGAAGGTCACAGGGGAGAGTTTCAGTGGCATATCCATTAGTTTTCCAGGTGTGCCCTTTCAGGGTCATGGTCTCCACTGATTGGTCAGTGCCAGGGCAGGGGTCGTTAGTCAGTGCATCTGGTCCTGATTTCACACACCTGGGTCTGCTGTTTTTCTAGGCCTAAAGCTGAAATACAACTAAGGCCTAGATATTATCTCCAGGGAGGTGATCTTCTGTATCCGGCTACAAATTGTTTGGCTAGTTTGTTCAGCTGTCTCAGCTTTCCTATTAGACTTGCCAAGAAATTTTCCTAGCTTCTTACTATCCTGTCTCAGTGTCAACAGGTAGAATAGGTGGCTGGTTATAAGAAAACTGATTTATGAACAGGACTGTCAAAATGGCATTGGGATTTGGCTCCTTGGGTGATGGCAGCATTTAACTATGAACTATGCACAGTGGGGAGCTTCCTGCAACAGAGTTACCTTTCAAAGGACAGGAAGCAACGGAAGCAACAGCAGCAGGTGATTGAAGAAAGCTCACAGGGTGAGAGCAGCTGAGTGTTGAAGATGAGGCCCCTTGGATGCAAAACCAAAACACACGCCATGTAGAGCTGGTGCCATCAGCCCGAAGCCAAATTGCCTGGGCATCCATGGGGACCTGGATTTGCTTAATGGATTAACTTTCTCCTGGTGGAAGACAAGCATACTTCCTCCAATATACCCTCAGGGCATGACCAAGAACCTTGTTAAGAACAATAGGTACCAAACAAGGGAATTTTCAGAGAATTGCTGGTGCTCACTATCTAAGATTAGCAGCCTCTGTGAGATGATAGTAGAAGCATGGAGGGACCCGTTATAATATATGAGAGTCAGAGAACCAGAGTTCTATTCATTTACAGCGTTTGGCACTTAAGGATTGCAAAATTGGTCAAATGTGGGGGATTTGTAGTTTGAAATTCTGGCCAGATACATGTTGGTTAAGCATGTGACAATGAAAGGTAGAAACTGGGAAAGTGTCATGTCTCTCAGCTTCTCTGTTCATTTAAAATCATGTAGGTTAAAAATGATTTCTCTGGGTATAAAAAAATAAGATTAATTGACTGTAGAACTAGGTTATTCTGGGCATTTCATCTAAGCAGCCAAAGAGGAATTCAGACAAATCGAGCGGATGAGATGGGGCTGGGCCTGGGGAGGAAAAGGAACCTGGTGATGAGAAAGGGCAGTGTGAGTGTGCGTCCCCTGCACTCCCTTCCCTGGTCAGTGTTTACCACCAAACCTCTCCTTGGAGGATTTATTTAAACAATAAACATTTATTGAGTTTCAACTATTTGCTCAGCAATGGACACGGTCAGTGCTAGACTTGGGTTTATAATGGTGACATGATCCTTGACCTCCTGGACCTCATTGTCTAATAGGAGAAAACAAGCCTGTAAGAAACTAATTGTACTCTATTAGTTGCCAGCAGCTTTGGAGGCATTGAAGAGGGAGAATATTACTTTTATTGGATGGAGATGAAATAGCCAAGAAGTTCTTCGAATAAGCACTGACGCTTGAGCTTTAGCAACGTAAATTTGTTCACCCAAAGGACTTACCCAAAGAGGAATAGTCTATGAAAAGCAGTATACGCAAAGGCATAGAGGAATGCAAGGGTCTAGTACATTGCAGTAATAGAAGGCTATTTGTTCCAATGAGAACATAGAGCGTGTGTGGTGAGAGTGGAGGGTGGGAGGCCCAAGTCCTGAGGGCTGTGTGTCAAGCTCGGTAGCTGGAGCTTCTTCCTGCAGGTGATAGGGAGACAATGAAGGCTTTAATGCAGGAGACTGGCAGGATCAGATTCTAAGATGTGTGAGGGTGAAAAGCTAGCTAGCTCCAGGCAACGAAGACTAAGAACTCAAAGCAGGAAAAAATATTTCCGGAGGTTCCACAGCTGGGCAAGCCAGAACTTCATGCATATTTTCTTTGTTTTGTTTTGTTTTTTTAACATATGCCTCAAAATAATCAATTGTACATATGTTTTCATAACTTTTTAATGAAGAATAAAGTAAGCATAACAAATGTAAATTCTGAAAAGCATACTTTGAACACATTTTTTTAGGAAGAGATTTAAAAAGACTTATGCTCATAGTATTAATTTAGGTAAAAAAACATTTTATTAGGACATTAGGTTATAATCATGTGTTTCATTTATAATCTTTAAAACCTCATTTGATTATATAGTAGGCTTTTAAAAAGCAAGAGAAAAAATAAGAAAGAGAAAAGAATTTTTTTTTTGAAAAAGGCACAAGCTAGAGGAATACAGTAAGCCCTCCTGAAATCTAACACAGAGCCTAAAGTGTAATTGTGAGTAGATCCTAAAAGCATCTTAGTCCTTTCCTTGTTTTTCCCTTTACTGTACACAAACCAAATCCTTTAATTTCCCCTAATTTTTATATTAAGGTTCTTGATTAAAGGGATTCATGTTTAAAATTATGCTTTAGTTATATCTCACATTATAGAAATTTACTTGTCTTTCTAAAAGAAATAAAAAATGCTTTCAGAATTATTTTGTATCTTTTTAGAAATACCATGAAAATAGATAACCTATAAAATGGTGAGGGTTGGCCCTATTCAACTATTTTTAGAGGAATAAAATGCCAAAAATATGTCCCAAATATTGAATGTGTGTAGGCAAAGATAAGGAATCAGTACAGGTACTTTACTGGAAATTACTCCCTCAGCTTGTGAAAAGCAAGAAGGATCCTGGTTTATTCTCAAACTTTCATTTAGGTTTTTATGCCCCCTAGTGGATATTTGGTACTTCTGCAGCTGTAAAATAATGCTGACATTTTTACAGCATCTCCTTTGTGTGTTCAACCTGTTTATAGCGACTATATGTGACATTTATGTACCCCCTAAATATTCAAAACATAAGGATGTAGCATCATTTGGGCCATACAACTTTTGATAATTTAATAAAAGCTCTCAAAACTTTCAGGAAAATGCCTATGAAATCATAACTATTATAGAGTTCCCTGACCCACCTGAATTTTATCAATGAATTCCTTAAGGGTCCATGGACTACTGGCTAAGAACTGCTCATTCAGATGTAGTAGCCTATAGCTTCCCCTTTCATTTAATATATGTTAAGATTTCTAATGCTGTGAACAAATGAAAAAAAAAAGGAAAAATATAATTTTTAAATAGTAGCCCAGAATCTGGCTTAGATTTAAAAAAATAACAGAGAATGTAGAATGCTTTAAATAACTATATATGCAATGTGATCCCCCAAAATTCTCAAGCTTTCAACATGAGTAAGATACGATAGTGATTGATCCTACAGGCAAGAGAGGTAGAGACAAAATCAAGGCAGCTTTTTAAGCAAACACTAATTTTAAAATGTCAAATAGAAATCTATTATCAAAGTAATACCAGGGCCCCTCTGGCAAACAAATTCTGTACCACAAGCAAGTTTTATATAGCAACACTCTAAAAAAAAGTCATTTTCTACTCGCAAACATTGCAGCTACTGTAAAAATTATCCATCAAACTATGATCTTTCTAGAATACCAAGTTGATGAAAAAAAAATCCATGGATAACATAGCTAGTGAGACTCTAAGGGGTAGAATTTTTTTTTTTTTTAGATTTTATTTATTTTATTTTTAGACAGAGGGGAAGGGAGGGAGAAAGAGAGGGAGAAAAACATTAGTGTGTGATTGCCTCTCACACGTCCCCTACTGGTGGCCTAACCCACAACCCAGGCATATGTACTGACTGGGGAATCGAACCAGCGACCCTTTGGTACGCAGGCTGACACTCAATCCACTGAGCTACGACAGCCAGGGCAGGGATAGAATTATTAATTGAGAAGTGATCCAGCTTACAGGTCAGAAGAAATTATTTCTCAGACCTCTCTGACTAGCAGTCAGGTCTGAGGGAAAAATTCAAATACAACATCAGTAATTATAATACACACATGCAATCAGCTAATAGGTTTAGCCAGGGCATTATTGCCCATATCACTTTCATCTGATTTTTTTTAAGGACACTGCATTAGTCTGAGCTGCTATAACAAAATACCACAGACTTGGTAGTTTATAAACAGTAGAAATGTATTCCTCACAGTTCTGGCAGCTGACAAGTCCAAGATCATGGTGCCAGCAGATTTGCTGTGGTAGATGGTGAGGGCCCATTTCCTGGTTCATAGACATTTTTTTCACTGTGTCCTCAGATGGTGGAACGGGCTAGGGAGCTCTGTAAGATCTCCTTTTATAAGAGCATCAATCCAGTTTTTGAGGGCTCTGCTCTGATGGGCTAACAACCACCCAAAGGCCACACCTCCTAAAATCATCACATTGAGCATTAGGATTTCAACTTACCAATTTGGGAGAGACACATTCAGACAGATCATACCAGATCCCTGTTTTTCCCAATACTGGTTCATGTCCAATATGAAGTTGCTGAGTTTTGTTGTTGTTTTTTTTTTTAATGTACCTGGCGGTGTGGGTGACAGTTGCTAGGGCGCCAAGGTCAACCAATTGACTGGACAGAAAAAAAAAACTAATGTAGTAGTTGAAATATAGACAGTATTTATTGAAACAACACCTGCCCTATACAATGTACAGGTTGCTCCTAGACTTCTGTGCAGCTGTTCAGGATCTATTCACTCTACTTACACCTAGAAATTTAGACTTTTACATTGTAAAAAAGAAAGAAGGAGAGTAAGAGATTGACTTACAGTAAGCACTGAGGTTTATTTTCATGTCAGCATTTCCTTCCTGTTATATGAAGATCTTTCCTATTTTCATGATTGCTTATAAAATACATGGTGTTTTCTGTTTTCTCTGTTAGTATCCATCGGAAATAGTTCCACACACACACACAAAAGTTCACGACTGAGCTGGGGGAGTTTGCGTTGTATAATATTTCTATTTTACCAAGTGAGCATATATTTATATTCCTCAAATAAGAAGAGAAGAAAAATAGAAACTATATGAATAGGACCAGGAAGCCATCAGTATTTTGTTCAAACACTATGTGAGAAACGTCATAGAAATATTTTTCTATTGGAGATCTAAAGACAGCCACATGCTAGCCATATGATTTCTGGAGAAATGAGAAGAGGGAAAAATTGAGTGAATATTAATAAAACTTGGTTTATAATGTATTTTTTTAAATTGTGCACAGTTTTCAACCTATTTCACTATTACTTGACAAATTAGGAAGATGGATGGATGACCAGACAGATGACAGATGATAGACAGATTCATTCTGCTTATTGTAGCACCAAGTGCATGCCAGAAATTAAGCACTTTGCATGAAACTTTTAGACAATATTTGCGGTTAAAACCCTCAAAAAACAATTGAATCTCTTTCGAAGAATTGGTCCTCCACTCAATATGATTTTTAACATATGATAAAAGATTGTAATTATAGCCAAGTACTTGGGGGCAGTTACAAAAATGTACATTTACCGTTTTGATATGAATGACACCTCCATATCGGACCTTTTAACTGATGTGAGGAGGAAAGCGAGCACCAAAAACGAGGTTTGACAGACGTCCAGGGTGACGTCCAGGATCAAAAAGAGACTGGAGCTGCCCTATGTGGTGACATACGGCAAAGAGCGGACAGTTAGCAGAAGCAGAGGAAAGTAGAAGTAGGGGGAAAGCTTGCCTTCCATAAACAAAGTTCAAGCCTGCTCGTTTTTATTATGTCCAACTTCTTGGTAGCTATCCTTTTTATATTATGCTATCTTCTCTCCTGTTTTCTTCTGTCTTTTAAGAATTCGATATTTACCTTATTTGACCTTAAAGGACACTGTAGCCTTTAAATCATTTTTATTTAAATATTTTTAAATGTTTCTGTGAAAATAAACCACATCTACATAATAGTTTAGTGTAACTCTTCAGAAAATAGATTTTTGAAGATGGGAGACATAATACTAAAGTCCCAAAAAAACAGAAATAACAGAACATATAATATTGCTTGGCTTAGCATAAATTTAAGAATAAAGAGTCAGGAAAAAATGCAGTGTGTCTTTATATGGAATATAAAGAATAAAAAACCAACCAGCACACAAGTTGCCTAGGATAGAAATAATCATTAAAAGATGACAGTATCATAGGCAATGTTTTATTAAATGATCATTTAGCAAAAATCAGTGTCACTTCTCATTATAAAGCTTTCTATTCTAAGTCTTTCCTCCACTGAGTTTCAGGGAGATATGACACATGAGGTATATAATGCCATTTTGCTTCTTACTAAGTGTTTGAATACTAGTTAAAAGGTCTTTTGTTAAACAAAAGAAAGCAGCTGGTTCTGCCAGGGAGAGACATTCCCCATCCCAAGCAGATTCCATGTCCAATTGCATCTCTGTGGATAAAAATTACCAGCTTGCATTTCTCAAGGTCATTCCTAGAGAAGAAAATAGACAAAATGGACACCGTAAGAACAGGCACAAATCACATTGTTTATTTCCCGATTCTCCAGCATACTGAAACTAGTAAAATATGCTTCAACTATTACAAGTATCAACAGCAGCCCAATCTTAAAAAGGGGAGGAGAGCAGGAAGAAGGACAAAAAGGGTGACATATACCGAGCCAGCAGGTGTGTGGAAAGAGGCAGCAGGTGGTCCTTGGGAATCAGGCCAGGGCTGGGGCTGTCGCTACCAACAATCCCAGGACAGCCTGGAGGACCTTAAGCACCCTGCCCTTCCCCTTCTCGACCTCTGCCTTAGCCTCACAGCAGCAGAGCCTTAGAGACCTTCCTAATTTACTCTAAGGTTAGAAAGCTCTGGCCTCCTACTCCCTAGTAAACAGAAGAGAGAGGATGTCTCAACCAATGAGAAAGTTCTCCCTTCTTCTTTCCTCCATAATCACTGTGGTACTGACTGGTCATCTCTAGTGCTCCTTTTTGTTTTCTTGATTGTGAAGAAATTTTTGATTACAAAACAAAGATGGTTGAGGGAAATAAAAACTACAATTGTATTTGATGCAGATTAGCATAGCTTTTATGACATGGAACCACCATTAGGTACTATCTGTTACCTCTTTTCCCTTATGGGTCCTTCCAGGCTGTGAGTTTGCTGCCTTTCAGAAAGCTGGTTCACATCCTTACTTTCTACCATTTCATCACAAAATAAACAAAATATTTTATTATACTCATTTTTTTCCTTTCTGAATAACAAGTGCATGGTCTGCTTCACTTACTTATATTATAATCTCTGTTTACATTCAAAAAGGATCTGCAGTGATTTATTTTTCTCTAGTTGAATCCCAGTCACCTCATCAAAAATTGATTTTTCAGAAAAGTCTGCTCTTTTAATCGGCCCAGAATCCCTTTGACCAAGTCCCTCAGAATTAATTTTCTTCCTTCTTTTAGCTGCAGCCCTTCCGAGTGCCTAAATCTCCCCTCTACGCACATCACCACCTGTTACCTGAACTCACAGTCTTCTGTCATCTTAACATCTTATTGAGCTTTGGGTCTATACCAAACAGTTAAGCTCTTAATTTTAATGATTACAAGTATGCTGGCCTCGCCTACTCTATGATATTAAAGAAATAATTTTTTTAAAAGTAGTTAATAAATACTAACTTTTAAAAAATCTCTTTTTTAACTGTTTCATTGTTTATTCTATTACAGTTGTCCCATTTTCCCCCTTCAACCCCCCTCCACCCAGCCCACCCACCACTCCCAGGCAAGCTCCACACCATTGTCAATGTCCATGGGTCCTTCATGTATGTTCTTTGACTAATCCCTTCACTGTCTTAGAGAGGCAGAAAAGACTATTTGTGATGGATTCATATAGCTATTTTATTTTATGTATTTGTATTTTTAAAGGATTATTTTAATTACATGGACTCAGAGCTTATCTTCCCTGGGCTTAACAAATAGTTGAGTTTTGTTTACTTTGTCTTTTGAAAAACATTTTCTAGATCCTAACTGACAGATATTAAAATAAAGAAAAAAAGCTTTTGAAAAACTGCTTATGTGTGTGCACATACAGGGGTATATTTGTGTTTTAGATTTCTCCAGGTCCTACTGAATAACCAGTGCAGGGAGAAAGATGTTTATAAACTAGGGCTGGGTACTCAGTGTGAGCTGTGGCAAACATGGACATTGATTCATGTGCACACAGCATTATATATAAAAAAAAATTGATCTTCCAATCCTATTGCCATATCTCTTACAGTAAGAAAGAAGTTTTCAGGCCTTTTTTGCTCACTTTGTAAATTCCTTTCATAATCAGATTGTAAATAAACATAATAAGTCATAATTATGGCTTAGCTCCCCCAGTGGACTACAAAAAGTCACCATGCTTCATATGGACACAACACCCCAGTTCTCAGGCTATTAATATATTTTACTATTAATTAATACTGTCATTCTGATGCCAAAATCTTGTGAAAATTTCAGTTACGGTGAATTAGCCCAGCTTCTGGTCACCCATAAATGTTGACAAGAAGAAGTAGCTGGGCCTTCAAAGCAGAGGCCCAGAGCCTGGCATGGGGTCACCCAAAGCAGAGCCAGTCAGCATAGCTTGCTGTCACTCTTACCAGCCTTTCCTTGGCTAATTCCTCAGCAACTTCCACCTCCATATTGACACAGAAACGTTTTCCCACAAAAACAGTGATGATTTTCCTAGATCCCCTTTCAAGATATTATGTTCTTCCGAATACTCCCAAAGCCCCCTTGAGTCTGGATTCTAATACCTCAGCGCCTCTGAGCCCTATTTCTAGGACTAAAGTCTCAGAGAGCTGAGGACCCCAGAGGCCCCGAGTGAGCAGGGGGTAGTTGGAGCTGCACTGCTGCAGCTGGGTAACTTCTGCAATAATATGATCAAAAGATTTCCTTCTTACCCCCACCCCTAGCGATGAACTCTTAGGAGAACTCTCTATAGGTAAGGTAGGGAAAATGAAGTCATTCAGCTAATATTTACTAAAAGCTTACTTTGTGCTAATGAGACACAAAATAGAGAAGCTCCTGGTTATATTCTAATGTTGGCAGGGCAGGTAGGGAGTCAGAAAATAAATACATTAAAATTCTATTAAATATCATGTGTTAAGTACTGTGAAAGTAATCAGATGGGAAAATGATGAGGAGAGAATAAGACCACTATGGATAAGACAGCCAGAAAATAACTTCTTGAATGGAGACCTTTAAGGCTCAACCTGAATAATGATGATCTGGGGGCTGCACATGTGACAGAAAGCCAGATGGCCAGTGTGGCCAGAGGGCAGCGCGCTTGGTGGAGGATGATGTGAAATATAGGCAGAAACTAAATGATATAGGCCCTCAGAGACAAAAGCGAGGAATTTGGATTTATTTTCATTTCAAGTCTATTAGAAGGTGAAGCAAAGTAGCAACAGTCCAATCTCCATTTTTAAAGCCATTAACTGCGGTTGCTATGCTTGCATGAATTGTAACGTGGTAAATGTGAAAAAGAGAGTTCAAGGTTAAGAGGCTGTATCCATGGGCCTGGCAAGCAATGATGGCTTGGGTTGTTGCAGAAAAATGGATGAGGAAAGAGAACCAAAGGACATAATCTCATTTGGTGAGAGACAACAAGACTAGCTGAGCACTGAGAAGATGAGACTGAGGATTGGGTGGTTGTTTCAGTTTTGACGTAGGCAATTGGGTGGTTTCAGGTTCAGTTGAATTGCAGGTGATAGACCAGGTAGAAAGAACAGATTTGAGGGGAGCAGAGGAAGCTAGGGAAATGAAAGTCCCTTTTTGGCAAATTTAAATTGTAATTGGTTCTTGAATAGAGGTAGGAATTTTCAGACCAGAGCATTGAAAATATGAGTCTGATTTTCAAAATAGACATCAGGGCAACTGATGTAAATTAGGTTATCATCAGCTTATGGATAGTAGTTTTAAGTCACAAGGTTGGACAAAATCACATAGGAAAAGGATTTACATGGGGAAGATAAGAGGACTTGAGTTTGAGACCTAAATTATCCCAAGATTTAGAAATTAGTTAAGGGAAAAAGAGCCAGAAATCAGATAGTGAAGCAGCCAATGAGATAAAAGCACCACTGAGGAAATTTTCTAATAAATACTGAAGCCAACAAAATGTGTTTCAGAGAAAGAGAAGTCAACTAACCAAATACAAATGAGGGATTGAGAAAGATTATCATGCCTTTGGATTTCACAAGTGAAGGTTAATGGGACCTTGGAGAGTTTATTTTTAAGTGATTATACCTGATGAAATAAATGTGATGTTCCAATTTTTCTACTTAAATTTTATAACTAATCCAATGTTGAAAAAATTAAGTAGAAAAACGTGTTATTCAGACTATAAAATTCAGCATAGAAATGTTTATTATTAAATAAAAGTAAAGAACTATGCCATGTTATAGAAAGGACAAATTGAAGAGCTATCAATTAAATCATCTGGCTTAAAGTATTTTCCAGTCAAAAAGAGTTCTAAATGTTAGAATTAATTTTAGAATGCAAGGTTAAAAGTAATTCTTATATTCATGTATTTGTAACTTCTGGTTTATTAAAATTTTAAGCCATATATATTTTAGTCATGAAGTAGAGATAGATTACTCCAAAACATCATTTGGCTTAAAGCAAAAAGCTATTTGTAGCAGGTAGGAATAACTAACTTTCTGTGACTTAAAACAATTTTTTTTCTCTAACCCAGGTACGGTGACATGGTACCAAAAACCATAGCAGGAAAGATTTTTGGATCCATCTGTTCACTGAGTGGGGTCTTGGTCATTGCTCTGCCCGTTCCAGTGATTGTATCCAACTTTAGTCGCATCTACCACCAAAATCAACGAGCAGACAAACGGAGAGCACAAAAGGTGTGTATTCAGCTCTGTGTAACCATTTAGCATCTCCCACTCCTCACGGTGAGCTTTAAAATACATTACTGGCTGTTCAGTGTTCCAGATCCGGGCAACCGTTGTATCAGTCAGCACAAGCTAGGTTACACTACAGCAAAGGAACCTGAATACCTCAAAGCACAGCAAGGAATATTTTTCAATCATGTTACAAGTCGATTACTGGTCCAGTGATGGAAACTCCACCTTGACAATGTATTTCTGCAATCATTTAAGCAGAAGCAAAAGGACATGTCAAATCACACACTGACTCCTAAAGCTTCCTGCTGGAAGTGGGCCAAGTCATTTCCATCTCAACTGGATTAGACAAAGCAAGTCACATAGCCATTTTAACTTCAAAATGGGAAGGGAAATACAATCCCACTGTGCAACCAGAGTCAGAAAGAAAGAAATATGTAAAGAATAACAGTAATGACAGTAGCGAAGCCAGATAGATTCTTGGCAAATTTTATTAGAACCTGGTTTCTAGATTCATTTTGTCTCTATCCACTAGGGGTCAAGTGGGTTCCAGCAGACAAAGGCCATTAAAGGGCACCCAAATGTGTCTTGGTTATTTTACACAGAAAGTAGGAGAAATCTGATCACTTGTGGCTGAGTTCTGTTCCTGGCCCAGCAGTTTCCTGTGTCTCTGTGTTCCACGCCAGCTAGTTAAACCCTCCAAGATTAGCGTGGTGCACACTCATCTGCAAAGCAAAATGGGAGAAACAATACCTGTCTCACAATCAGACTGAGATTATACTCAAATGCATATAAATCTACATAAGCATTTTATAATATTAACAATGTAGACATTTACTAATGGCTTACAATGTGCCAAACACTGGCTTAATGTTTTTCAAAAACTAACATAAAATTTTACAAGTATAGGATTTATAGGCTTTAGTTACCCAAATTATTCCTATTTTGTAGGTGAGAATCCTAAAGTACCCAGAAACTGAGAAATTCTAAGGTCACATACCTAGTAAATTGGAGGACTATCATTCAATGTCCTCCAAGCCAATCTGGCTCCCACATCCATACACTCACACATGGTGGTAGAACACCTCTCAGAAACTGACTGATCATTAGAACGCTTCCCACCCCAGCCTTTGTCAAAACAGTCACCTTGAGAACCAGGACCCTTGTTGCTTACAAATAATTTTGGAAGTCTCCTTTGTAATTTCCCCAGGACTATAGTGCTAAGTTTCCAGTATTCTTTACAAACACTATATCTTTGTCCTTTAAGGATATATTTACTTCTTTAAATATCCCAAAACCATTCAAAACCTTGACTGAAAGAGATGTACAACCTGGGTAATGTGGTATAACTATAAAATATCATGAGAGATTCGTGTGCAGCTTAGAACTGGATGTGTAGGTAATTCCAAAACAGGATTTTGAACATACCTTTGAACAATGAAAATCTCTTTAGTAAAGTATAAAATCTCATAAAATGACTCTTTGGATAGTTCAAGTTAATCAGTGTAGTCACATAGTATATTATTCAGAGACCTCGTTCATGTCCATTGTCAGATGTCCTCTTCCTCTACAAAAGAGTCATTCTTTAAGCTTTATAGTTTGCTTTACAGAACCCCCATCTTTTGACAAGTATCTAACCTTTAACTAATTATCGTAGAACATAGTAATAAATAGTCCAGTTACTATGAATAGACAGAACTGATAATCCAAAACACAGGGAGAGTTTGAAAAAGGCACCCTTTGGGCAATTGTAGTCTTATGCAAGGCATAGTTTTGGCTAGATGACATGGACGGAATTTCCATCAGGGACTTTCATGCACTGGGACCCTGGGTCTGGCCACACTTGAAAAATCCCTCTTCTGAGGACACAAGTACCTTGTTTACAATGAAGAAATCTTACAAAAACCTGAGCTCCCCAGTACCCATCAATCTCTGTTCTAGAAATTCCTTCTTTAATAAAAGAACTAAATATAAATAATTTTTTCAATGCCAGTGAAAGCTACCTATATGAAAACTGTAGGAACTACAAATCTGATTTTCAAATAAACCAATCTCTAAAATATTGGGTTAGCCAAAAAGCCTGTTTAGTTTTTTTTTTCCATAAAGTAAAAGACACATTTTTCATTTTCACCAAAAACCTTATTGACTTGGATATTTTGAGTATGTGGGTATCTCCTGTGTGGTAAAATGTTGATTGTTTTCAATTAATGTCTCAATTTGATCGCTATAAACTTCAGCTGGTTTACCTGACCCTGGAGCACCATCCAGTGAGAAATCCCCAGCATGAAACTTCACAAACCATTTTTGACACATTCAATCAGTCACGGCACCTTCTCCATACACTGCACAATGTATTTTCTGTATTTCAGTTGCGTTTTTACCTTTTTTTAAATAATAAAAGATAATATTTTTATTATTTATTATTTGGCATATTATAATATGCCAAAAAGTTGCATATTTTCTTCCATCTTCATATTAAAATGATACACAAAAATTCACTAATTTTCTGGGGCTTTTTTTAATGCATGCTGATGTGACAGCTGTCACAATACCATCTAACAAAATTGTTTCTAATGAAGTTAAAAACAATGAAGCACTACTAGAGTTATCTTAAGGAAAAAAAACAAAGTTTTTGGCCAAACCAGTTTATGAGGTCTGTCTGGAAAAAGTCCAGCCATTGTTAATATAACAGGAACAGCTTGGGTGACATAAATGTAACCTGACAGCCAAGGAGACTGGACTGGAATGCACTTCCATGAACAATGACAACTTCACTGTACTTGTCAGTGGGGGCAGTAGATGCCATTGAGTGAGCATGTGTTCTCTGTGGCCTTCGCATTCAAAATGACTGAGCAAGTAGAGCAACAAATATGCATCAGATTTTGCATTAAGCTCGAATATCCCTCTGTGGAAACTCTTCAGATGATTCAGAAGGCCACAGCTATGGGCAACTGGTGATTGGCAGCTTCATCATGACAACATGCCTTCTCATGCTTCACCTCTCATGCAGAGGTTTTTGGAGAAACATCAAATCACCCAGATGACTCGGCCCTCCTACGGCCAGATTTGGCACCCTGCAACTTCTGGTTTTTCCTAAAATTAAAACCACCTTTGAAAGGGAAGACATTTTAGACCATCAATGAGATTCAGGAAAATACGACAGGGCAGCTGATGGTGATTGGGAGAACTGTGTGAGGTCCTGAGGTGCCTACTTTGAAAAGAACTGAGGCATCATTGTCCTATGTACAATGTTTCTTATATCTTGTATCTTCTTCAATAAATGTCTCTATTTTTTCATATCACATGGCTGGATAACTTCTGGACAGACCTCGTATGCACTTTTTTCAAACTTTGACATCTGTAACAAGCAAATCAACAAAGAAAATCTTAGACTATATTAGAAGCCATTTTGCCTATAGAAATTTAGAATACAAAAATTTTTAAATGTGATGTAAATAAGTACATCAAATTGAAAAGCATGTTTTATGAGTGCTTTTTAGTATTTTTAAAATATCTTGTATTCTAAGTGTCTGCCATAAATCAGTGAATTTTGCATATCACGACTACCAGAAAAATTGGTTCTATTGGAGTCAGATATTGTAACTTGGTGTGATATGTCTAGTAAATAGCCTGTAACCAATAAACTGAATTTAGTCATCTAAGAAAAAGTAATGGATATGGAACTAAATAAGTTACCAAGGGATACTTCCTATTTACCTTCCCAGGAGATTTAAAAAAAAAAAAAGACCAAGTATTTGTTAGGCTCAAATAGTTTACATTCCTGTGGAACTGGTTGACTGACAAATACCAAAGTTTTGCAAAAATAACCAGCTAATTCAACCAAGCAAGGAGTCCTTTCAGTAAAAACATCCATCAACCAGAATAATAAGTAATATTTCAAAATGATTTTCAGGTCAGATCTTGTGGTGTTTGGTCCCATTTCACCTCCGAGCTCAAGCAAAATCATGAAATATTCACCATATGCATTTGGGAACATCCCATCTTCACTCAGGGATACCTTCCCTCTTCTAGGTTCTTCCCACCAGCAAGGGCTCTTCTTGCTTTCACTGCCTGTCCCCACCCTTTAAGGAAATGCATTTACTCCATTTCTATCAGTCCTTGATAAATTCTTAATGATATGCTGATGTATGAGTGAATACAGACAAAAACTGTAATATCTCTCCTCCACCCCATCATCATTATATTTTAAAAGATGTATTTATTCACTGTTATTCAATAAACATTTATTGAATAGAATATATTAGCCAGAGTGAAGCTAAGTTAATGCAATAACAAGGTTTGATATTTTGAAGCAAAGAGCTTACCCTATTTTAAAATACAAACCATACCACTTACTCATCTGCATACTTACAAGACTAACTGGTGAATAATTATTATGTATAATAGTGATAGTAATTATGATTATAATTTAATGATGCTAACTGTAACAACAACAGCCCTTCCTAGAGTTTCTAGTATGTCCCAGGTGCTTTATATCTGTTATTTATAATTTCACAATTAACTTGCAAGGAAAGTGTTATTTCCATTTTACAAATGACTAGCTCATGCTCACACATCTATTGATTAAAATCTAAAACAAGAAAATTCTGGCATTATAAGAACTATGAATCTTTTTTCTCTTTCACCTACCTACATCCTGTTTCAGCTCTCCCCTCTCCCATCTTGTTGCTCTCTCATTCCACTGCCCCTTTCCTCGGAGCCTCTCAGTGTCCCTTCCACTGACCTAAATCCCAGCCCTGCCTCTGCCCAGCCCTGCCATCTCCAGCATTAACCAAGCTCTAGAGCTGGGAATCTTGCACTTTCTCCACTGACTTCCTTCCTCATATTTTGTTATTGCTTGGCACTAACTTGACTCATTTCTAGAGTAGTAGTTTTCCTTATAAGGGGGAAGATTCCAATAAATTCCTTAAATTTTGAAAAGATGGTAAAGTTCACCACCTCCACATGAGGCATTTTACTAAACCTTAAATGAAAGTTAAAGTATAAGTATAATTGACTTCCAGCCAAGATGGAGGCATAGGTAGATATATTTTGCCTCCTTGCACAACCAAAAGAAGGACAACAAGAAATTTAAAAATAAAAAATAACCAGGACTTCCAGAAAATTGAACTGTATGGAAGTGTGACAACCAAGGAGTTAAAGAAGAAACATTTGCCCAGACTAGTAGGAGGGGCAGAGATGGAGACAGAAAGCCAAGGCAGAGGGAATGCGGCAAAGAGGTAACTGGAGGACCAGGCAGGAGAGACAGCAGCCGGTGGTCCCACATTTGTGTGCCAATAAGCCAGGAGGAACAACAGGGGAGAAAGACAGACCACACAACCCAGGGTTCCAGCATGGGAAGAGAAAGCCACAAAACCTCTGACTGTAAAAACCTATAGTGGTTGCAATGGCGGGAGAAACTCCCAGCCTCACAGGAGAGTTTGTTAGAGGAGCCCACAGGGTCCTAGAACTTACACAAACCCACCCACCTAGGAACCAGCACCAAAAGAGACTAATCTGTTTATGGGTAGTGGTGGAGATGATTGAAATACCCAAGAGCCAACTAAGCAGCATTGTTCCCTCTCAGACCCCTCCCCCAAATACAGCACCACAAAGCAGCATGTAGGCTGCCCCACCCTGGCAAATACCTAAGGCTCCACCACTTACAAGGTAACAGGCACTCCAGAGACAAAAAAATATGGTCAAAACGATAGAACATATCAAAGCTCCCAAAACAGAACTAAGCAATGAAGAGATAGACAACCTATCAGATGCAGAGTTCAAAACACTGGTAATCTGGATGCTCACAGGAATGGTTGAATATGGTCACAAAATAGAGAAAAAAGTGAAGGCTATGCAAAATGAAATAAAGAAAAATATGCAGGGAATCAACCATGAAGGGAAGAAAACTGGGACTCAAAACAATGATTTGGAGCAGAAGGAAGAAATGAACATTCAGCCAGAACAGAATGAAAAAACAAGAATTCAAAATAATGAAGAGAAGCTTAGGAACCCCTGGTTCAACTTTAAATGTTCCAATGTCCAAATCATAGGGATGCCATAAGAGAAGGGGAAGAGCAAGAAATTGAAATCTTATTTGAAAAATGGTTAAGGAGAACTTCCCCAATCTGGCAAAGGAAATAGACTTCCGGGAAGTCCAGGAAGCTCAGAGAGTCCCAAAGATGTTGGATCCAAGGAAGCACACACCAAGACACATCATAAGTATATTACCCAACATTAAAGATAAGGAGACAATCTTAAAAGCAGCAAGAGTAAAAGGAGACAGTTACCTACAAAGGAGTTCCCATAAGACTCTCAGCTGATTTCTAAAAAGAAATCTTACAGGCAAGAAGGGACTGGCAAGAAGTGTTCAAAGTCATGAAAAGCAAGGAACTACCTCTAAGATTACCCTATCCAGCAAATCTATCATTTAGAATGGAAGGGCAGATAAAGTGCTTCCCAGATAAGGTCAAGTTAAAGGAGTTCATCATCACCAAGTCCTTCTTACATGAAATGTTAGAGGGACTTATCTAAGAAAAATAAGATGATCAAAACTATGAACAGTAAAATGACAACAAACTCACAACTATCAACAACTGAACCTAAAAAAAACAAAAACAAAAACAAACTAAGCAAACAACTAGAACAGGAACAGAATCACAGAAACAGAGATCACATGGAGGGTTATCAGCAGGGAGGAGGAGAGGGGACAAGGAGTGAAAAGGTACAGGAATAAGAAGCATAAATGGTAGGTACAGAATAGACAGGGGGAGGTTAAGAATAGTATACGAAATGGAGAAACCAAAGAACTTATATGTATGACCCATGGACATGAACTAAGTTGAGGGGGGGAATTCTGGGGGGTGGTACAAGGCAGAAGGGTTAAAGGGGAGAAAAAATGGGACAACTGTAATAGCATAATCAATAAAATATACTTTAAACAAAATAAAAAATAAAAACTGAAAAAATATGTGTAAGTAAAATTCCCTGAATACATGGTACAGGAAGTACAGTATGTGGTCTGATATTTCAGAAGTAAGGAATTGCCTCAGATTACGAGGGAGAAAGTCTTCCCTATCCCACCAGACCACTTAGGATGCCTTTATTTTTCAAAAGTATTGAAAACATTTTGTGATTTGGTAAGAAGAGGGTCTAATATAATGTCTCTCAAGCTACATGATACCTCATTTAGAAGACTGAACCCATTTAAGGAAGTTGCTAACTCAGTGGTTTTGGGCTTATACATCTTTCTCTGATTGGCATTCCAGCCTCTATTTCAGAGAATACATTGTAAAGTCTATATAATATAATTTGGTACAATTGAAAAACAATCAATTTGCTGAAAACCACTATACAATAGCCTCTGAATGCTCCACAATAAAAAGGCTCCATGTCCAATTAGTGTGAGAAATATTACATACTACATCCCCTTACACCCCCACAAGAACGTCCACAATACGGTCTGCAGCAAGGAATCTAACCTCAGAGAAACCTGCTTAACCTCTCAGCATCTCCCAAGCTTTTCTTGACCTTGGAACCAGTTTGCTTCGTTCAGTTAGCATCAGTTTTACCTATAACACTTACTAGTTTTATGGAACTAACTTTGAAAAATCCTGCCAAATTTAGGGAATTAAGAAAAAAATTCAATTTATGAAGACAAAAAATTAATTTTTCCTAACACTATCAATATTTGTCAAGGCAGATAAAGAATCTGAAAATAGCTGCAAAGACATATTTATACTGACAATATAAACCTTATTTTTAATTAAATTTTGGAAGCCTTATATTTCTTATGCAGGCTAAATATTCACTAAAACCTTACTCTAACTTCCACAATATTTGCTAGTACCTGCCCCTGCAAGGGAGTTGTATTTCCCACATGGTTAGGGGTGGCGGGCTGGAAGGAAGACATTTCCTCATACTAGTGAATGGTATTCTTTCAGCCTCCCAGTTACACAGCCAGAGTTGCTAAGATTGTCATTCTAAGTGGATCAGAAGTTAAGTGATTTTCTAAAATATCTCTGTAAAAGAATTTCTCTCAGTTACCTACTGGAAATGTAATCACAGGTCATAAAGTTTAGCATTCGACAGATATTTGGTGTGGTGATCCACAGACCATTTAAACCACGTAACCCAAAATAAATTTCATGATTGAAATTGAGATGGGAGGGGTATTTTTTCTAACCCAGTACATGAGTTAGCAAAATGGCTATTCTGTCTCTAACATAACTGCTTCCTTTTCATTAAGCTGTAGATCTACTTCTATGGTAGTGGTTGCCACCATATGTAGGCTTTCCATTAGAAAGATCACTCATTTTCCTTTGCTGGATGGTACAACATTTTTGGTTAATTTATATGTCTCCTTTATGAAAGACATAATGTATCCTAATACGGTTGCTAAATGCTGAGAGAATGACATAGGTGAGACTAGTAATTATGATATAGTAACTAGTAAATATGATAGATGCAATTATGATATATAATTACACTCAGTAGTTGCATAAAGAAAGTGGGGGAGGGAATGAAGGAGAGAGGAAGGGAGGCTGGAGAAGGGGAGGAAGGGATGGAGGGAGGGAGGAAGGAATTAGGGGAGGGAGGGAGAAAAAGAGGGGAAGGGAGAAGAAGGGAACCAAAAAAGGCATTGAATGTTCCGGGAGACCAAAGAGACTTAAGGACTGAATTTCATTCCCCTTACTGGAACCCCTTACTGGAAACAAGTAAATGTGTATTTAGTTTATTTATTTCTGAATTTCTACCGTCAACTCTAAGTCATTTCCAAATGTACTTATCACTTGCCATTGTTGTTATTGAGTATGGCCTGAAGTCCTAGCTGAGCAGCACAGCCTAGAAGTTAAAATTTCTCTCCCTTCCAGCTCCATTGTGTAGTATTGTCTCAGTATTTGGAGTGAAGTAAATATTGCACTGTCAACAAAAAGTAAAATTTGTCTATTTTTCCATCACTTGTAAATGTGATCTTTGTACAATTATTTTAACCTGGAATCAGCACACAAGAAGAATAAATTCACAAAGGAAGAGAGAAGGAGTGGACTTGAGGCCAGACAATATTTTAATGCTCTTTTGAGAGCTTCCAGACATCTCAGTGTTACTTTAAATGCTGTGGGTGAAAGGGCAACTTGATACAACAACTTTGGAGAATGTTTTGTAAAACCTATCAAACAAGATGCGCGCACACACATTTCAGCCCAGGGATAATTCTGCTTCTAGAAATCTGTCTTTTGTAGTTACTCTCATTATGACATTCAAAGCAGACATCATTGCTTATAGGAGTGAAAGATGCTTTAAAAGATTAATTGTAGCTGTCTGGATAAATAAATGATGCTTTGTTCATACAATGGTATATTATACATCCATAAACAGATGAGACGGATCTACACATGTAGATATGGAGGGAGTTCTGAGCTATGTGAAACAAAAATAGCTGAGAGTAAAAGTGCGAAGCATATTCTCCTGACTGAGTTAAATATATGTGTATATACATATGAATGCACATATACTTGCTTTTATATGCCTAGAAAACTTCTTGCAAGATTCTCTAGACATACCGTTGGTGGTTGTCTCTGAAGCACACGAGCAGGGCAGCTGCAGGGCCCAGAGAGACTGGCTTGTTTTTCATGCATGTTTGTAGTTTAAGACTTTTGCCACATGTATACATTCATTTTCAATTTTAAAAAATTTAAATATTTTTTAAATTGTTATTTTTAAAAAACCATTCCAGAGCTAGATACTAAAGATGGAATTTTTGGAGCTGTGTAGAAAGGAAAAGAAAAGGAGTCTTTATAGGACAGTTTTACCAAAAAAAGCACTTATCCAAGGTATCCCAGTTGCTTCCTTACACATACATTCTAGTTACATGTCATATAAATAGAATGGTCACCAAAACAGTGATCCCTAGGAAGTGAAAATCAGATGCATCCCATGACAGTCTAGAGCAGACACACAACAGCAGCTCTAAAATAAGGTGGATACCCGAGGTCTGATTGAGCAGCCGGTTCGCTCAGTCATGTCACTTCGATTTCTCTGTCGATGTGAATAATTCAACTGACCACCCTAAACCCTCTACATTGAAAAACATTCTCTATGCATAAATGCTTTAAAAATTAAAAATAATGTTATGAATCTCTCCAGAGTGGAGCACTGTGTTCATTTCAACAAGTTTAAGAGTGAAATAGAAATTAGATGAGCAAGATTTTGTGTGACCCTGTGCCAGGAAGAGGTGAATAAATGTAGGGATTGTTTTAGGGGCCCCTATAGTTCAGTATGGGGTCTACATTGGCCAATTTAGCAAACTGACTGTGAAAAAACACAAGTTTACATTTGAGGGCCAAGATGCAACTAAATAGTTTGTTTTTTTCTTTTTCTGGGGTGGGGGTGTGGACGGGGGGGGGAAGAAGAAAGGAAGAAAGGTAATCGGCTTCTGGAACTTAATTACTAATTTTTAAAAAGACATTAATTTAAATGAAAAAGAGTTGGCAGCTGGTTTGCTGGGTCTTTATTTCATTAAGTTACTCAGATTGGGATAAGTGAAAATATAATGAAAAATGAAAAAAATATAGCTATTTTTCTCTTAATACAATTGACAAAAACAATAATAAAATAACTTGATCTTACTGTAAAGACTTAATTACAATCCTTAAGTGCATGACCCAGCTCCAAAGTAGTTCATTGATCTTACCAATACGTTAACTAAAAGAAAACACTCATCACCAAACCGCTTCCTCACCTGGTGCTGGTCCCGCCCCACCAAGGTCCTGGGCCTTTTTCATGTCAGATGACCTCCAGGTTCTTGACTTGTGCAGGGAGAAATATCAAGGCACCAGTCCAGGTGAAACTGAGAGTCAGTTTACTAAAACTGGGGACAGTGAGGCAAAGGGAGGGCCCCTGGAGCCAAGATCAAGGCTCCGAGTCAGCTGCCGCTGCCCATTGCCCATCTCCTGGGGGCCGGTTTCTTTGGGACCTTAGAGCTTATTAGGATGGAAGAAACAATTACACCCCTGAAAAAAGGAAGGTATGGACCTGCTCAAAGAAGAGCACCCTGGTGCCCTCTGTCCTAAGGGTTCTATCTATTTCCTATAGGTGGGAATTTTAGGGGAGCTCCCTAGGGAGACCCTCAACAGAATATTCATTAGGTTTCTGGGTATGTCATTTAGTGTGCTGATGGGTTAAAATGAGCATAGGATTGAGGTTGGGGTCATTTTATAGTTAATTTTACTTTTATCTTGGATTAGTCTGGCTCTAATTGGTTTTTGTTATCTACCTCCCTGCCTATAATGATTTAAAACATCTGTTATTCGGCATCTTCCGTTAGGTAGGATAAGGCTTTATGATTTATTAGCTGGCTGTTAATTGCTCAGCCTTTCCAGTGGTTTGTTCAGCCATTTGTCTCAGTTTCCTTATTCCACTTGCCTGGGAATTTACCTAGTTTCTTACTAACCTGCCTCAATATGATGAAAATTTAATTGTCAATAGTTACAAAGGCTGGCATATTTTTAAACATATTTATGCTGACATTGGGATTATACTAGAGTATATGCACTGTTTTAAGAAAACAGTTCCTAGGTATTAACAGGACATTTATTTTTCTTCTCCTATAGAAAGCCAGGCTCGCCAGGATCCGGGCAGCAAAAAGTGGAAGTGCCAATGCTTACATGCAAAGCAAACGGAATGGTTTACTCAGTAATCAACTTCAGGTACAGTCAATCACCTTACTTTTTTAATGTTCAGTTTATTGATATGATATTGATTTATTTCTAGTTAACCATATAATTTTTTGTGGGTAATTATGAAAATGGCTACTAAAACAACAAAAGGGTCATTTTTTAATAACCTCTTCCCTATGTAGTCTTATTAGAGGTAGGAGGTTAGAAACTAGGCTATGAAATATTGCCAGTGAATCATGATTCCCATTCGTGATTGGGAAGATTTTTACACACTCTCATGTAAACATGGTGTGATATTGTGATTTCTAATAAAAAATATATATTTTCAGTCTTTCTGTTTCTGGCACTGGGGTCCTAAGTCCCTGGAATTTCCTAAGGGAAAAGAGCTGAAAGGTGTCTTTTGCTATGTTACTGAGGTGGCTTTTGGACTTCACCTAAGGTCAGGGGCTGGTTGCCTGGGGAGCCAGCTAAGTGATTGGAGTGTTGGAACCTTCAGTCCCATCCCCCAGCCTCCTGAGAAGGGAGAGGGGTTAAGAGACTGATTTCAGTCATCAATGACCAATGATTTATTTAATCAATCCTGCCTAGGTAATGAAGCCTCCATAAAAACTCAAAAGGAAGGAGATTGGAGAGCTTCCTGGTTAGTGAACTGGTGGAGATTCGAGAGAATGGCACACTCAAAGAGCAGGGAAACCCCTTACTCCTTTCCACATACCTTGATTTCTGCATCTCTTCCATTTGGCTGTACCTGAGTTATATTATATACTTTTATAATAAGTTGTTACTCTAGTAAGTAAAATGTTTCTTTGAGTTCTGTGAGTCATTCAAGCAAACTAATCAAATTAATCAAAGGAGGAGGTCACGAGAATCTCTGATTTATAGCCAGTTGACATCTAAAAGTTCAGGGATGGGGTCATTAGAACCTCCAATCTATAGCCAGGTCATCAGAAGCACAGGTGATAATTTAAGATTGCAACTAGAATCTAAAGTATGGGGGCAGGTGTGTCTCGTAGGACTGAACCCTCAACCCTGTATTGTGATGCTATCTCCAGGTAGATGGTGCCCAAATTGAGTGGAATTATAGGGCACCCTCTAGTGTCCAGTGCATTGCATTGCTTAAGGGTGTGGGCGGAAACCCCTGCCACTTTGGAGTTGGATTTAGAACCTTTTTTACATCGGAAAGGTAAAAAATGCTCAATGACTCAAATACCTACTTATTTTTTATTTCAAAATTATCTATGTTCCTTAAAATTCATTTGAATGGGAGTAGGGGTGACATAATGTCTCCTTTTACTTTTTAATGGTCAGGGAACACCATTTAGTAGTATAAAAGCACATGGTATGAAATATAATTTGAGAAACCATTTTTAGCTCAAAACTTTCCTCTAATATTTAGAATTCCTGTCATCTTTACTTACAAAATACCTTTTATTTAGGTGAGCATAATACCATTTTGGGGATTATCAAAGTGTTAGGTTACATTTTATTATCCAAAATTAATGGCTGTCAGGCTTTCAAAGGTAGTTGGTTGTTGAATGAGTAGAAAAGATTTAAATTTTCTGTTTAGGGAGGCAAGTCTTAAGGACCAGACTGCTAATTTGACAAAATGTGAATACTGATTATCAAACTTAACATCAGCTGCTGGTTTGCCCCTTTATAGCTTTTTTTTTTTTTTAATGCTGCCATTTAATCTCAGGAAATAGTCCAAATTTCTCTGTGTAGTTGACGTTCCCATCATTTGCAAATAAAATAGAAAGCCCTTCTTCTTCTCTGTGTTCATAGTCCTCTGAAGATGAGCAGGCCTTTGTGGGCAAATCCAGCTCCAGCTTTGAAACCCAGCACCACCACCTGCTTCACTGCCTGGAAAAAACCACGGTAAGGAACTTGCATGACCTCCCGCCCTGGTACTCATGGTAATCTCACTCGATTTAGTGAATACTCAGTTTTTTTAGGCAGGTTTCCACTGTCTCCATTACTGGAAAATATACTAAAAAACCCACAATATTTGCAATTACTTTGAAAGACTATTGTAACATTTCAACTTGGAAAGTATTTTAGAGACTTATTATTTCCAATGGTTTTATCTTTTGTTGTTATCCTTACTGTAGTCTAAAACACCAGTTTAATGCAGATAGAAAGTTGTTTTCCAAAAGCTGACTGCAAGTCCTATAAAATATCATTTTATCCTGATTCTTAAAATGCTTATTAAACAGAAAAAGAAATAATGAAGTTCAAGTGTCCTTGACATCTGGATGAAGAGAATATCAATACAGTAATAAAAAATAGATAATGACTGAATAGAAGCATTTCTTTTACTCAAAAACTATGTGTTCTCATAAGGAAAAAAAAAGGCATTTAATCAGTATCGAAAGCCTTTGGCTGAGGATTGAATGTGCACTTCCCCATTTATGGCCTCCCAGTTGGACCTCCAAAGTCACCCATTCTCTAGCTTGCTTGTCAAAAGCAAGCTAGAACAAAACTTTCACCATATTTTTAAAAAAGATTTTATTTATTTATTTTTGAAGAGAGGAGAGGGAGGGATAGAGAGAGGGAAACATCAGTGTGTGGTTGCCTCTCAAGTGCCCCCTATTGGGGACCTGACCCCCAACCCAGGCATGTGTGCTGACTGGGAATCAAACTGGCAACCCTTTGGTCCACAGGCCAGCACTCAATCCACTGAGCCACATCAGCCAGGACATCACCATGTTTAGATCAAGTCTTCTCACTCACCACCGACATATATTCGTATTCTCAGTTCCAACATCTTGCACATATATTTACTCATTTACTTTAACTTACCTATATAGGTATTCAACAAACATGTATTACTTGCCTACTATGTGCCAGAGAGTGAGCCAAGACTGTATATATGTCAGAAGGTCAGTTGTGGTTTCTGTCCCCACCAACCTCCATGAGTGGGACAAAAGATGGATATTTCTAGGGAAGGACAATGAGCAGTGAAGCAACAATGGGTCTACCGTGGATTGGGACAAAGAAGGTAGAGCCAGAGTGTGCGAAATCAGGCAAGTCTTTCTGGAGGGACCTAAGTTGAGAGCCACAGGATAACTAAGAGCTAGTTAGGCAAAGAAGTGAAGGGGATAAAAAGTGATATAACCTGAGAAAGGCTAGAACTTGGTCTTGTTGGTCATGGCAGCGAGAAAGAAAATGGCACCAGGTGTTATACTAGTGGAGTCAGACTGGGCCTTCATTCAGCAACCTTGGTACTTGAGTCCTGGCTAAGAAAGAATTCAGAGGCAAGACTTGAACTATAAGAGAAAGTTTATTTAGAAAGTCACAGAGGTAGAAAAAGTGAGTGGTAGAAGAAATAGGTTCAGGAAACAAATCACAGAAGCAAAAGAAAGGCCCTTGAAGCTTAGGAAAGAGGAAAGTAAAGGTAACACACCTGGTGGGAGAAGAGTAGGGTCCAGGAAAAGGCAGGGGCTGGGTCCTCCATCCTAAGGGCTTCTAAAGCTGGAGATTTTAGGGGAAGTCCCAGCAGAGGCTCTCTATAGAATATTCATCACCTTTCCAGGTGTGTCCTTTCAGGGTCATGGTCTCCACTAATTGGTCGATGTTAGGGCAGGGAGTCATTAGTCAATACAGCTTGTCCTGAGGCAGCTGGGTCATCCTGCTGCCTCAGGTTTTGCTGCTTTTCTGGACCTGGAGCTGAAACACAGCTGAGGCCTGGATGTATTTCATTCAGGTCAGAACCTCAGTTTCCTGGGGGCTTATGCTTAAGGGTTGCTCTTCTGCCCCATTGTTCATTCCCTGTCTAAGGGGGTTTAACCCACATGACTAGCAACAAGCCAGGGGAGGAAAGGTTAGGGGAGGGTCCAGACCCATGACCGGCAATATGCTAAGGGAGGAAAAGTCACCCTAAAGGTGAGGTCCTTGTTGTTTCAGTTTTGCTAGGCACCAGGGGCTTTCTGACGTGGTGACCTTCTGTATCTGGCCCATAGTCCTTGCTCTGCTTATGTCTGTCTAACTGCCTATCACAGTCTAAGAGGACTTGAAGGAATTTGAGGCTGGTCAGAAGGAGAAAGTATAGCATAGTACAAGGGAAAATGGAAAAACAGTGGGTAGATATTGCTAGGTTTTTGAGGCATATAAAAAATTTTTATCTTTATCTCAAATTGAAAATTACTTTGAGGGCTTAAAACAGGTCTGTAACTCACTAAAATAACTTTGAAATTTAAATGATAACATTAAAAATAGAATGCATTTATGTCTATTCCTTTCATTTTATTTCCATTTTTTTTCTATTTTACCATTTAGACCTTTTTAATCAAAAAATTATTTAATACCAATTAATATAGTTTAAATTCGGCTACCTACAAAAATATATGGTAACCAGCAGAATAATCTCTTCATTTCCAGTCACTGAAGAGATAAATTAGAACCTAGAATCGCATGCATTATAGCTTGTATTATGTATGTGATATATGCATTGCAAGAGGAAAAAAAACCAGACTGTGAACCCTCAATAAACTATATTTTGTTCTATAAAATTTAATATTTAACATAAAATTCTGTCTTATCTGAACATATTTTTCTCTGGACTTTCAACTGTGCAATGTTAAATTCAAAGTGCTTGTCTCAGCAAAGAAATGACAAAATGAGTAACTAAAACAATCTATTTTCTATTAGCCAGTGAATTGCTTCAATTGTTTTGCTAATGTTTAGGATGAAAGATAGTTAAGTGGAATTCTGCATGTGGAAAGCCTGCCTTTATAAGACTATTCCCACCAACACAAAGAAAAAAATAGTAATTGAAATCATTTTTAATAGCTCAGACCAAAAATGTTTTCCATTATGTTACTGAGGAAAAAGTCTTCCATGGGCATTTTAGGAAGCAATTCTTTCATTTACTATTTTAAAAGCAAATTTTACACTGTGTTTCTCTAAGAGGTACTATGTGAAATGATGTCTGTCACTGTTTACTTCTTGGCTATAAGAGCTCTGAACGCAGGCAGAGATTCTAAATACAGCTAGTGATGCACCACAAAGATAAGAAAGCCCTTCTGAGCCAAACATAAAGTGACACAGTTTGCAGATGAATTTATTTTACTTATTTAACTAATAGGTCATATTTTTCTCTCTACTGAGAAATTTATAGGAACATCTAAAGAAATGAGAAATGTCCTCGATACCTCATTTTCTGATTTTAAAATGTTGTCAATTCCATATGAAAATATTTGGTATTATATAGCAGACAACTTACCTTGAATTAAAAATAGCTTCCTTTCCATATTTCAGTGTGTTTAAAAATAAAAGTTAATGTAAATTTATTCATTTTTGTGGATATTATCTTATTAATTTTCAAGTTTTTTTTCTTTAGCTTATAACTTTCAGGTTTGATGTTTAAATTAATAAATGATATTTCAAGATAAAGTCAGCCCATTAATAGATACTAAATCAGCCTGCAAGTATCAATCTCAAGATCTAGTTAAAGAGATTTTATTTTCCCACAAATACCAGTATGGGGTGGTTTTGATATTCTAATCTTTAGGAAAATAGTATTAGTTACCCATTGAATAGTCTAAGCATACGTGGAATAGTCTAAGCATACGTGGATATTTTTGAGTTTTAAAAATAAAGCTATTCATTTTTTTAAAGTTAAGGTATGTTTCTGTTTTTCTTCACGTTCTCTTACACCTATGGAACAGAATCATGAGTTTGTGGATGAACAAGTCTTTGAAGAAAGCTGCATGGAGGTTTCGACTGTTAATCGTCCTTCAAGTCACAGCCCCTCTCTCTCTTCACAACAAGGAGTCACCAGCACTTGCTGTTCGAGACGACACAAAAAAACTTTCCGCATCCCAAATGCTAATGCACCAGGAAGCCGTCGAGGCAGCGTTCAAGAGCTCAGTACGATTCAGATCAGATGCGTGGAGAGAGACCCGCTATCTAACAGGTAGATTAATCTGTGTGGACACACACCGGCGCTGGTTCTCAGAGTATATTTCCACCTGCCGCTTTGTTGCTACGTTTGTGGCATCTAAATTCTAGTTCTGAAAGTTTAGAATGAGACAAAAGTTAGACCATAACAAATAGGATAACGGATCTAACTGTAATATTCATTATGAGTCAAAAGACTAGTAGCAATATTAAAAGAGCAGGCAGAAGGTAAGGTAGTTGGGTGACCACAAATGCAGTTCTACCTCTTTAATTCCACAGCTGTTCCTTACTTGAACAGTCACCTCTGTACCCAGAAGCCCCTTAGGAAAACACGAAAAGCCTGCAATGATAGTCACTGCTAAAAGAGGCACAGTAAATTGACATTGATATGAATAAAAAGTATTCAGTGGCACCTGTAAAAAAATCAGTACAGTCCATGTGACAGTGAAAAATAAAACTGTGCCTACACAATTTTGGATCAATGTACAATTTTGATCAAAAAAGTATTTTAGCCACAATAAACACAAAAGTCAATCCAATTCAAAGAAAGATAAGTGAAATGCTAAAATTGTTTACTTCCAATGAATTTATGGACAATTGAGTGAAATCTTTCAATTGGTGCTTTCCCTTTGTTTCTCTTTATTTTCTTATTTTTTACAAGTCATCAAAAAGATTGATTTTGCCCAAATAATTTTACTTTGTTTTTCAAATTAAATAGCTTATATTTTTAGATTAACAGTCATTAATTCAGTGCTACTTCTTTGTGGAAAACCTGAATGCGATTGAATTCAGGCTATGTTGACTTATATAAGGCAGGTATCTCTTGGACCAGAATATTAAATTTTGGAGCAATGAAAGCTTTCTGTCTCTGAGATAGTCTATCACTCCAAAGTAGAAAATGGAGAAGTATTTAGAAAGAAAATCTTAGGACATTATATTTAAATTAACTTATCCATGAAAATAAAAATTTGAAGTTCCTATGTATACCCTCCTTTCTCCTTTTCTCCTTTCCCCTTCTCCACTTAGAGTATAAAACTCATGCAAGAAAACAACTTGGAAAGCCTTTAAGTATTAGCAATGGCTAACTTTTGGGGGTTCTTAACATTTGGGCATCACGATGTTAAGAGTTTTATGGGCATCCTGTATCCCAATGAGGCAAGATAGTAAAATGATTCATATCTACAGGATACACACCTTTTGTAGAGGTATAATAAACCTCTCAGAGGCTCTGTCTTGAAAATGGTTTTACTTTGCTCAACCCAATGTTTTCAAAACTTACCTTATCCTTTTTCTTACATTTTTATAGAAAACACTTAAAAAAAAAAACAGTGATGGAAACAAATTCAGCTCGTTTTTACACATTAATTTACAATTAGTGACCTGACTAATGTTCACTTTAACAAAGAGGGTTGGGCAAACATAGATTTATAGTTGTGAGTACACTAGAATTTATTCTTGTATTATTATTTATTAATTATTGTATTTTTTCCATAAGAACAACTATAAATTTAGTTTTGCCCCACCCTGTATATTAAAGTCTGGTGCCTCATTTTTTTAAGTCATAGTGATTGCTTTTAGACACTTACAAGGTTACTTATAAACATGACAATATGAACACCTCAGTTGTAGGGGAAAAAATTTTTAAGTAAACAACTTATCTTCTTAAATCTATTTTTTTCCTCATCAGCCGATCCAGTTTAAATGCCAAAATGGAAGAGTGTGTTAAACTAAACTGTGAACAACCTTATGTGACTACAGCAATAATAAGCATCCCAACACCTCCAGTAACTACTCCTGAAGGAGATGACAGGCCAGAATCTCCTGAGTACTCAGGGGGAAACATTGTCAGAGTGTCTGCTTTGTAAGACAATTGGAATCAGGTCTAGGAGAACTTGAGCCCTGGCTGTGGAAAGAAAACCAATGTGGAAGAAAGAAGAAAAATAAACCATTTGCAGATGAACGCAGCAAAGCAAGAAGGTTGGTAGTGAAATAAAAACAAAGCTTCCAAACTAGAGGATGGATATAAAACCACCAAATGGCATTTCTTTAGAGTTTGACCTGTTGTACAGAGGAGTAGTCTGTGGCCCTTTGGCTTTGTGAATGAGCACAATGAAATGCCGCCTACTGATGCTTCTTATGACCAGAACTCTTTTTTAATAAAATAAAATAAATCTTTGAACCTAATGTTCCAGTTGAATGCAAAACAAAAAAAAATATGAAAAACATTTTGATAAAAATTTTTCCTGTTAAGACCATGAACATTGGCTATGATGAAGATTATTGCATATTTAAAAAACACTCGCGCAACCTATTTGTATTGACTGAAGGAAACCATCATAATGCATGCTAGAATTCTTTGGAGCAGTGGTCTCAGTTTCCTTATGTTGTCTTCAGAATAGGCATGATAAACTATAATTGTAGAAAGGGGAATTTCTATTCACCTACAACAAGCTGATTATTCATGTTCCACGGTGGGCTGTACAAAAAAAACCCTTTTAGAGCTGCAGCATTTCTCGTGGGGATGCTCAATAATAAATCAAAAGTGTTCAGATAGTTCAGTATTAATTATCATTTCACTTTGCACCTAGATACTGTTACAACTGCAATAAGTCATTGTACACCTGTTGTATCAGGGATCAGGATTTTTGTTGTTATACTTTCCAGATCTTCATAAATACAGTAAGAGCCACGTACATAGAAAAACCTCTAGTGTGGCCAGGTTTTAGATAAGGTTTTAACTGAAAACTCTTGTGTCGTAAATGTTCTTCAGTAATATTCTTTGGTCCGCTGTATTCTGTGACAGTGCATTTCTTGTTCCTGTGTTTCTACAGCACCTTTATATTGGGTTTATCATCATCAGCTGGACTAATGTTTTGTAGTTCAAATGACTTTCCTACTTTTGTAATCCCCAACAAATCATCCTGTAAGTAGATTGTCATCATCAATCCCCTTGTGAAAAATTAGAAAAAAAGGAGCTGACATCCATGAATCATCTCTAACCTCCTTGCTGTCATGGAAAAATCCCAAATACTGGATATACCACTGTATGTTTCATTAAAAGAGTTGGCTGGGACTATTATCACAGGATCAATGATCCCAGAATCTCACTTGGTATATTATTTATTTTGCTTTAGATCTCAAGCAAGTTTTGAGAATAACTAATGTGACTTGAAATGCAGCTATAAGCTGAAGTGCTTTATGTAACAATATTTGATGAAAGCATGCCTTTACAACATTGGAGAAGGCGGCACAAATTTATGTCAGAAAAGTTCCTGTATATTGCAAGGAGCAAGTTTCTCCACTTAATCAGGAGGACAGGAGTTTGATGATGCAAAGTTGATCTCTATGTACAGTTAAGTGAAAAGTCTCTATACTTTTTCACCTTTAAAATATATCAGCAGACATGTCTGCACGTGACAGTGTAAAAAAGTTTTATGTCAAATGAAAAGTTTTGTTCATTCCAAGCCACCAGTGTAAGGAATCAAGTTTGGCTTCCATACATGGGAAGAGTTAATAATTATCCCTCTACCATAAAGATTTTTAAATGCTTATCATAATTTATCATAAAAAGAAATTAATCCAACTATTTTCAAGTGAAGCCAGAAATTCTTGCTTCCCATTTCTAGAATAGCTTCTAGAACAATACCATGCACACAGTAGATTTTAATAAACATTTGATGAGTTAAAGATATACTCTCCCGGGAAGAAACTGGCTTTATTATCTAGTGTGTCTTTTAAAAATTTACTAACCTTCCTGGAGTGTGAATATTAACAATTATATTAACACCTGCCTCATGTCACTTTATGCTTCTAGAGCAAATATATAGTGAAACTTCTTTGATGGCATTTGTTGAAGAACTTTTTAAAAAGTAGACTAAAGGAACCACAATCAAGAATACTTAAGTCCTTTGATTCCCAATAAGAAGTTCTATTTTCATGTTCTAAATATTACATTTAAAAAATGCAGTTCAATTAGATTATTTCAGTTGACAAGTCTGCCTCCTTTTCAGTTTATCATTTATCCAAAACTATGACTTTGTTTAGACGTTTGGAAAAGAGAAAACCTTTTTGGTGTTTTAGGTGATTTAAAAATATACTGTGTTGGTGGTGAATGACTATTGATGACTGTGTTAAGTGCATCTGTATTGTAAGTGAAATGTAATTATTTCTGTGTATCATATGGAGTAACCAAGGTCATTGTTTTTGACAATTTTGTTTGAAATTCATGTATCTTATTTTAAAGGATAACATAATATCTGCATTATGCTGGAAAAAAAATAGACCTTTGGAGAATACTTAAATAAAACATGTGCATGCTTGAACAGGATAACATGGTTGGCTGTTGCCCTTTTTTTCTTGGACTTGCTTCCTCTCCCAAATCTGGGATGTGCCATGCTACTAATACGTACCTGGGAGAACTCTGAAACATGTACAGACTCAGAGAATCCATCAATAGTAACATTTCAATCTAGTCTAAATCAGCAGAGATTGTAGTTCTGCCAACAATGGGAAATTAAGTAGAGACTTTAAGAGAAAAGTTAATAGAATTTAAAGTTAAAAGAGTGTCAATGTTTTAAATGGTCATTTTTGGAAATATCTTGGCAATTCCAACTCTACAGCTGCGAATTATGATAATTTAACTATATTGCAAGGTTTTATTGTTCATTAAAAAAGATGTAGTATGGTTAAAATTAGTTGTTTTTTACACAGGATACTTCCAAATGCTACCTGCAGTGTGAGACCCACAGTTGATTAGCCTGTACCCTACACACCGCTTGCTTCTTGCAGAGTGTGGACCGAGAGAAGGCTGCTGCCTAAACTTTGTAAGCTTCTTGACTGCCGCCATGAGTTCAGCAAGGGGTTCTGAGGAAATAACCTTGGTCAGAACTCAGTAGAACCTTAATCAAAGGCTCTTTTCTACCGAGGGAAACAGGCAGGGTGATTTATTTGTCTAGCTATATGTGCATGTTTATACATTCATACATGTACTCATGGGTTTTTATTCATTTTTTTTGAAATATGCATATCCTGATGGTAGATAGTTTCTGTTCAGTAGGGGTCAAAAAACAAGAAAATATTAAGAGATTATTAGAAGAATGAAGTAGAGTCAATCACTTAGTACTGAAAGTGATTTTAACTAGTGGTAACTAGTGATTTTCTTGGTGGATAGTCTCTATGTTTTTTCTTATTAACCCTTTTTCTTCATGGGCCTTGATTCACTGAGATGTCAATCTTGCATTAAAAGGCCTCAATACGCCTCCCTACTCCTTCAATTTAGTTATGGTGTGGGCTTGGAGATAGCCTCCAGGGAGCCCACCAATGTCTGCCAGTGACATTGCTCAAGTGAACAAAGTAGGGTTCTTGATGTTAAATAAGTGACTCCTCAGAGCTTCAAAGAAAGGCATCTTTTCTTCCTAGGATGTTATTAAGTATTTATTTTATTAACAGGTATAAAAAGGGTTATTGCTCTATACTGTGTAAACTTCAGAATTTTCAACACAATTGTGCAGACACACTCTATTTTTTTGAAAAATTTTTTTGAAAAATTTCTATCTACCTGTGCTGATTGTATTTAGGGTATAAACCATTCTCTAAAGAGGAAGCTTTCTTTACTTGTGTGGAAATATTACTTTTTAAAAATTATTACTTTTGAATAGCATATTTGCTTGATAATGATAAAATATATTACTGCAAAAGTTTTTAGTGTAAATAATACTAGATTCATTCTTGTACATTCTAATCCTTTGATCTGTACTGCCTGCCTTACCTTTTCCTTCCCTTCTTTAAAGCACTAATAGTTCTTTTATTAGATAATTCTCCCACTTCCCCTAATCATTTTTCCCTTTGGTTTTTCTATGGAAATCCACTAGATGACTACTCTGTATTCTACATATGACTCAAATTCTTGAGCATATAGGATGGGCCAGGCATTGCAATAGGCACTAGAGAAATAGAGATTAAGATTCTAGATCAAATCCTCTTCAAGCAGTTGCATGGGGAAAATTACACGGAGTACTCTCAGCTATTCATAATCTTGAACTACAAGCATTTTCCTTTCTGCCATATCCACAGTTGTTTTGCTACATCAATCTCGTGAAGGCATCTCTTCCATAGAGGCTGCGTCAAGATACTATTCTTCAACGTACTTTCCAAAATCTTTCCATCACATCATTAAAATTTTCTTTCTGTAGGCCATGGCCCTATTTCTATTGGAGGAGGGGTTGCAAAAAAGAGTACATTTATTCCAACCTACCTGCTTGGAGAAAGATAAGAAAACGAGCCAACACAAAACAGAAAAGGAGGCAGAACTTCACATTCATGATTTGAACCTGGTTAAAAAATTAAACAAAAAACACTAGCATTTTCCAAGCATCCATTCTGCTCTTCCTACCATAGTTTCAGAGGATGTGAAGAAAGCTACAAAAAATAGTTTTGCAGGAGGAGAACCCCACAATGCTGCAGTGGCTCTTAACACCACGCCTCAGGTTAGTTACTCCGATTCATCTCCTTGAACTACGTGAGGGAATGGGACAACAAGACAGTAAGTCCAGAAAGAAAGGTAAGTTTATAAGTAGCACTCACCAAAATGTGGGTCTTACTGACTTATGTCAGTTTCAGAGTCTGAGAAACTGGCTGAAAAAGAATATGGAAGGATTACTGTTAAAAGTGTAGAGAGAGGTTGGGAGGAATACTAGAAGACAGGGTTGAGGGGTTGACCAGGGCTACAGATGAGTGAGAAGCATCCTTGGACTTTTATTTTAATTTACAATCTAGCATTTTTTTAGTGTGATCAAGTTAATTCCTTTGTTAAAGCTAAAAATTATAACACTGTAACTGAGCACACCTGGACTTGTCCATGCGGTGACTTGATGCTTGACTCAACAATTAGTGTTGAAGGAAACATGTTTTTATTTACAGATTCCAATCTCGGGGGCTCTGAGAGCACTCCTGCTCAGGACCCTGCTCTCCCATGAGACCCAGCACTTCCCCTGCTCCCCGCCAGGCTGTAAGTCAGAACCAGGCCCAGAAGTTCCCCATATCCTTATCTGTTCTAAAGCTGGCTGTACAAACAGGTCTGCATCCCCTCTGGAATGTGCTCTTGTGGATTTCAGCATTGCCATCCTCTCACAGCAGCTCTCTCCTTCAGGATCTGGGGTATGTTGATCTTAGCCTCCATGTACTGGTTCAGGGAAACATGTTCCATGTTACCCTATCATGGTGGAATCCAGGGGAGCACACATCCCAAGAGAGTGGCTTCTCCATATGTCCTTCAGAGAAGCAGAAGTCTGCAACTCACATTCCCGTCACAGTTCAGTTCGAGCATCTCCCACGAACCCGTGCTTGGCCTGGCAGATCCCCGCACAGCTCTATCAGCTTTCTCCTCACACCCTTTCCTCCGACATGGCTACTTCCTCTCTCTCAACCAACATGGCTTATTCCTCACTATACCAGGCCACATGGCAGAATTCCTCCTTACTACCTGAGGCCATGTGGCAAAATCCCACACCAGACTGCATGACCTCTTTCCTTACTATCCCAGGCCACATGGCAAAATCCCCTTCCCTTTCAGCCCACCTTTATTTTAAATGCTCAGATGGGAACTTCCTAACTTCCTATGTGACCTCATATCCATTTTCTCCTATGATGTGCTACTTTTATCAGTACCTTTTACCTTCTTTCAGCTGCTATCTTTAGTCAGGGTAAGAGTTCCCTGTGACACAGGGGCATCTGCCTACCCTAGCTAGTCACAAGTCACTGTATACTCTTAAAGTCACATACACCTTGTAAGCCAGGTGGCAGCCACCTGTTAACTTGCCATTGTTATGCAAAGTATCTTAAATGCCATATCATCCCCTTCCTCCTTTCCCCAACTGAGGTTTATGGGGATTATGCTCTGCTATTTTGGGGGACCTCCGCTCTTCACCCTGTTACAACACCAAAAGTTTACTTAACTTACTCAATTTTAATAGTCAAGCACTGATAAATTTGTTCTGAGGTCTCCTGGGCTCCTTATACAACAAAGGACTAAACCCTGAAAGAGAAGAATAAGGAACTAGCACTGAGAAACAGGTGAGAGAATTGAGAGAACCAAAGCATGGACCTTGACCTTAGATAGATGAATCCATTAAATTTCCAGAGGCACTGGGCACAAAAATTTCAAAAGTAATATATGTCCTATATACCACAGTGTTACATAGAAGTTAATTAATCTGGTTTGTCAGCATTATTTTTACTCCAAGCCCACCTGGTAAAAAACCATTGTACAAACCACAGAAGTAAAATCCTAATGCAGCCTTTCGGTGTACAGTTTCTTTCTTCTACAGATTCACAATGAATACTAAATAACTGATTATAACAACCATGAAAAGACAACAGTGTTACCGAGCAAGGGCCCGCTGCCCAAGTTCATAGGAGCCAAAACTGTGATGTTAGATTTGAGAAAAGAAAGCTTTTTATTGCTGAGTCCACATGAAGGAGACCGAAGGCACCGCTAAATCTTTATCCCTGAACTGGGGCCTGGACAAGTTTTAAGTGTTCAGGAGAACAGGGTCGCATGTGGTAGACCTGGCAGAGCATGTTTTGATTGGGGAGTTTGGAACTTGGCCAATTATGGTAGAGAGTGTAGAGGTGAGAGAAAGCACAGAGGAATTCCAGCCCAGCAAGGTTTGATTTGTCTGTTCTGTATTTGTTCATATTTTCCTTCTGGTCACTGGATCTTCTTTATTGAAGGAACTTTCCCTTCATAAAGTGGCCACATTTCTGTTACTTGAGTTCTGTGTGTTGAAGGTTCTACATTCTGGGGTCAACACAGGGACCGGAGTAGCACATGTCCAGAGAGGCCTCTGTAAAATGAGGGTTACATTAATCCCCAGACTGCTTTAAGGGAGCAGAGCCAGTGTGCTGTTTCAACAGTGATAACAACGGTTGCCAACTTTTACTGGGTCCTAAATATGTGCCCAGGAACTGTGCTAATCACTTCATATGGATCAGGCCATTAGGCATGTTTCCGTTGAGAACATTTTAACACTGTAAATTGAAGGGTCTGAATTGTCCTAATTCAGATAATATACATTTAAAAAAAAATTTTTTTTTTAATCCTGCTCCAACCAAGTGAGCAACCATTTTTAAATTAAGTCAGGTATTTTGTGATGGAGTTCTACTTTGTAGAAATATTGATACTATTTCTTCTTTTGGAGTAAACAGAAATGAAAGGAAGTAGGGGACAGGAGGAAGCTGGGTTCTATTCATGCCCTGTTGGTTGCAACCCCATTATCAAGGACGATCTATTTTTCTTCCTATTTTCTTTGGTCTAAACTTCTTTATCTTGAAAAATGTGCTATTAATGTTATTTTTGGTTGACCTATTGATGAATTAAAATAAAAATGAAAACTGACTGAAAAATATATTGCTGCCTTAATTGACAAAGGTTTTCTCCAGCAACTCTGCATCAGCACAGCATACACACTGAGTTAATTTTCCAGTAACAGAATTATGTGTTAGAGCTTTCATCCTCTCTCACTTGCTCCCATTTTTGAGCAAGTCCTACCAAAATGTACAAGTTGTTGATCGGGGCTGCAGTTATAGCCTCTAGCATCTAGTTGGCCCATAGTCCAAGTTCTGGAGGCTCATAATAACAGAGGAGAAATATTTTGGAATTAAGGTCAAAACCACAATTCCCTCCCTTAATTATCTTTGTATCTTCCTCAAATTATTGCAGGCAATAATTGTGGAATACAACAATGAAGTGTGTACTGGCATTTAATAACACATGCAAATAAGGTGTACAGAGATTCAGATAGGCAACATAACTGCATAATTCAGTATCCCAAATTAATATGATACAGTAAAAAAATTGTTAGATTTTTTTATCCTTACAAAGAATTCCAAAATTTTTCTGTAGGTTGTTGATATTTTTCATTTGCTCCTAATAAAATAGAGAGCTTCAATAAAGGTGTAGACACAGACATTTGATTTACACAGAATTGTAGAAAATTTAATGTACCTTTTAAAAGGATACTTGGGATATAACTACTTGTCATAAAACTCCTTTGGGTTTTATCATTTGCTTGTTTTATGTTCCAAAATAGCACTGCCCCTATTAATAATATCTTTTTACCTCCTACTTCAATCTTTCCTTTCTTACTTCTCATAAGGTAAATATGTTATTCATCATAAATATTAATGTTGTGTCTAAAACTTCTTTCACATGAAAATTAAAGTGCAATTATGATTTAAAAGAAATTTATTGACTTTATAGATTTTTAATTTGGGTAATTTGTTTCAGAGATTGATTTGGTTTGTAAAAAACCACTTATAATATGTGCACTTTTCTATACATCTGTTATTCCCCAACAATAACAACAAAAACAAACAGAAAAACCCTTAAAAGAATCCCTGAGGGAAACATACAGAAAGTGTTTCATTTGACCAATAAATTATAGAATAACCCTAGTCTTTGTATTTTTATTTTTTCTCTGTTAGAGAAAAGAAAACTAAGATTTAGAAATAACTTGCAAAAATCCCCCCAAAAGTAAATATTTCAATGGAGAATTCCAGCTAGCTTTCCCTTTCCTGAAAAAATCTATGTGCTTTCCTGTACTGTTCAGGCCAGTGAAAGAACTGACCTGTCTTTAATAAGGGTTTATTATGATTAAATAAATAAATAAATAATAAAAGAAATGTATCTAAAGTATAATATTATGTATGATGTACCATTGTCAAATCTTATTGAACATGATGATAATATAACTGTTTGCCTCAATGAGCTAAAGCTTCTTCAAATTGTCTTATAGAGGATAAAAATTCTCATTTGTTTTTTTCAAAGTAGGAATACACAGCAGGTAAACTCTAATATAAATATCACACTATATATTGCAAAGGAGGCATATACAGAATACCCAACAGCTCCACCAAGTATCTAAAACAAAATATGCAAGGCCACTAATAAGAGACCAAGGGAGAAGTGGGGCCAGCGTTGCTTAGAGGGACCTGACATTATCTGTACTTTGAAAGACACAGAGTTTAAAAGACTGAAGGAATTCAACGTCACACCATTTTCTTTGGCTAGTATATCTAGAATTCAGTTCATTGACAAAGATTCTGAGAATTTGGTTTGATCACACTGTATCTACTATTAGATATAGATTATAAATTTTGTAGGATTATCTGAGATTAAATCAAGACATTTCCTGCATCGCCTCTAGCCTCAAATTATAAGTATCTAAACCTAAATTTAGACTGAATGCTAAAATGATTATAATAAACTGAAGCTAGGGGAATAAGAATAAGGCCATTAAGTAAAAAACTAAGGGTATAAATGTCTCGTTTTGTGTATCTCAGTATATCTGATCCTGATAAATACATTTCTATAATAATCCCTGACCATAATCAAAATTTAAATACAAATGAACTTTAAAATGACTATTGTTTATTTTTAATTGTACTTTCTTTATTTCTTCTTAGAGAAAAATGTATTGACGCATAAGAGCACAGCCTCAACAAATGGTTTTTCATAACATAAGAGAAAGTCAAACAAATAAATTAACTTAAGCATCCAGCCTACTTTTCATAATAAAACATGTAAAATAATATAAAATATTGCTATAAAAATATCAGTTCTTAGGAAATTTCTTGTACATGCATTTCTGTTTTAAAATTATAGGTTATCATATAATTTATATAGTGGTTTTCTTATGAAGTATCTTTTTTGTCTCTGATAAAAGGAGAGAAAATGGGGGTGGGTGGGAGAAAACACACACAGACACACTGAGACAGGCAGAATGTGGAGTTCCATTTATTTTACTACCTGATATACTTTAAAGAAATGTGGAAAGAAACTTACTAGTAATCATTGTATCTTATGGTGGGTTTTTTTGTTGTTGTTGATTGTACAAATTATAATGTAATTATGGCTAAGCTTTTTAAATGAATCTTTCTGAAAAGAACTATCAAAAGTAGTATCCTTAGTGTTACCAAAGAGCATTGTCTTTTTTCTAAAGCTTAAATGCATAAAATACTGAAACCTGCATTAGCTGCTACAGGGAAGAAACAAGATAGCAGTGATTTTGAGAGTACGCATGAAAAAGAAAGTCATTGTTTATTAACTTGCAAATATATTAAGAATTGTGCCTTTTAGGTTACTTTTAAGTAAAGCAACCCATAGGCTTTATTTTTTAAAGATTTTATTTATTTAGTTTTAGAGAAAGGGAGGGAGAAAGAGAAGGAAAGAAACATCAAAGTGTGGTTGCCTCTCATGCACCCCATACTGGGGACCTCGCCCACAACCTAGGCATGTGCCCTCACTGGGAATCGAACTGGTGATCCTCTGGTTCGCGGGCAGGTGCTCAATTCACTGAGACACTCCGGCCAGGGTTATTTTTTAATTAATCATTTGCTTTAAACTTTAAGGTAATCATTCCTGATAGTGAGGTTGTGAAAACCAGACTACCCTTCTACTTTATTACCATTAAAGTAAAAAGGACACCAAACACTTCAAAGTCTTGTTTTTGAAATGTGTCTATGAGCTTCAGTGCTGTTCTCCCTCCTTTTCAGGTGGCTAGGTCACTTTCTTTGGGCTTTGTAATTTCTAGGGATCCCAGAGATGATATAAGAAAGCCCACATTCTCCAGTCCATGTTAATTACTGCATATGATACCATGTGGAGAACTGGGGACACACACGTGTCCATGAAGATGGGTGCAAAGTCTCCTCACTCAAACGGAATGTTAAATGCTTCCTGATTTTAAACAGTGTGGAATGCACTGAACGAAATTAGTATATTGCCTGCAACTTCAAATTATGTAAATTTCAAGAGATTCCTCATAAGAAAGGGATTTTTTAAAGCAATGGTTCTTGCATCGTGCCTTGGCTTTGACTGAAATAGTGCCGCAAAGGAGCATAAGGACACTCGGCTGCAGTGGCAGCCGTTCTATTAATTCACTTCCTTTGCGAGCACGTTGTATGTTCTAGGCACTGTGCTAGGTGCTGGGATGAAATGATACAAGATCCTGCCCTTACTGATATCGTAGAAGAGGAAAATAATTTTCCCTCTACCCTTCTGAGCTTTCAGCTGAGAACCTCTATAACAAAGCACAAATTAACAAAAGGAAAACAAACTACTTTATCAATGTGTGTACCACATATACATGGGAGATACTAACCCTCCAAGATAGTCTAGCATATGAATGATGAAAGGGTACATAGGCCTCTTCGGGGAGAGAAAATGACTTTTAGGGGAAGATGAATGGGCACTTAGAAGAATAAATGGGAGGTATGATAGTTTGTTGCAAAGTTTGTGTGGGTGTGGTATTGACTTCTTGTTTCCTTTCTCATGACAAGAGTCGATGAAATTCCTGGAGAGGGAATTTATGACAACTGAGTTCCTTTTGGAGGATGTATGTTTAGGCAACTAAAAGGAATTCGGAGAAAGCCTCTCCCTGCATTTGTTGTTTTTCAAGTGCCTACAGCTCAAAAAAAAAAAAATCAATATACCAAAGAGGCATATTTTGGGATGACATCTTCTGCTCTCCTTCAGTATTTATAGTCTACTTGTTGACTTGGACCCAAAACAGGTACAAATATAATTAGGGAACCTAATTTTAGAGTGAGATACATTCTGGGGGGAAAAATGTACAGTGTTCAGATCAGCAATGAAATAGTAGTGGGGTTGGTAAGAGGTGTTTAACATGGTGTTGAAGAAAAGGTCTGTAGGCAAAGACACGTGAGACCTGCAAAAGGAGAAGCCAGCCACACAAAGGGCATTCCATGCCTAGGAAGCACGCCCACACTTTCTCTGGAAAGATGAGGACCAATCTATTTGATTTCAATAAAATTCATGAATTTTACTTTTCTCTTTCCATTACCTGCTATTTCAGGTCTTTGTGTGATTTGGGGGCCAAATTTTTCTAGATATTTAAAAATAATTAATAGCTTATCATTCTTGATTCCTATTTCTTTCTTTTTCATAGTTAAATGCCAAAATAAAGGTCTTTCAATGAAAATGTCAGCTAACATTTATTCATTAAGCAACCAACAGGAGCCATAGTACTTCCTTGCCATTGTTTGCTGGTATTAAGATAACCATTTCCCAAGTAAGAGAACTGAGGTCAAAGGAAGTTAAGCAACGTGCCCCTGGCCACACCATTGATAAATGATTAAGAAGGAATTCAATCCCAGGTTTGACTGCAAAGCCCAAACACTTCCTCCTCTGACAGAGGCATTTTCTTAACAATAAGATTAAATAGGATTACATCTGCATACAACACATGATTCTGGATTTCAACAGTTAAAGATAAGTTTAAAAACATCTTGTGACTTTTCACATCTATATTATTGTTTTTATCACTAAAATGACTGGTATTTTTAGAAGCCAGAGTTTATACATTCACTTTATTAATTCAGTGAATATTAGTCATTGCTCTGCTAGACACTTGAAATAAAACAATGGAAAAGACAAATATGATTCCCTATCATTGCAATGTTTGCCTTGTTGGAAAGGCTCTCATTAAGCAAATAAACGCAGAGCTAATATGTCACTGCAAATTGTAGTAAGTGTCATAATTTAAAATAATGGGGTATGGCAAGAGATAACAGAGGGATTCTCATTAAGATTTAAGGTCCAAAACACTTTTTTTCTTTTGAGGAATTAACATTTATTGGGTCCTAAATGAGAAGTGGAAATTATACAAAAAATGGGAGAAAAACATTTCAGGCAACAGACCCCAGAAGTAACATTATAATCCATAGACAGAAAAGCTCTTGCGACATTTGCAAACAAATGGCCTGTGTAGTTGAGCCACCGTGAGTGAGGAGAGAATGGCTACTAACTGAGAGGTAAACAGGTCAGAGGACATGTATGGACTTACAGACCTTTTCACTTAAGGATTGTGGACTTTGTCCTCAGTCCAATGGGAAACCATGGAGAATTTTGAGCCGAGGAGTGACGTGATCTGATTTATGCTTTGTAAGGATCACTCTCACCGCTGTGCTAAAGAATGAGCTGGGAAAAGGGCACAGGGAGAATCAGGGAGACCGCTTAGGAAACCAGTTCCTTAACTCAAGTAAGAGGTGAGATACGGCTGGTTTAGAGTGGCACCTCAGAAAACTGGACGATATAGGGGATATTTTGGAATTAAAGTCAAGGAAACTTGGTAGTAATTGGTATCGGCATGAGAAAATTCTAGGAAACGTGCTGACTCCTGATTTAAGTAGCTGAGGGAAGAAAGTGTCATTTGCTGAGACGATCAGGAGTTCTGCTTTGAATATGTCGTGAATCATCCAAGAAAGGAGGCGAGTAAAGCAATAATAATAAAAACTAGTGAATATTTATGAAATGCTTACTATTAATATTTATTAAATATTTGACTGGACCAGCCACAGTTTTTAAGGGCTTTAAATGTATCAACTCATTTATCATCAGAAAAAGCCCCATAAAGCATATACTACTAGCTTTTCTAGTTTACACATAGATATTTTATCTCTAAACATAGAAATGTCACATAACTTACCTAGAGTCACATAAAAAACAATTTGCAAGAGTGAGGTTGAACCCCAGGTTTCTGACTGACTCTGAACCCTGAAAACTTACCCACCCAGAGTCTCTCTCTGTGGTCATTAAGTAAACAGATATAGGAGTACACAGCGTTACTGAGAAAACCCGGGCCCAGCCACCTGGTATCTTTACATATGACCCCACAATTAGTGTTAAAGGACACAGGTTTTTATTAACAGGGTTCCAACCTCCGGGCGGCTGAGAGCCCTTCTGCTCAGAGCCCTGTTCCCCCATGAGAGCCAGCACTTCCCTTGTTCCCCAAAAGGCTCTAAGCCAAAACCACGCCCAGAAGTTCCCCATGTCCTCATCTGTCAGTCAGCCAGTCACACAAATAGATCTCCATCCTCTCTGGAATGTGCGGATGTGGCTTCCAGAGTTCCCATCCTCTAGCAGCACCTCTCTCCTTCAGGACCTGGACTGCGCTGTTTTCTACCTCCGTGTAGTGGTTCAGGGAAACATGTGCTGTGTTACACTGGGTCATAGAAGAGTCCAGGGGGGACACAGATCCCAAGAGAGCGGCTTCTCAGTATGTCCTTCAGAGGAGCAGAAGTCTGCAACTCAGGATTCCCAGTCACAGTTCAGCCCCAAGCATCTCTCCTGAGTCTGGGTGGCTGAGCAGGTTCCCGCAATTCCACCAGCTCTGCCGCCACCTTCTCCAATCAGACCTCCTTTCTCACCCCGAGCCTCGTGGCAGCCCTCCGCTCTCTTTCGGCCCACCCTCATTTAAATGTCCAGCCCGGAACTTCCTGTGTGACCTCATATGCAGCCCCTCCTGTGGTGTGGCCTTTTCTGTCAGCTCCCCAGTAGCTTTTACCCACTTTTGGCTGCCATCTTTAGTCAGGGCAAAAGTTCCCAGCTATGCGCAGACACCCAGGGTGGGCATCTGCCCCTGCCTCTCTTGCACTCCTGCCGCACTCCCGCTATGTCACAAGCCACTGAATGTTTTCACAGTAATGTACACAATTTGCCCCAGGTGGCAGGAAGGCACAGCTATTACCTTGTCATTGTTATGCAATATATCTCAAATGCTGCACTATCCATTCCCCCCTCCCCCAGCCAAGGACTGTGGGGGTTATGCTCCACACCCTACTGCATCAGCACAAAGAAGATTCGAGCGTCATTCCTCCCAGGAATCAGCATCATGTAGAGGGTATTAAATCTTAGGGAATGGAATATAGAATAAGAGAAGGAGTCCTCGAACAAGCCAGGAGGAGCTAAAAAGAAGTGTGAGAAAGAGTAACCTGAGTGGTGGGAAGAAGCCTGGAGACTGTGGAAGTAGGTCAGGAAAAGGGAAGGTTCAACTCAGGGACCACTGCTGAAATGCCTGGCAAGGTGCAAGCTGGAAGTGCCGGGGCCATCTGACCCGGGGTGGTCACTGTTCGACTGAGCAAAAGCCCATGGTGTGGTGAGTGCACAGCTGAGACTGGATTAGAGACTCAAGGGGTAGAAAGCATTCTTGAGCTGCTTGGCCCCAGAGTACAGCCTCGAGATGAGATTTCTAAGGTGATATGGGGGAAAGCAGGTGGGGCTTTCATTTTCTTCACTTGATGGGATGTAATATGGCTTAGTTCCAATCTTGGCCAGAAAGATCTCTTGGATAGATAAGGAAAAGTTGAATTGCAGGAAAGAAAGAAGAAATATGAAGAGTGGAAGAAGGAAAGTGCAGGAGAAGGAAGAGGCCCTGTGTGGGAGGGGTCAGTAGGCCCCTCTCTGAAAGGTCCCCAGTGTGGCTGTGTGTGACAGAGCACGGAATGTTCACTGAATGAGCTCCCTTGCTGTCCTCTGCTTGTGCTCACCAAGGGGTGACTGTGTCTACTGGGAACAAACTTGCCCTTCCACTGCTCTGAATAAAACGGGGACTGACCCCAACTCCAAAGAGCACCTGGAAACCTCTGAAGCACAGAACTGTACCGGGCATGTGTAGCACTAAGCCAGATTTGGAAACAGCTGACCTTTTCATCAGTTTCCTCTGAATTACTCTCTGCACTTTCCTCTCATTCCAGGTGTTGCCAGTACTACTGATGAGAAGAAATTCCTGTGGTTCAGGAAGAGAATTCAGGAGATGTCACCTCAGCCAACAAGCCATCCACCCACCACCCAAGTGTCACTAGGTTTCCTTCTCTGTGACCCTGGCACTGGTTCAGATCTCTGATTGAGGTCAGCAAGTGCTAGGAGGAACACAATCTAATTATCATAATTCACAGGAAGATACAGATGAGGGATGCAGCTCCCTGGCTACTTACAATTGAAAATAGACCACTTAAACTTAATGAATCTCTAGAGAAATATTTATATTGAGAGAGATTTCTGTGGTTCCTGAGTATTCCCGAGGGGGCTGTCCGCTGCCTATCGCTCAGGATGGCCCTTTGTGCATAGAAGCACACCAGATACACACAGGAACACACAGACACATGTGCATATACTACTTAAACACATACTAACACATTGAGACACGCATGTGTTATACACAGCCAACAGTGTGCACATAAACAGACAAAATGCAGATACACATGTGTATACAGTGTGTGCTAATATACCTAAGCACTGTGTATTTTTTACATTGAATATAACTTTTCAATAACAGTAATATTGCAATTTTTATTTATCAGCTCATCATCCACTAAATTTACCAACCCACCCATCATTCACTAAATCAGAACTTCCTACTAGTGTGCCTGACTTATTGATCCCAATTCTAGTTATGCGTTTTTTTCACATAGCATGCACAAATGCTAATCTCCTTCATTTTTATGGGATACTCCTGCTAAAAGTATTCTGTCCAATTACTTCCCATAATCACTCCTCAAACTATATGTTCTCATTTTTCCCCCCAAATCAACACATAGTTTTTATTGCATCTTCAAAATGTCACGAGTAAGTCTGAGGAATCATCCAGCATCTTGCTGTTTGTGTAGCTGGACAACTTAGATCTTATGCATCAGCTGCTGAACTGTTCCTTTTTCAGTGACATAGATACCATCCTAAAATGTTTTGATATCCTTGTTTTGAACTGTTGTGCCTTGCTGAATCAAAGCAGCTGAGTTTAATAAGTTCAATGCCATTTCCTTCAAGAACGAACTCATTTTTCTGGGCTCGAGATACTAAACGAGCAATGCCTGACTTCACCCAAACCTTGCAGATGTATTTTTCACCCAAGAAAGTTCTGATTTCACCAAGAGAACCATTCTCCTGAATAAGGACATTGATGGAGAAGTGAGTGTACACAGGCTTCATCTTATAACGGGAGCCCAGTGTGACACCCTTGATCGTGGTCTGTGCGTGACTGCAGACAGTGCGAATAGTGGCCAGGTCCTGTTTCCCCACCATTTATCAACCCAGAGCCTCTTCTATTTCTTTCCAAAGACACTGAGCTCTACATTAATGTGATTGAAGTCCATCTGTGGGGTGCCTCTGGGGTCCCTAACAACAAATGTGCGTCCCTTCAGAGTGATGTCGACATTTTCTGATTGCCGAGAATGACTGGTCTTCATCCTCAAGCTAGATGCGGCAAAGAGCTATGTGTTCTAATTTTTTAGTTACAGTAGAAATAAGTACAATTAAGATTTGGGGTCCCTAACAACAAATGTGCGTCCCTTCAGAGTGATGTCGACATTTTCTGATTGCCGAGAATGACTGGTCTTCATCCTCAAGCTAGATGCGGCAAAGAGCTATGTGTTCTAATTTTTTAGTTACAGTAGAAATAAGTACAATTAAGATTTTTTACCAAATCATATTGTGTGTGTGTGTGTGTGTGTGTACAGGAGAGATGAGAGAGAGAGAGAGAGAGACAGAGACAGAGACAGAGACAGAGGAAGAGAGAGATAGTCAGTGTAACTGGCTAGTGGGCAGGGACAAGAATACATAAAAAATTTTAAGTTAGAGCAAAGACTTTGGGTTTATTATTGTAAGTGAATAGAAAGCCATAAAGAGTTTTAAATGGAGGAGTGACAAGAACTGATTTCATTTGCAAAATACCACCATGGTTGCACAACAGGGAATACTTATAACAGCCAGAGAAGTTTGAAACCCATCAGGAGGCCACTGTAACGGCCCAGATGAGAGAGGTAGCTTGAACTAGAGCGGTAACAGGAGAGACGGAGGAAAGATACTGAAGGAAGTGCTGACAGACTTGCTGCGGGATTAGACATGAGATAAAGAGGAGCTTAAACAAGCAGGTAGATTTATTAAGAAAGAGAAGACTGGGAGAGAAGTAGGGGGAATCCAGTTCTCTTAGCCATGGCACATTTTAAATTCACGTAATCCATGTGGAGATGTCAAAGAGCAGCCAGATATATAAAACTAGGATTGCAGGGGAGGTAAGGGCTGAAGAGAGAAATAGAAGAATTACGAGAATAGAGATGGTGGAAAAATACCCACTAACCAGAGGGTGTTAGTAAGATGAGCACTCACATAAATAAGAAACTCTGAGCAACTGGGAACCCTCCAACATTTTAAGGCAAACAGAGAAGGAGGGGCAGCAAAGAAAATGGAAGAAACTATCAGTGAAGGATGAGGCTGTAGTCGTCTGGAGGTTTGACCATGAAGGAAGGATTCACTTCCAATGAAGGATGAGATATAGCAAGAGAGATATTTTCTTTTTAACCAGTTTTACTAGTATATGAAACAGCTGAAAGAGCATAAATTTATTTTACATGCTTTCTTCTGCAAAAACTTTATTTGGGCAAGGTCTCATCATGGTTTTAAAGATATAGCCATATATTTGTGGCTATTCACCCCTCCAAGAAGTAGAGCTGACTCCCTCCCTCTCCTCTCATACCCGATGGGCCTCATTTAATGAATCACTTCTAGTTAATTGAGCCTGCAACAGTGATGGGCTGCCACTTCAAGATTAGATTATAAAAGGGCTGCAGCTTTTACCTTGGGTTCCCCTTCCCACTATTTGGAATCACTTGCTCTGAGGCAAAGTGGCTGCTGTGTAGTAAGGTGACCGATGTAGAGAGACAGTAAGAGCCCCAGTCAACAGCTAGCATCAACTTGCCAGGCATGTGAGTTATCAACTTGGAAGTGAATCCTTCCTTCACAGTCAAACCTCCAGTTGACTACAGCCTCATCCAATATCTATGTTAGAGTCTCTGAACCAGAATCACCAGCTAAGAGATTTCTTTCAGAAATCAGGAAATAATGTTTGTTGTTTTAAACCACTAAATTTTGGGGCAACATGTTAGAAAGTAATAGACAAATAATTCATCACCAGAATAGAGACAGAAAATGCTATGCAACTATGAGTGATAAACATTCCTGTCGATATTCTTATTACTTTGCCCCTAAGGAAAGAAAGAAATAAAATCTGCTAAGTGTATTTGAAAAGACCAGAAGGGATATCATTTTTTTCTCCACACAGAAATATAATTGAGTGGCATGGATCCACGTGTTTACCATTTTTACCCTCAGTTATTTTGGTCAAAGCACTTCCTGCCTCAATTAATATCTCTGGTAATGAAACACAGCCCCTAGAGGTCAGTGTCAATACACTGTGGGTTTCATAAAAATTTTTCAAAAGGCATTACTTTAAACCCTCCCCAATCTCCCTAAAATTGGAAGGTCAAGACAAAGAGAACACACAGAGAGTAAGGAGAGAAAGGCATGGACGCCCAGACTCTACCACATCCCAGTTGTGACACCTAGAAATCTGACCACGCTTTTGAGCCTCAAGGTCTGCATCTCTAAAATAAAATTCTGCCCTGCTCATAGATTGACAGGAGGGTTAAATAAAATAAAGCACATGAAAAGCCTTTTTAAATGACAAAGCTTAGGATGATGAGAAAGGCCACCCCTGTCTACTCTGTCTGCTGTTAATATGTTGATGAGAAAAGCTGAATAGAGGTCAATGGTTTGCTGGAGGATTGAATACATTTATTCAGGTGACCCTGATTGTTCCTCTTTCAAATTGTTCATACCCTGTATGAACTCAGCACATTTCAGTCCAAAGGACACATTTCTACTCATGTCCCAAACAGCCCCATATGCCTGATTCAGCTATTCTTCTATTTTACTTTTATAAGTGGTTATTAGAAACTCGTTCCTTCTCCTCTTTGGCAATTCTTGGTATGAGCTGTTTTATCTGAATTAAAGACAGAAAAATCTCAGGGAATAGCTATAGAATCCAAGTCAAGTTAGCTCTCATCTTCAGCTTCAGTTTCTGCTCTCATTTCTCTCTGTTGAAATCATTAAAAAGAATCATACTAATCATAGCAACCAGATGTAAGCAGATGATCATTTTAAAAACCACTTAGTCATAAAGCCCACACTTTGAGAAATGCCTTACAGATAAAATGTGTATAAACAAAATGTATGTGCTCGTGGATGGTTACTGAGATAACTGCAGACTTATTATTATTTCTTTTTTAGCTTCCTCTTCTCCTAAACTTTTATAAAGAAGTACAACATTCCTATGGGAAGCTGCTGGTCTCTCAGAATAAATGCTTAAAAACATTATACTGCCAAAATTGATCAACATAATTTGTCGAAGAAACACACAGAATTAGCATCTCTTCATCAAAAATTTTAAAGCATCAATTTCATCTATTTCTGTCTTTGTCGTCTTAGAAGTTAATTTTTTTTATAATCAATTCTTTTTAAGGGCTTTTATTCCAAACTTCAGCAAGCATTTTCCAATGTGATCTGTACTATACACGTGTATACTTATAACTGTTGGCTTCATCTCAATTGTTTGAGATTTTAATATATTTTTAATATGAAATATTGTGAAGATACAGAAGAGTAGGAAGAATAAATAAACATTCATGTTCTCAAGATGAAGATCCAACAAATGTTAAAATTTTGTTCGTTTCAGATATTTCTATTCATTTAAGGAAATGGCATTAAAATTATAAGTGAAGCTTTCCAGATGCCAACTTTTTTCTTTCCTTCAATAATTGTGCTATATATGTAAGTATGACAGTTAAAGTTGAGGTGCCAGAATGTCTTTAGTATATTGTTGATGAAATGATTCAAAGGCGTAAGGGGACAGAAATTTGGAGTGAGTTTACCATGTGTGACCCACTCACCCAACCTATAACCCTGTCCAAGTATTCAGAAAACACTACCTTTACCAATACAATGAGAAATACATTAGAAAGGAAAGGACCAACACCCTACAAAGCTCAGACTACTTCAAGGCAGTGATGACGTCGCGTGCCGTGCCACTTCCTTTGAAATGAGCTCCCTGCTCTGCAGTCTCGAGGGAGGGCTGGAGGTGATTGTAAAAACGAGCGGTAGGACTAGAGTGGTCATCAAAACAGCTTAGCGCACAGAGATTTTTTGGTAGCTAATTGATTATGGTGTTTCTAGAAAAAATATATTTGGGCAATCTACAGTATAAAAATAAACATTAAGTCTTTACTTTTCGTGAACGGAGTCTTGACTTTAATTGACACAACGGAGAATCACAACTGGTCACGCAGTTCCCAGACTTGAGCCAGTTCATAAACTGGAGCTCCTTAAATGAAAGGAAGGGCAGAGTCCCTAAGGATAACCCTGCCCCATTCTCACAAGAAGGTTCGGTAAATATTCTTTCAGTTCCCCGAAGCACCCACAGTCATTTAGTGGGGCTATGCCCTGGGAAAAGAGAAACACTCAGACTCTTCAGAGATTATTGAATTGGCTCAGCACCAACACTAACCCGGCAAGATCCTATATGTCAGTGCAGCCTAGTAGTCAAAGTACAAACTTATGGAAGTCAGTTACCTACATTAAATGGGGTTGAGAAATCAGAAATTCTTTATTACAGTGCAGAAAAAAGGAATGCAAAAATCAGAGTTCATCTCACAGTAGCCCGAATGGGCCTGTGAACTCCCCTGTGCTTAACTATGCAGTTTCTAAATGCAAACCATGCATTATTCAACAGGAAGCATATCCACTTTAGCTTGATCTAGGAAACAGGAAGGATCAAATGAAAGTGGTTGGAATAACTCCTCCCTTCAAAAATAGAAAATCACCAATAATATTTCAGAGATTAATGGCACTATAAAATTTGAAAGATAAAGAGTGGAGGTTCCTATCAGTGCTCCCATTTAATTCACCTATGAGGCTATGCCAAAGAAAGATGGATTTTGAATTATGTGATTAGCATAAATATAATCAGGTAGCATTGCCACTTGCAGTTGTTTAAGACGTGGTTAACTGTATGCCACTATTAAATATGGCAAATGCTTTTTCTCTAGACCAGTTAGTAAAGGTCATTGAAGCAATTTGTTCTTATGTAGCAGGGACAGCACTATAGATTCCCTGTATTAACTTGGGACTTTGGAGTCTTTCCAGTTCTCTGTGATAACCAAGGTCCGGAGACCTTGGTTATCTTACCATCCCACCAGATATAATGTTTGTTCACTATTTTGGTAACATAATTCTAATGGACCCTGGAATTACATGTGTGGGAATATATTTACACTGAAACTGAATTCCTGCAAGTAATCCTTCACCTTGACAAATATCACACCTTTTTCTCAGCATGCATCTCCTTTTCTTCCTGTTGTCACTGTAACTGATAAAAAATAGTCTCTCCTCACAATTTCCCCTTAAATGGCTTCTCGTAAATGATGTATTCATTTTATTTTGATCTTCTGACCATTCTTCCTTTGTGTCCTTCATTGGTTCTGTTTCTTCTCCAACGCACACAAAATGATACAACTCAGTCTCGGTCGTTGCCCATCACCATCATGGAATGTGTTTAGTCTCAGAATTTATGAGCAAAGAAGACTCCAACCTAGAAACTTTGCATAGAAAAGCACTTAATACAGGGAATTAGAGTTATACATAACTTTAGGGCTAGAGGAAGCAAAAGTCAATCCAGGAGGTGGCTAGAAATCTAGAAGTGATTGTTCACAGGCATGAGGCCACCAGTGAGAAGTTAGTCTACAGGTGCCACAGGAAGAAGTGAAGACTGAGCCTCTGAACATCAGAAAAGTGGCTTTCATTGGAATGATGGACCCTAAAACCATATAAAAAGGATATTTTGAAGAATGAGTCTTCAACAATGTGAACTCAGCCTTTACTCTGTATATTCCCAGGTCAGCAAAAGTAGATTGAAAAGTTAAAGGATCTAGAATTAAGCATAAAAGCATTTTAAAATCCATGACACTATTTTTTTAAATGTTTTTATTTATTTGTTTGTAGAGAGGGGAAGAGAGAGAGAAAGAGAAGGAGAGAAACATCAAGACAATTAGTTGCTTCTCTTATGCCCCTAACTGGAGACCTAGCGCACAAGCCAGGCATGTGCCCTGACCAGGAATCAAACCAGTGACCTTTCGATTTGTGGGACGATGCTCAGCCCACTGAGTTACATCAGCCAGGGCTAAGACACTCATATTATTAGACTACAAGTATAATTTAATAGTTCACTCAGACATTTATAAGATTTGACTGAGCTTTAAACACATTTTGCCAATCCAGCCAATATCCATTTATAGCTAAGTGAGCACTTAGCTTATGATAACCCAGTGTCCTCTATCCTAGTCAAGGATAGGTGACCTCCTTTACCACTTTCTCCGTATTGGAATCACTTTGGACAGTGGCTTTTGATTCATTAAAATGACTCATAATTTATGCATTTATTAATGCATACACATAGCGAATACCTATGCCACAGTTTGCATACCCAGCCATATCCAAAATGCTGAGTGGGATAAAAAATAGCGTACTATTTGTTCTTGAGAGAGACCAGACATACGAACAAAGAGCAAATTAAAAAATAATAATAAAATAAAAAATACAAGGATAAAACTATACAATATTATAACATAGAAAATACATGAACCAAATTAGCAACAAATAAATGCTGCGCTCAGAGTAGGCAGGAGTGCTGTTGGCTGGAGTGGTCAGGGAAAGCTTCATGTAGGAAGTGGTTGCTGCTCTGGGACTTAAAGGCTGAGTGAACGGAGAACCTGTGCAGATGAAGGCATGTCAGAGAAGTACCACAATGGGAGCAAAATCAAGGAGGCATGGGATATGAGAGATGTTAGAAGCAATGAGTAGACCATGGTTGGCCCATCTGGCTGGTGTATAGCGACACGTAGGGAAGTATTAGGGTTTAGGTTTGGAAAAATAAGTTCAAGTAGATTTTATCCTGCAAGTATTGAGAAATGTGGTAGAGATTACTAGTTGACACAAATACTCCTTACCCCCTTTTTCTGTGGTCACAGAGCTTGCTGGTATAATTGGATATATGGGTGTTGGAACAAAGATTATTTTCTATCCCACCCATCCCCATCGCTATAGCTGTGAGATGTGAATGGGAGTGACGTGTGCTTCTGGGTGTATCAATGAAGGGAGGAAGCATAACTCCTCTCCCTTTTACTTTCCATTCTCCAGCCTGCCACCTGAAACAGGGAAGTAGAGTGTGCCATTTGTGACCACATGGACAAGGAAAACTGATCCTTAAAATAGGTGATATATAAATATATATCCTCAAAAAAGTCGATTAACGAAATAAATTTGTGCATGTGTATGCAAGATAGATCGATGGGAGGAGGGGAAAAAGAAAAATTTATGGCTTCAAAAAAAGCTTTAGATGATTAGGACTCTTTCTGGGAATATAGGAAGAATGAAATTAGATAGACAAAAGAGTCCTCTTGAGGGAAGAAGTAACAAACTTTGGAGACAAACCAAACCTAGAGATATTAATGATTCATGTGTCGAAGGATCAGGCTCTTCTATGTAAGGCATCAGCTGAGCTTCCCCACAGACTGATGAAGATGCCACGTCACAAAATGGAGCAGGAGGGACGCAGAGCACTGCCACTTGCTAGTTAAATAAGTTTCCTTAGTCTCACCAAGTCCCTTTTGTTCACTTGTAAAATAGGGTTAATGATGCCTACAGATAGCAAAACAGTAGCAGAAAAAAATGTGTAAAACATCTAGTATCCTAAGGCCTGGCAACTAGCAGGCACCCATAAATGCATAAGATGAAGATTGATTGCAATAACAGAATAGAAAAGAAACACACTTTCAAGATGATATCAAAAACTCCCCCACACGTGTGTTTTACTAGCTGCTTGGATATGAGGAAATAACTCAGTTAATAGGAAAGATAAACCCACTTATAAATCGCAATATTATAATAGGAAGGGGGATTGGGGAAGACACGTAGCAGTTGGCAGTATTGTTTTAAGGGGGGTGGTTTCTTTTGCCACAGAAGTTTCGGTGCTGTATTCATTTGTTTTTTTACCTCCGTTGACTCATCCGCAGGAGTGGGAGTTCAGACAAAAGGAAGCTCTTGCAGCATCCTGCTTAAGATTCTCCTCATAGAAGATTTGGTTCTCAGCCCATTTTCTGTCAGGCTTCCTGAGATCGAAAAGCAACGCACAAAAATTCTCAGACTCAACAGCGAGCTCTCCTGAGCTCCACTGGAAGGTACAGCTGCCTGCACACATCTCCATCTGCGCGTCCTGCACGCACGTCCAACTCAGTGTGTCGAAGCCCAATTAATCACCCTCTCACATGCCTACTCCCCCTCCAGTCTTCTACCTAAGTTAATGCTGTTGCCAATTTACCAGGTACAAAATCTAGAAATTTCAGTCCTCTCACTTCTCATCCCACACTCTCCAAGATTAATCCGCTGCCCATTTTTTTTTTTTTTTTTTGTAGATATTCCCTGTTGTAAGCTGTTTTATGCATTATGTTTGATTCCCATTGTGCTGGTGAGGGTTATTTTCTTCCAGGACCACAGCCACAGCAATCTAGCCGGCCCCGCTCCGGGCTCCCTGGTGTCCACATCCCCAGAGGGTGCCATACCTGGACGAGTCTCACCAAGTATCCATTGCACAAGCAAGCTGTCTCCTTGTCATGGTTTCTCACCTCCTGACTAATCCAGTTAAATTTCTGAAACACAAACCTCTTTTCTTTTTGAAAATACGGTGACTACATGGAACTTATAGAATGACACCCAAAGACCCAAAATTCGCCCACTTCTTTTACCATGTTATCTCCTCAAGCATTCTATGCTCTAAGCACATTGAATGATGGGTGCTACCCGTGAAATAACATATATTTTTAACCTCAGAGTAGTGGTCCATGGTATGTTTTCCGTAAACTAGCTAAGCTCCACTCTTCCTTCCGGACTGAGCTTGAAGGTCATCTCCCCTGTAGCTGCCTTAATTTTACTCTCTTCCATTTCCTGTTGCTACCCAAGGCCCCGCTGACTGCATGTGCCTGTATGCATTAATTTTATATTTTACAGTGTTAGAAGATACACACCTGCTCTTATTGTCATTTCTGAACCTTCAGCGCACTTCGAATTGACTATTAAACAGTCTAAAAATAATCTTAAATGTTACTTTTTAAAAATGGTGATTTTCGCAAAAGAAAGCTTTTAAAAATTCCCAGAGAACTAGTTAACAATTTTGTTTGCAATGTACCCAAACAGTGAACTCCCTCAGCTCTGCCACATTAAATATACTTTTTAAAGCCCCTTGCAGTTTTATTATTCCAGGTGCTTTGCTACCATAAGAGGTCTTTGTAGATCTCTGCTATGAATGTCATTTGTTCCCATTAAACAAGTTCCTCAGTATGATTGTCTAGTGCCTAAGTATATGATTGTCTAAATTTATGTTGACTAAAGAGTATTAAATCAGGTAATATATCAAAATATCTTAAGTCTAAAAATGTAGAAGTTGACTCATAAATTGAAAAGAAAGTTTTACAAAGTTCAATGCAATATATGCTTGCTTATTCTGACATCAAAAGCAGTCAAATTTTACCCTTATCCAAATAATTCAAATAATACTCATAGCTGTTTTAATTACCTGGGCATTTTAGGTAAAATTATGGGGAATTGGAGTGTTGAGGAAATTATAAAAAGGGTTGCTTTCGATTCTGATTAAGTAATTTATTCCATTTTCATTTAAACCTATGGAAAAGAGGAAATCTAGCAGTTGAGTTCAAATATTACATTCAGTAGGCTCATTTTCTCTTAAAATTACTTTTAAAAAGTGAGATATGAAAATATTGAGGAGGTAAGTGAACATAAATGGGTACATTTTAATATATATCAATTATATTAATCTCTTAGCTCAAAAATCAAACTTGAAAAATAAATGAGCATCTTTTTAATTTCTTCTTTTTAAAAAATATTATTTATTTATTTTTGGAAAGAGGGAAGGGAAGAAGAGAGGGAGAGAAACACCAATGTGTGGTTGCCTCGAGCACATCCCCTACTGGGGACCTGGCCTGCAACCCAGGCACGTACCGATTGGGAATATAACCAGTGACCCTTTGGTTCGCAGGCAGGCACTCAATCCACTGAGCCACAGCAGCCAGGGCATCTTTTTCATTTCTCAGTGAAGATAAATATTCTTACAGATTAGCTTGAGTTTGGAAATCATTATTATTACTATATTCAATCATTTCTTCTAACATTTTTCTCCCTTGCTAATCTTCTTGAGTGGTAAAAGTGCTTACAATGTATAAAAATTAGACAGACAAATTATTACTCTAGAAAATATTTATTGACAAGTTTTACTTTTCTCTCCATTTTCTGAGAAATTAACATAATACACAAAATACAGTAAAATGCACTTTTCCCATTTCAAATAAATATATTTTACTCCTGTAAAAAATTAATAATCTGTGTAATTCGCCATAGTATCGTAATCAGTGAAATGAAGCAAGAAATTCTCTAGTTAAGTTGTCACTTATTTTTATGATTATCATAGCATTTTGCTGCAGAAAGGAAGCACTATTCTCTGTAGAATTATATTCAGACTTGGATACTGTTGCTTCTTGTTTGGAGAAGGTAAAGATAAATTTCTTTAAAAAGTGTTTAGTGTCAAAAAGACTCTTAGTTTGGGAGAAAGATAACATCCAAGTCTTTGCTGAATGAACAAAGTTATGTGTAAACTTTCTTATTAATAATCCCTAGCGACCAGACTACATTCTGAATTATGACTCCTCTGTATCACACTAGCAATTTTTAAAAATTAGTGGTTAAGTATTTAAATTAAGTTATGTATGTAATATAAAACCAAGACAGAATTTTAAAACTCTATTAACAGGAGAGGTTAAAAATAATGGTGTTATACAGGACGAATTTATCCTTTTCACAATTGTTATTAACATTATAGAACTGAAATCTACTGAATTATACAGACTTAATACAGACTCTCATATACACATAGATCCCTGATCTGTTTAAGGCAATGTATTAGTTTGCTCTTGTAAGTAGTTGAGAATATTTTAGTAACTAGCAAAAATCACATTTAGGTAGTCACCAATCTTCAGACTTCTTATGTCTAATCTATTTTACCCTCAAAAGACTATATCACCAACTAATAAAAATCATTAGTACTGTCTAACTTCCTATATTAGCAGTTAATTGGTACTTTATATATTAGCAAGCTTACGGAAATAAAACAAACTTTACCGTAGCTCCAAGCCCATCACAGCAGGGCTCGTCTACATGGATACAGAAATGTTGGTCAATCTGTATCAAAGCATAAACTTCAGAGTGTAACTGTGTTCAGTAAAAATCTTACAGAAGCTATAAAGTGGGTATTAAATCTGTGCTCAGTGTTATAAAGGGCATTAACTATTGTCCAGGTGGTGACTTATAATATGAAACTTTTCCCTCTTCATTTTAAAGAATACAAAATTAAATGCTTAGGCATTATTTTATGGTAACATTTTTATTTCTACACCTTTTTGAAACAAGTGTGCTAAAAAAATCACAAGTTCAACAAGAAATTTGTGGTTTCCTTATTTGACATCCTTTATAATTCTTCCATCTCAAAGTGTGTATTAAAGCTGTTTGCCATGGATGTGTGCTCGAAGATCCTCGTCAGGCTTGGTTTCAAGAGTTCCACTGAGTGACATGACAGGCGCTGAGCCGTGTCATTCTTCAGGGACATCATCTGGTCTGTCCCAGGCTCCCTTCTATCATAATAGAGAGCCCAGAGCAGAGTAATGGTGAGAATCATGGCCAGGATCTGTGTTACCCCAATGGAGATTCCCAGAAACCTTAGCACCTGCAGTTGTTTGGTTCCTCTCAAAAAGGAATACATTTTCTTCCCACAACCCTGTAAAAGAAATAACATGGTCAATATTGCTTTGGATGTGTTACGGAGGGTCAAAGTGGTGAAAGCCATCTGTATCAGTTGATGGAACCAAATGACTAAATCACAAAGTTTAGGCCAGAGACTCTCAACTAGGGACCCCTTTGGGAAGCTGGAGGGGAGATGGAGATGGGAACTTTTTGAAAAGCCTGCCCAGGTGATTCTGAGGAGCTCACTCCTTCTTCTGTCTTCCTCACAGTCTGACATTGAGAACTACTGATATGAAAGACACAACATCTAGAGCAGGGGTAAAATTTTTTTGGTGAAGGTGCAGATGGTATATATAGTATATCTTCTAGGTTTTGCAGGCCATGTGGTCTCTATTCCAACTACTCATCTCTGCCACTATAACACCAAAGCAGCCACAGACAATGTGTAAATGAATGGATGTAGCTGTGCTGCAATGAAACTTCATGAACAAAAAAAGCAACAGGCCAGATTTTGGGCACAAGCCATAAAGTGTCAACTCATGATATAGGCTAATTCAAAAATTTTTAAAATAATGTTTCATTATTATTTGTATTCACTGTTTGATTGTTGTTCATTTGGTCAGAAGTTTTTCTCCAAGGATCAGGAATATTTTTCCCCTGTCCGCTGCCGAAACATGCTGGTGAGTGGAAATCAATCTATTCCGTTCTCCCCACCCTACACATGCACACATGCCTCTGTCCAATGCCTGCAGCAGAAAGACACAGGGGATACTTTCTGACATTACACCAAGTTCTAGTTCGACTGGTAAGAATTTGACATCTGACTTAAAAAAGGTTAGCAGGGTTTTTGTTTGTGTTTAGTTTAAATTCAAAAGGTTATAAGAGTACCTGTGGTAGTATAGAAAGAAGAAGAGGGGAAAAAAGAGAAAAAATCCAGAGTTAGGGAAATGGGGGATAAGGCGCAAAGAAAAGAAGGTAGGATATGACTAACAGTTGTCATAAATCACCTCGCAGTCAGTGATCAAAGCATAGGCTACCTACTGTGTCTCTACTGAATCTATAGCAAAGAAATGAACATTCACTCTTCTAAAGGAAAGCTGATTCTAAATTAAGGTAAAAACTTGGGGAAGAATTTTATAACAATAGCAAATTCCAAAAACTTGGAAGATTCTGAGATGTTACTCTACTTGAAAGCTAACAAATTAGCCTGTCACGGTTCCATGGATGCTAGCAGGAGAGACAAAGAACTGATACCTGAAAGCCACAGCAACAGCCAGAGAATGTGCCAGCTCTCAAGTCCCAAGGCCAACATGAAGAGCGTGAGATAACCCCTGCGCACACAGTCAGCTGCATTATAGGAGGGGAACCCCAAGCTTAGGGAACCCTAAAATTTTATAGTGGGTGGGAAGAATACTTGTCCTTTCCATTGGAGAGAGGTATTATCTTCATTATATTAGACAGTAAATAAACCTGTCTTTGTCTCTGGAGTGACACACTTTCTTAGTTTTCAAGGCTATTTTCTATGCAAAAATCCTTGAAAAGAGAGTCCAGAGCAAAGGCGGTCAATGAGACTCTGCTCACAATGTATGCAGAAATGCAAGAGACACATGGAAAATTATCTCCCAACAACAGGAACTTGACTTTTCAAAGTTTTTATTCTCAGTGTGGGGTAAAAGTGAGTGGGGTGCTTATCCTACTGAAGAAGCTACTTAAATAAAAAGAAATTGATAATTATTTAAATAGCTGTCTCCTTGTTTTCTTCTCTAGATTACATAAAGAACTCAACTAAATCAAGGAAGACATGAGTCAGTTGTTAATTCGTGCTTATACTGGAGGGGAACAATGAATAATACACAATTCTCAGATTTCTGAAGTCAATGATCAGTAATTGTTCCCCAATAGGTTATTCTTCTGAAGATATAAAAACCATGTAAAACTAGTCATAGACACATTTCAATAACTACCTTTTCTGGAGCACAATATAATGCAAATTAACAGCAAAAGATTATCGAAGTTTCATCAATTTAACCAAAAGTGAAATTAAAATACTTATAATTTAATACTACTTAACACTGGTTTAACAATATCACTTCTCTGGCCCTGATTCCTATGTAACACATACAAATAGGCACGTACACACATGTACGTGGGTGTACACACACGCTCTGTGGAAAACCAAAATACGTATCACAAAGGCAATTCACCAACGCTTGGATATTTTTCAAAGAGTTGTGCTTAGCTAGTCTATCAGAGCCCATTCATGCTTATGTTTATGTGTAACTCTAACAATCATCCCTAAGTGACAGAGTATAGAATAATGGTTAAAAATCATGAGCTGCCGAGCCTGAATTCTGAATTTCAAATCCCTGCTCTGCTACTTATAAGCTATGTGACCTTGGGCAAGTTACTTTTATGTCTGTGCTTCAGTGTTCTCAGCTGAAAACATACATAGTAATAGTGCCTACCTGTTTGAGATGTAGACAAAATTAAATGAATAAACACATTTAAACACTTAGAATGGGGTTTGGTACGTGGTAAGAGTTCAGTAGGTGTAAGCTGTTATCTGGTGCATCAGCCCACAGAAGATTAGAAAATTCACATTAATAAAATAGACGAAAAATCTATAAAAAGCAGATATTAAAGAAAAAGTATGAGGTTCAACACTTTAAAAAAGTATGAAAATACCAAAATCACAGCAATGTGTCACCACCTGAGCACTGACGCAACAGCCCTTGCCCAGAAGAGCTAATGTGGCTGTTACTGCTTTTCAGGACAGTGAGGTAATTATCCAAAATGATTATTTGCCACTGAGACATTAGATCACTAGCTTCCTCATTAAGTAGAGAAGTATTTAATATAGTCTGGAAAAAGTCACATTAAAAACAGTTAAAATTAAAAGGTTAACTTCAGACATTTGGAAAGTTAATTTATATGGACATATCATTTAACATCACTGTCAAGTAATGCAGCACCAGGTCTTAATATCTATCTTTAAAGACACTGATATAAAATGGCCATGGATTGACAATACAACTTCCGGCCAAGATGGAGGCACAAGAAGACACACTTTGTCTCCTTGCACAACCAAAAGAAAGACAACGATAAATTTAAAAGCAAAAAATAACCAGAACTGCCAGAAAATCTAACTGTATGGAAGTCCAACAACCAAGGATTTAAAGAAACATTATCCAGACTGGTAGGAGGGGCAGAGACGGGCAGCCAGGGAGGAGAGGATACGTGGCAAGGCAGTGGCTGGCAGACCAGGGTGGGAAAGGCAGTGGCTGGAGGACTAGGTAGTACCACATTTGTGTGCAGATGAACCAGGAGGAACAACTGGGGAGGGAGACAGACTGTGCAACCGAGGTCTTCAGCATGGGAAAAGAAAGCCTCAAAACTTCCACAGGTAAAAACATGTGGGGTTTAAATGGGAGGGAGAGACTGTCAGTCTCACAGGAAAGTTCATTTGACAGACCCACAGGGTCCTCAAGCGCACACAAAACCACCCAGCCAGGAATCAGCATCAGAAGGTCCCAATTTGCTTGTGGGTAGCAGAGGAAGTGACTGAGAGCCAGCCAAGGGCCAAGGAAGCGGCATTGTTCCAACAGACCCCTCGCCCACAGACAGCACCACAAGGCAGTGACAAGGGTTGCCCCACCATGGTGAATACCTAAGGCTCCGCCCCTCACAATGTAATAGGTACTCCAGAGACAAAAAACAAAAAAACAAAAAAACTTCCCAAGGGAAAGAACAGATCAAAGCTCCAAAAATTGAACTAAGTGATGAAGAGATAGCCAACCTAACAGAAGCAGAGTCAAAACACCGGTAATCTGGATGCTCACAGAACTGGTGGATTATGGCGGCAAAATGGAAGAAAGAGTGAAGGCTATGCAAAGTGAAATAAAGCAAAATATACAGGGAACCAACAGTGAAAGGAAGGAAACTGAGACTCAAATCAATGATTTGGAACAGATAGAAGACATAAACATTCAACCAGAACAGAATGAAGAAACAAGAATTCAAAAAAATGAGGAGAGGCTGAGGAACATCTGGGACAACTTTAAACACTCCAACATCCAAATCATAGGGGTGCCAGAAGGAGAAAAGGAAGAGCAAGATATTGAAAGCTTATATGAAAAAATAATGAAGGAGAACTTCCCCAATCTGGTAAAGGAAATAGACTTCCAGGAAGTCCAGGAAGCTTAGACAGTCCCAAAGAAGTTGGACCCAAGGAAGTACAAACCAAGGCACATCATCATTATATTACCCAAGATAATGGTAAGGAGAAAATCTTAAAACAGCAAGAGGAAAAGAGACAGTTACCTACATAGGAGTTCCCATAAGACTATCAGCTGTTTTTTCAAAAGAAACCTTAAAGGCAAGAAGGGGTTGGAAAGAAGTATTCAAAGTCATGAAAGACAATGACCTACATCCAAGATTACTCTATCCGGCAAAGCTATCATTTAGAATGGAAGGGCAGATAAAGTGCTTCCCAGATAAGGTCAAGTTAAAGGAGTTCATCATCACCAAGCCCTTGTTATACGAAATATTAGAGGGACTTATCTAAGAAAAAGAAGGTGATCAAAACTATGTACAGTAAAATGACAACAAACACAACTATCAACAGCTGAACCTAAAAAAACAAAAACAAACTAAGCAAACTGCTAGAACAGGAACAGAATCACAGAAACAGAGATCACACGGAGGGCTATCAGCAAGGAGGGGGAGTGGGGGGAATGGGGGAAAAGGTACAGGGAATAAGAAGCATAAGTTGAAGGTACAAAATAGACAGCGGGAGGTTAAGAATAGTATAGGAAAGGGAGAAGCCAAAGAACTTATATGTAGTACCCACGGACATGAACTAATTGGGGGAATGGTGATGGGAGGGGGGGTGCAGGGTGGAGGGGAATAAAGGGGAGAAAAAAATGGGACAACTGTAATAGCATAACCAATAAAATATATTTTAAAAAAATAAAAAATAAATGGCCATAGATTACATTTAGTTGATACCATACCTATGTTCTCAGTATTTAGTATAAAGATGGGTATTTAATGAATAAAGCATTACATGGACATATGAATATTTGGTCCAGTAATATTTTGGTAATATTAACAATACTTAAATTAAATTTCAGAATTAAAGGTAAACCATTCAAGAAATACATATGCTGATGATTCAATCCTGTGAAATTCTGTAAGTCAATTATCATTTGATTTTTACCTTTTCAATAGTCTACGGTGCTTAAATTTTTACCAATATAGTTCTTCTTATTTCCCATCCTTTTTAACTAGTTCAATTTAACCTGGAAAACTGCATTAGAGATAACATTTATTTTTTAAAAATCTGTGAATAACATAAAGCAGAAATTGATAAGCTACAGGCTATTGGTTTCATATTTTTGGCATTAAGGAAAATCTGTTTCAACTTTACTTTGAACAATTACACTTATTTAAAAAAAAGGTACAGTAAATTATATCATCCAGGATGGTTTGAAAATGTGGTATATTAGTTAACATTGAATATTTTAGAGTGAGAGGGCATCTTGAATATCAATGAGTCCAACTTTTTAATTTGTAAAAATATGGCTAGAAGCACTTACAGAATGCCCCAGCAAAACAAGCAGAGGGAAGAACCTCTGAATATACTCTCTCCTTTATTGGAACAATGAAAGCACCAGCAAAAATTGTCAGAATAAACCTTGTTATAACTCTGCAAATTAACCAAAGGTTTGCAATGAGCGCTGATTTAAGAAAAGCCCCTGAGTCTCAGTAAGAACATCCAGCTTTGTGGTACCTTAATTTGCCCTACTCCCATCTCCCTTTCTGGCTCTGGAGTAGCTCTGAAAATCAACAACCCACAATTATGGCAAAAACCAGTGGCTTAGAAGCCACCGGAGGCAACAGAATAGGGATGGAGCTTCTTCAAAGCCCCATTACCAGAGGACTGTTATTATCTGTTCTATCTGGTGGTTCCCTAGAAGACCTTACATGCAAGCTGTCTATCTGAGCCTGATACGCATATCAACCAGGGCTTCCCCACCCCATGTTTGTCGAAAGTAACCAGAGGCAACTGTTGAACTCTGAGGCTGCTTGAGATGGTGGATAATGGCTGTATACAACAGGTAAGTCAAAAAACTTAAAAGAAAAAGCTAGGACAAAGAGAAGCCCACAGCGGCCTTAGCAAAGCTCTGATTTATTCCTGGGGATCTAGAAAGTTACACATATGAGTGGAGCTGTGCTCATGCCTAGGACTGTGTACACGCTAAGGAAGAAATCCCTAAGAACTCACCTCTGGCTAACATTGAGGCTTTGTGCACCTTAAGCAAAGGCTGGGAGACCTACTGGTTCTAGGCATCTCAGGAAATCTCCGTTCATTCATTAACTGACCACTAAGCTAACTAAGCAGAGACTTCAGGGGCCACACATGACAAAGAATATAGACCTCACAGAATTAGTTTAGGAAAGTCATCAAAGAACAAAGAACAACAATAAAACAACAAACTTTGGGGAGGAGGGAGAACCTGATTTCCAGAGTTGCCATGTTATATTATTTAAAATGTGCAATTTTCAACAACAACAGCAACAACAACAAAAATCACAAGAGGTGCAAAGAAACAAGAAAGTATGGGTCATACACACACAAAGATACCTCAGAGAAAATGCTTTAATGAGAGAAACTCCTGGCCTCACCTGAGCAACGGTAGCTCTTAAGCATTTTCCTGCTGAAACCTGTCACTTCATGAGATGCACTTGGTTCTATTTCTGCTCTTAGACAATCCCTTTTCCAGAAGTTAGACAGTCATGTCTGATGAATCATTGCTTTTCCTTTAACTGTTCTCTTCCCCAGACTAAATATTCCTACTTCCTCCAAATTTTCCAAATATATACACTTCATCATCCTGATTATCTCTTTCTGGATTATGCTGATTTTATCAATGTTCCTTTGAGAACAGTACTGATTTTTAACTTAAAAAAACTAGAAATGCAATAAAATATAAAGACAACCCAGGTTGCTGTGAATGAGTTTGGATCCCATGGAAAGCAGCTTTTCAGGTACCTCAGAGGAATGGGCATGAGGTTGCATCTTAGTAGGCACCTGGTCAGCACCTGGTCCCCTTCCCAATCACTGGGTCCTGAGGACTATGTTCATGCCGAGGTGGGTGAGGGTTGTTTATTCGAAGGCCCTAGTGCAAGTCCTCAATTTATAATGTGTCAGTCTTATCACTTCCTCACTTAGTTTACAGGATACATTGATAACCCCTCACAACAAGACCAAATTTAAGTACTTAAGTTTGCCATCGGAACTCATGAATTATAATTTATGCTTCTCTATCAAGAATCCCTCAGAAAAAGGTCTTATCTACAGATAATTTAAAAGATGAAATCAACTGACAGCTCCATGTATTTTAAATTATGGCCAGGTATCAAACCAGACTACCAAACTCTGTTACATTGCAAAACGTTAGCCTGTGCCCTTGCACGTTACTCTCCACTAAGGTGTACTGAAGAACACCATAAGAAATTGCTCGATAACATTAGTGGAAAATAATATTAAAGATATTTTCCTAGGTAACTTAGAGTAGTACATAAAAAAATCCCACTTGAAAAAGAAACTTTAGAATTTTGCTCCTTTTGAAAATGTAGAATATTCAATTCTAACATTAAATCATGCAAATGGTTACATCTCCTTTTCATCTAGGTTTTCAGAAAGCTCAGAGGCAAATATGAAACTCTACAACCCCATCTGTCCCCACAGCAAGCATGTCTAATTACTCTGTTCTTACCTCGTATTTCCCAATGTTATTTATATTTTATTATTAATTGTATCTTTCTTGTTGTGCACTGCATTAAATCCTTTATTTAATAAAAAGATATAGGGTGTAAATATACAAATAAAAGCCCAAATCTCTCTGTACTGACACAATTTAATATTTGATGGCTCAGAAGTCACTGTAGAAACTTACAGCATTTCACTCAATATTAGTGATTCATACACACAATAATTTAATGCTAAGGATTAACTCTCTACAAGAATATTCCTCTTCTTGATAGGACAGTATTTTACCAGACTTTTTTTTTTTTTTTTTTTGGTATAAAATAACTGTCCTTCTCAGCCACTCTCTAAATTCTTCATGGAAACAGCTGTGGGTTTATGGTCTTTACTGCATTATCCCCATTGAAGTAATTCAATCTGAGCACAAGTTGTGAATTTATTTTAAGCCAATCAAATAATCATGCATGAGGTTTACATTTTTCTATGCAGACTTGGACACTTTCATTGAAAAGCAAGACGCTAAGTCTAAAGAAGAAAAAATATAGATGTGTCTTTGTGTAATCTATTGTACTATTTATAGATATTTAGTTACATAAATGAACATTTCTGTTAAGCGAGTCAGAAGAGGAAATAGAAATGTTAGAGTTCAAAACTGCATCCCATTACACAAAGGGTATTCTACTCCAAATAGGAAAGAACTGAATTGCACTTATTTGTCTTTCTCAAAATAAAATACACTGAGTTGCTTTACCTTGAATATGTTTTCTTCCTAAATAAAGCTATGCCATCCCTACGTTAATAATCAAAGCTATATATAAGACACATTGGCTGACCTACTTTACTTGCTGCAACATTAAAATTCTGGTCAACTACTAACTGTAAATAATAACATTACCATTTAACAGAGAAAAATTACTAATCCCTACATTTCCTGGAATCTATTTGAAGGCATGTCAGAATGCCTCATTTCACTTGAGGAAATTATACACTTGAAATTATCCTCTGATCTATCTCCAAAATGAGTTTCTAAAATTAGAAAAGCAGCCATGGCTTTCACAGGCCATGTCAAAGAGTTAGATCTCATGTGCTTAAGAAATAAAGTATAAATAAAATCTAGGTGCCATACAAGCCAGTATGATATTTTTGTAATTGATTTTTGATAATAAACATGGTTCTCAAGTTTGAAATGACTGTGTTAATTATCAGGTATAAATATATAATCTTCTGTTCTATTTCTTCTAAAATTAAGAAATTGAATGATAGCAGTTCATGAGTTTTAAACAGGTTGGACCACAAGTTTTCCACTGATAATCATAAGCTCTGCAGGAAATAACTGCTTTAAACCCTTTTTAAAAAATCAAACAGCAAGTAATAAAATTCACTACAGGACTTTCTGTTCCCTCAGAGTAAGGTTAACAAAACCCATGCAACAGCAAATGCAGCCGAACAAGTCTTCTTATTTCTTAATAATAACAGGCCCTCATATCTCATCTAATCCTCACAATATTTCCCCATTAGAAAGGCAGAACCATCAAACTGAAAAGACTGTATTTAGTGAACATTTTTCATTTTTATAAAAAAAAAATGTCATTATAAAGAGACTAGAGTCAGAAACCCAGCAGGTGCTATCCTCCGCAATGAGGCCAGTTCCAGCAGCGGGCATTCTCTGCCCGACTGATCAGAAGAACCTTTACAAACTGCTCTTTCCAGAAGTGTCTCTCACTGGGCCCCTCTGTCCACCTAAATGCTCATCTATAAGTAGGAGGGTGTTAAAACAAGCAAAGTGGGAAACCGCATGACGTCCCCAAAACCTTAACTTAAAAATCTAACTTCAGCCAACATAAATATATATAACCAGAAAATGCATACGTTCTGGTCCTAACAGGCAAAACTAGCAGCAATTTGGCTAGTGTAAACTTTAATCATAGGTTGCTAACTTTTCTACTTACTGTAATAAATATGTTAATAATTACTGTTACTATTGTCATTAGCCATCACCATTAGAGATTTGTATTTATTATGTGTCAAGTGGTTTGCTAAGGGTTTCTCATTGATTAGCTTTGTAAGACTATAATGAGGTAGGTACTATTATTATCTTACTTGATAGATAAGAAAAGTGAGGTTTAGAAGTGAAAAAAGTCTATAAACTCTCAGCTTGCTCCTTACCTTGTATTCCACATCTCAAAATTTTAGTGTCTAAAAGCACGGGCTCTGGAATCAGTCAGATAGCTCTATGGCTAGCTATGTCACTTACCCTCTGTGGGTTTCATTTTTCTCATCTGAAAAATGGAGATAATAATACTGTAGCCTTCAAAGACTTGTGTTAGGGCTTAAAAGAGATAATGCATGTAAAATACTTGATCATAGATCTATATACTCATAAACATGTATCCTATTTGAAAAGTGCAATGTGTACTTTTCAATCTCTGATTTACTTTAATTCTCAGCTATTACTTGTAGTATATACTGCAAATAGGCACTGTTCTTAGGGTTTTGAATAGGTTAATTCACTTAACTCTCCAAACAACCCCATGAGATAAGCATTCTAGAAATACTCATTTTACAGGTTGGACCTGATCAAAAAAAAAGGTGAGAAAAATGAAGGACAGAACTCGGAGCCTAGTCTGAACCACTGAACAATGCTTCCTCAATTAGGAAAACTCACTCCTCCAAACCTCTCCTCCTCTGATGTCCAGGACACTGCTTTCCATTTCTTCTCTGCCTACAATCAGTGACTCTTCCCCTGCCCTTAAGTGTTACCATTCCCCAACGTCTGTCCTTGGCTGCATACTCCACATCATCTCTTCATATGGGTTCTTTTCTCCTGTGCATTCATTGCCTCATCTATACTGACAACACCTGTAACCTCTTAGTCCCTCAACTCACCCCAGTCTGCCCTCCACCTTTTCAGAGTGACTTGTGTACAGACTGTTAGCCAGAGACCGCATTTCCCAGCCTCCCTTGCAGCTAAGCACAGCCATGTGAGCCCTCTCCAGTGGAATGTGAGCAGAAGTGACGAGTGTAGAGCTGCATGTATGGAATGTGTTTCTTCCTACTTCCTGCTTTCCCCATTGACTGGAAATTGGAGAAAAACAGGGGCAACTTTGGAAGATAGGTATTAAAAAAAGGCGAAGCTGTCTCACTATCCCTGGATGAACTTGTGCAGCAGTGCTGCCTAACAGACTGGACCAGTTGGCTGGTCTAAAGGATAGAAAGAAATGCCCACCTTATTCAAGCTATTGTATTTTGAGTTAGTTCTTTCTCTAAGTAATACACACAAAATTCACCTCCTTGGCTGAATTCTATCTCCTAAGCTTAATGTTTCCTACTGGGAGTATACGGAGTACCAGGGCAGAGCCCTTAAACCCAGCATTTCCAAAGGGGAATAATCAAAGCCAAACTCTCCCCTCAAAAACTGGCTTCATTTGCTCAGGGCCCAAGTCAAAGTCAAGTGTCCTTGAAGCTTTCCTGTCAGTCACTCCCCACAGCCAATTTATTCATCACCTAGTCCTGTTCATTCTCCAGCTTTCATACCCTTCACTTTCATTCCCTCCCCTTACAATCAATCACCATGAGTGACCCACAACAGTTTCCTGTAGACTTCCCTGCCTTAAGTAAGACCCAATCCTCACTTCAACCCATTCTCTGCCCATACAACGATTTTTAAGCACAAATCTAAAATCGTTACTTTGTGAGGTACTTTTCCAGGTCAAAATATTACAATGGCTTTCATGTCAGTAAATTCTAAAAGCAAAATTTGCAAGTCTCTACAAATAAAGCACAAGGGGAAAAGTTGTTTGAATAGAGAATGGGTAACAGGAAACTCACAATTGAATTACCTAGAGAAAGATGGTAAAAGAAAAGAAAAAGGCATTTGTATACCTGAAGCAAACTGGCAAGATGGTTCAAGGTATGATTAGATCAAGCAAAGCCTGGAGATGAAAGGGATTTCCCCCAGCCAAGCCCAAACCAGCCCTGCAGGACTTTGAATGATAAAACAGATATCACCCATGTCAGAGGCCAGCTGATCCCTGCCAGCAGTTGCTGAGGAGATAATGAAGTCAGCAGAGAGGCAGGAGGGAGTGTCTTTGACTTTACATAAAAGAACCCTGGGAATGGAACTTCTTGGGGATATTCCATCTAACTAACCACTGAGCCTGAAAGCTGCCTGCCGTTTACTATCTGGGCAGGATATTCTAGGTGTGTTTATCTGAGAATGGAGCTTCATTATGAATCAATCACAATCCCAGGACTACCCAGTCTTAAGCCTTACTTTCATAATAATGCCTCAACTTTGTAAACATGTTTTCCTTTTTTTTTTTATTCCGCAGCTACTCGCAGACTTCTGTAGAAAATACGTGCATTATCAGGTCATCGCGGGTGCTTTTTTGTTTTAATAAATATGTCGTTTATTACTCAGTGCCTGTCCTATCTAGCACAGCATGGCCCTCCTCACGCCCTGGGGTCCGCTATGTTGTCTCTCTTCCAGCTCTAACTCTGTACCACTGCCTCTCTGCTTGGAATGTCCTTTTTCAGCCCCATGCCACCCAAATGTTTTCTGTACCTTGCAACAGCCCAGTGAATTTCTCCTCCCTCCATGTGCTCTCTGTATCTCAAACATAAACACAATGGCAATTAAGAACTGCCTACCTTCCGTGGGGTTCCTTCTTGTGCCCCAATTCAAGACCATCTAATTTCAAGTTCTTATTCTAGCCACTGCTGTGAGAATCATTTCTATGCAGATCTGACTCACTTTAGGTCTGCGTAATCGGTCAGTGCCTGGCCAGGGGCCTAAGCTGCTATATCTCACTTCCTTGCCTTGGACTTCTCTTTCAACACTTACCCAGAGCTGTGTTTGTTTCCAGTGTGGCAATTTACTTGGTTCTAAGAAGAATCCCACTAGTAACTTAAGAGCAGGGTTGCCTGGGAGAAAAATGGTCAACGCCACAACTGTGTGAGCTTGCCAGAGGAAGACATCCCCACACTCCACTATGTCCTTCTGCATCCACAACTCTGTCAAGTCTCTACCTCTGTCTCAGAAGTTCTGAGGAAATACTTAATGGGTTTAAGATGCTGTGTGTAAAAATTATAAAAGTTGTTTCTACTAGTCAAAACAGACATACAGTTTGTCTCACTCTTCTAATTGGTCAAATATATTAGCAGGAGAAGAGTGTTAACAAAAAGTGCCAAGGGCTGAAATACTGCCCAGAAAAAAAAAAAAATGTACATAGATTATAAAACAAAAAACACTTGCCAAGGACAGCCAGTACAAAGGAGATGAGTAGGGACAGGACCTCCAATCTGGGCAAGGACTGACTGCATAATTTCTTGAGTCTCAGCTCACAGAGCAGATAACACATAACTTAGAGAATAAAAACCTCAAACAACGTATCCCACGTGGTTCACCAAGAGTGGCCCCCACCTTTAACCCAGGGGAGTAGCCCTACATATCCATTTACAATCTGTGACCACTGGAGACTGTACATACTTGTCATCATCTGGGTTCTTTGTCCTGTAAGTCAGAGACAAAGAGCACATCTCTTCACATCCACACACCCTGCTCTTCTCTAGCTCCCTATTTATAGATGTTTCCTGTTACTCGGAAAAGAAATAAATAACCATCTAAAGAGGTAGAAATGGTCCTGGCAGGGTAGCTCAGTTGGTTCAAGCATTGTCTGGTACACCAAAAAGTTGCGGGTTCGATCTCCAGTCAGGGCACATGCCTAGGTTGCGGGTTCAATCCCCAGTTGGGGTACCTACAATAGGCAACCAATAGATGTTTTTCACGTTAATGTTTCTCTCCCTCTCTCTTTCCCATCCTTCCCCTCTTTCTAAAATCAATAATACGCATATCCTTGGGTGGGGATTAAAAGTAATAATAATAAACAAATAGGCAGTAATGGTTTGGTTCAAATTATTTGTTACAAAAATATTACTATATTAAAAGTATTTGATATTCAAACCCAACACCTCATGAAACATATAATGAATACAAGTGTAAAGGAGAAGTACACACAGCCTGTGGAAAATACCTCTCTGTCCACCCCTTACGTAAATTTCTGAGTAATACTTTCCTGGAGAAGCAGTCATTATGATTTCATGGTGGTCTTTCTCCTAACTACAAAACAAATTTGTCTTTGGGGCTACATTTTACTTGAGTCTTTGTCCTTGTTTGTTTTACATTTTGAGCTGGTCCATTTGAAGCAGGGCCTGCTGTGAACCTGCTGACTTCCACTTACATTTTTTGAGGTGGCATACAGAGGAAGAAAATGCTGTTTCCATCCCTTTGAAAAGATGTCTGGGCTTCATTAGCTACCCGAGAGAGCAAGCACTGCCACTATTCTCCACAACTCTGGCTGCTCACACTTTCAGGGGTGAGACTTCAAGGAAAGTTAATAAAAGCTATGGATCCTGGTCACTGAAAAAATGCACAAAAAATATCAAAAACAATTTCGGCAGCATTACTTTTCCCTTGAAGTCCATCCAAGAAGAGCACAGGTTCAGGGGTAAGAGGCTGGGAATCCCTGCTCTACAAAGACTTTTTCTCTACCAGCCTTTTTATTCTTCTTTCTCCTTTTTCTCCTTCTCCAGATCAAGTATAGACAGAGAACGCTAGACACTAAGTTGGTGGAAAACTCAGCAGGTGAGTGAAGGAAGAGATGCCTCCTCGTTCTGTATTTTAGCAATTTTAACTCTCAGTCTGATGTTTTGCTGAGGCCACAAAACACACCTAGTACTGGGGGAGTTTGGCTACACAAACGATCCCAAAAGAACAGGGGAGTAAGCAGTAGTAACCATTAGCCCAGGCTACCGCTGGGCGGGCTTTTGTGCTCGCAGTTTTTTAAGCTGAAAATTTATAAATAAATAAATAAATAAATAAATAATTCTTTAACACGTCTTTGCATGGCTTGGCCCTTCTCATCAATTGGTCACAGATCAAATGTCATCTCCTAAGAGAGCCGGATCTGACCTGTCCTATCTTAAGTAGCTCCCTCATCAATAAAGCAATTCTCTAGTACATGACTCTGCTCAGAGTCTTCAAAGTGCTTACCACCACCTGAAATTATTTTTTATTGTTTCTTTGTTAATTGTTTATATCCTTAACTGGAATATAAGTTAAGTTGTACAAGAGAAGGCATTTTTGTTTGCAACATCTTCCACTCTATCCTCAGCATCTACTATAGCACCTGGAACCCAGTAGGTACTCATAAAACATTTTCAGTGAATGAATACAATGAGGACAAATTGATGGTCAGAGATATTTTCAACTCTCATTTCTAAATGTATACTTTTATATACGTGTGTAGCTCAGTGTGGATATTTGAGGAGTTGTATGCCAGACCCAATAATAACTCTGATGGGAATGTTTCTAAAATGTGCAATTGTTGCTATATTTCTGCTCTGTCATTTTTCACAGGTTTCAAATGTGTCATAAAATATTATTGGGTCAGGGACTAAGCAGGCCACCAGATGGTTGAGAATGATTTATTTCCTTGATTTCAGGAAAAAAGAAATTGCAGGAAGAAAGCCAGTTCTTATCTCTGAGCTTACAGAATATGAAAGATAAAAGGGATCCTGAAGTTCATCTAGTCCAGATTCGCTCTTAATTTAAAAACCCATTCTGCCTACCAATGACATGGCTATCTGACCTTGACTTTAATATTTTTAGAGATAAGACACTCACTATTTTACAAGAGAACCTGTATCACAATTGGATGGATTTTGATGAGCCAGGTCTTCCTGCTACAGATTCAAAATTTCCTTCCTGTGACTCTGGCCCTTGGAGCAACGATGGATAGGTCTTGTTCCTGCACTGAATGAACTTTGAAATATTTGAGGACATCTGAAATATCTCCCCTTAGTACTCTCTACTTCAGAGTAAACATCTCAAATACCTCCAGATATCCCTCCCTTGTTTCTCCTTCTAGACCCCTCATTTTCTGGGTGGATGATCTATGAGCACACTGCAATTAGGAAACATGTTTTCCAGGGCAAAGTGGGATCAAGTATTATTTTTCATGATGCATTTAATTGTACTTGTGCCATAAAGCTACTAAGTGATGCACTTTTGAAAGTCAACTTCGCATATAATTATGCACTATATCATAACCAGAATCAGCACCTGTAATTAATTATAAAATGCAAAAGCAGATTACTCTCATATAATGAACCTCCATCTCTGCTAGAATTCTGTCTAAAGAAATATCTCATAACTGACGATGCTAGCTGGTTACTGAAAGTCTTTTGATGAATATACGAAAAAACATTTTTAATAATCTGGACCATCAAATTAGCCTATGCACAATAATGTGGCTTCTTTCAATCTTAAAATTCATGGAACTGTAATGGGGGTCTAGCCCAATTGCTGGAGAGCAGGGAAACCCTGATCCAGGGGGAAAGGTGCTCCCGAGAGTGGAAGAGGGTACCCTGGGACAGCGAGAGGGTCTACCTTCTCCACAGAATGCAGAAGGGTCACAGGAAACCCCAAAGTGGCAGGCTAAGGCCACAGCTGGGGTATGCCATAATGCCAAGTGAAGGTAAGCAAATTGCACCTGACACTCCACCCTGGGCAGAGATACTACGCCCCACCCTAGGCAGAGATGCTGTGTCCCTTGTGTGCCTAGAAAACCCTCCTACCTACTTCTGGATCATGGCAGCAGGAGGAGAGGCAGGGACATGGTGCAGGCTGATGCCCGTGGTGAACACTAGCCTGAACAGGCTAATAAGTTGGACACTCCCACAACGCATAGGATTTTGGAGCAAAATATTGAAAATGGAGGACACGCAACAACTCAGCCCTCTTTTCCACGTTCCCCTCACCTGGACCCATCAGGGAACCAGGTGTTCGCAAGACATGGCAGACACTAGGCCCTGCTCACGGCTCTTGCCTTGCTCTGCTTGCATGGCCAGGAGCAGGCTTGTGCAGACACGCACCTCACCTGCAGCAGAACACGGGGCACTGCAGCCGGGCACCACACAGCACAGGTTCTTGACTGCTCCCACTCTCTTGACCTGAGAGCAGCACAGAGACATGCTGGCTGGCCAGGAAAGTTCGCTGACCCCGGGGCACAAGCAGCTTTGGGTGCCAGGGCCCCGCAGACAGAACCCCTCTGGCACAACCGGATACAGTTGATCTGGCAGTGCACCCCGGCCTCAGGAGAGGGAAGAAGCTGCAAAGGGGCCATGGAGACACTAGCTTCATAAGTGCGCAAAAGAGAGTGAGCATGAGCCTGGAGCTGGAGAGACAGAGACCTCACGGAGCAGGCTTGGACTCCAAAAGGGCACATAAGAATGTACTGGGGGTCTGGGCATGGATATGGATTTCAATCTTTTTGGGAACAAGGGGATTTCTGTGTTTTGCAGAGGGGAATGGCTTAGAGCACAGTAGCTCCCATTCTCCCAAATTAGGCACCCTGTTAATAAAGACCTTTTTCCTTCCCCACCAATTGTTGTGTTATGCTTATGCACGATGGCAGGTGGACAAATCCCATTTTGCCCAGTAACAGAACAAGCAATTAGACATCCTGAAAGTAACGCATCCATTATAAATATTACTAGTGGAAATAATGGAAATAATTAGAATAAGCTGAAATTATAATTCAGTAAAACTGAATTATAATTTTACAAGAAAATTTTAGTAAATATTTAACTGTATGTTTCTCAACTAAATGAAGTAAAATTGAAGTAAACACTGTGTGGCAACATCTGGAAAATTGATTCATGTTTTGCCATTCTCATGGTCACTATCGGTTATAATCATATTATCAGTATTAGTCACTGAAGAAAGTAGAAATTATTATATATGGAGTTGTAGTCCAAGAATTTCCCATATTGACTTGCCACTCCTAAAACTTAACAAATGAATTAAGTTTATACTGGGGAAGTTCATAGGTTTCAATTCATGTTTATCTGTGTGTCTACACTGTAATGATCTGTTCTTTTAAAACCTGGTGGTTAGTTATAATGTGTTTGAATATTCACAATTATGCCTGTATTTAATATTATCTTGGAAATGTTAAGCATTATTTCTATTTTATGGAATGAACAGGGCTTTTAACTGGTGCACTTGTTAGCTGGCCAACCCTACTGGTGTCAGGGCAGACACCAGCCAATATTCAGCTTTCACCCAGAATACAAGATGCAGCATAATCACTGAGACACCAAATATACACTACTTGTATATTCTTTTTTACTCAAAGCCAAAATGTTACTTAATGTGGTATGTTTAAAATGATAATATCCATGCACAATGTTTCTCAGTACTGTGAGGCATGACTAAAAGTATTTTGATTATCTTTTAAAATAAATGACCTGAGTTATTCAGCTGTTTCAACTATTTTTGTTATGAGTTGAATTGTGTCCCCTCCAAATATACATGTGGAGGTCCTAAGACCCACTGACTCAGAATCTGATCTTATTTAGAAAGAGAGCTGTTGCAGATATGATTAGTTAAGATGAGGGCATACTAAAGAACAGTGAGTGACTAATGTCCTTAGAACAAGGGAAATTTGGAGACAGACCCAAGAACAGCATATGAAGATGAAGGCAGAGATCCGGATGATGCTTCTATAAGCCAAGGAATGTCAACAATGGCCAGCCACCAGAAGTTAAGGGAGAGGCATGGAAAGGTTCCTCCTCACATTCCTCAGAAGGACCCCACCTTGCTAACACCTCGATCTCAGATTTACAGCCTCAGAACTGAGAGAACACACATCTGTTTGTTAAGCCACTCATTTTGTGGCACTTTGTTACAGTAGCCCTAGGAAACTAAAACAATTCTGAACGTCTTAAAATATAGTTGGCACTCTTCCTTGTGCGTGCTTTCAGAGTCCAAAGCACTGTATTTTGGATAACCTTAAATACGGCAAAGTCTTGTCCTCTGAGATGATTTTTCTAACAGCCCAAAATTACTCTATCTAAGACACAAATATAACGGATCATTTGCGCAAGTAACGTGGCAGTTTTTTCAAATTAGTTAATTTATATTATAAATTAATGAAGCTGATTCCTGTGCATCTCTACAGCTGACTTTGGCAGACAACCTAAAAGATGTTTTGAACAATATTAGCATCTAGGAAAAATGTTTAACTGGCTAAGGTCCCTACCTTGAAATATATAAAAAGGCATGTTTTACAAATCCTGATGTGTTTTGTTTTACAGTTTCCTTCTTTACAGATACACTGTGTGTGTGTGTATTACACTATGAATGCGTCTGCTAAGCCAGAGGTTTGTCACCGTGCTTTATGGTACCCAGGCACTTGACTGGAGATATATCTGGGACGTGATTCTAGCCCCTCAGCCTGAGCGGTTTCCCTTCCATTTTGAGCTTCACCTTAGATCAAGACTGAATAAAAGTTTCTGTAACGATGGAAATATCTCATCTGCATTGTCCAGTACAGAAGCAGCTAATCCTGAGAGGTTTTTAAGCACTTGAAATAGGGCTAGTGCAACCAAGGAAATAAAATATTTATTTTATTTTATTTTAATGTAAATAGCCACAAGGAGCTACTGGCTTCTGTACTGGATGGTGTGGTTCTGGATTTTAATTTGAAAACAGAATTTTGTTGCTAAAAAGTTTTGAAAATCACCACTAAAAATGAAGTAATAGGAAAACTTCTGCTAACAAAAGAATAATTGATGATTCTAACGAATTCTTCCAGGAAACACAAAAATGCAAGTTCCTTGGGCACGAGACAACTGATTTTCATTCCAGTGAGCAACTAATTCCATTAAAATAGCTAACTAAAACCCACATCACTGATATTAGCCAGCAGGGGGAAGTGAAGAGTAAAGGCCAGTATTTTCTATGGAAAGTGGGATTTTTCTTCCCCCTGCGTTTTAATCTATGCGGAGGCCCTACACGGTATTCTGCTCGGGAACTCCAAACTGTGTTTTCACAGCCATCCAGAGTCTGCTACACACTCTGCTTGTGTCTGTTTTCAAAGGACCCCTAGGAGGGGGCAGGAAAACTTGCTTCTTAATGTATTTTAAAATCCAATTAATTCTAAAACCTAGTCTTTCCCAATTTACTTTGTTAAAATGTGATCAGTGTTCAGATTGTTATCTTAACTTTTACCTTTATCCTGTTTCTCCACATATCAGAGAAAAATTTCAAGGGCCTTTATATTTAGACAGAAGAGAAAAATTTCAATGGCATGTTGTTGATTCTTTACTTGTCGTCATAAGAAAACTTTTATCCACGATAAGTTAAATGCATACGGCCTTACCTCTTGATAAAGGTCACTGAGATCTTCCTGGTGGGCCTGTTTGGAACATCCTGGGAATTCCCTAACACAGCAGGAATCTGGGGGCCACTCCATCTCTGTCATTTCCAACCAGTCAGTGAAATACACCACTCCACAGCACTTGAACTGCAAAAGAATGACTGGTCAGGCTCAGAAACTACAAAAATATTTTCTTAATTTATAGGAGATTAAACATTAGATTTCTTACATTTTTATAGCCACAGCTAGCCTTATTTCTGTCATCACCTAATGATATGTGTGCATTCTACGTTGATGACAGAACTGTAGTAAAGGAGCCATAATGGAACAATTCTGAACAATGATGTCCATAACACATGAAAAGAGATCCTGACTGAGTCTCACTCCCAACTAACTGTAAGATCCTCTACAAGTGACCACAGAGCAACAGAGTTCACAGATACCACCAACAAAACAGGGCTCAAATCTTATCTTATCATTAAGCCTTCAGGCACTAAAGAGTAGTTGATCACTCTATGTGTATATGCCTAGTTACCAGTTTAATTGCTTAATAAATTCAAATATTATATTACAAGTTTTTGTAATCTCTGTAGAAAGATTTGTTGACAAAAGCCCCCAACACAAACATTACTAGGCTTGGGATTCATTAACCAATTTCTAAAAATTTTTGAGATGTATAAATAAGTTCAGCCAATAAATTTTTATTCAACCAAATAAAATTCTTAAAGTATCATATTCTGTCACTTTACTCTAAGACGAAATGATGTTCCTTTAGCTTGAATAAAGTTAGATTTAAGAACAACTATTTTGTCTTCTTTTCTTTTTGTCCCATTTCACCAAGGATTAGTAAAAACTTTCTCTGGACAAGGTTTAGATACATGGTTTAAGGGCATATGTGGATTATTAATCAGAGGTGGATTTAATAGCGAACACTCCAGGTGCGTGCCCTGGGCCCCGACTTCTGAAGGGCCCCGCAAAACCCCAACTTTACACTTTTTTCTAACGACACCAAGTATGGTCTCATATGTGCAATTTTAATTATGTACAAGTTTACAATTGGCAGTAAAACCTGATAGTATGTTTAAATATTTTCTTCTGCGCCCGGGGCCTCAAACGACCTTAATCCATCTCTGTAGATTAGGTTCAGAATAATTAACTAGGATAATTTTCAGCCCTTGGGTAGGACAGGGGTTACCCTTCATACAGTGGGACACTAGGACTGTGGGCAGTCTCTGAGAACTCTGCCAAGGGGGATTGGTTCTACCAATCATGTAGCCCGACAGATCGATCTGCACCCAGGATAAACACTGTATCATAAAATACCACAATCTACCATTTCAAAATTCAAATTAAACCCACTTTGAGGATTCTGAATTTCCCAGGTAAAATGAAACTAGGAAAATACTAAAAATGATTTTATATTTTTTCCTTTGCCTAAAAATCTAATTTTTAAAAAGCAAAATCACCTTAAGAGAATTATAAGTGATGAATTACTAAACACTATGAGTAATACTGAAATTTTCCAAGAAACTTTAAAAATAATTTTGGTAATTTCCTTTTATAAACTTGTTCTAAAAGTCATGAATATATATTATGGGCATCGCAAATTAAATCAAACATAATTTGACAACACATATTTTATGTCATTGAGATTCTATAAAAATCATATGTAGTAAAAAGATTTTACTTTCTAAAAATCATAAACTACTACGTTTCCAAGTCAGTCTTTTAAAATCCTTGCACTCAGAGAAAACTTACCTCTCTCATTTCCTAACGACATGTGTTTTCCTGGGTTAATGACAGAAGAATAGTTCTTGGCACATTTAACCCCATCCACAACACAACAGCCCGTTCATCTGGCCTTGTCAGGAAATGAGGTGCTCCACAGAAATGACATTTTCCAAATAACTTTAGCATATCACATTCAGTGCCGAACATTTTTTTTTTATTTTAATAAGTCACTAAGATATTTTTTCTTTTTACACAGTTGCTTTTCTTCATTAACAAAAGATACTGAATGGAAACTTTTCCTGAAAACCCCCTTAAGCAAACCCATTATGATGCCACGCATGGAGGTGCTCTACATCTCCTTGTAGTTTTCCTGCCTCCTTTAAAATCACAATGTGAGATCGGGCCAGTCTTGCCTACACTGCGTCAAATTCAAGAAAATACCACCACCATTTTATATATAAAGAAACTGAGGCTCTGATGGGTCAAGTAACTTGCCAAGGTCACAGACCAGTGGGTGGCAAAGCCTATTTATCCCAAAGCCTATTCACCAATCACTATGTTAAATAAACACATTTTTAAAGGGGAGGGTTTTTTGTTTGTTTGTTTAAGGTATTAAATAAATGTCACTAGGGCTTAAGTGAGAGTCCACCATGTTGAGGGACGTGCACAGAATGGCACTGAATGAAGAGTCAGGACAACTGGGACCAGACAAGGTCACTCTCAGTCCTACCATTTATTATGTAAGAGGGGTGTTATGGGTAGAACTGTATGCTGCCCAAAGTTCATGTTGAAGTTCTCTGACCCAAAATGTGACCATATTTGAAGACAGTGTCTTTACCGAGGTGGTTAAATTAAGGTCATCAGGGTGGGTCCTTAATCCTACATCACTGATGTCCTTGTAAGAAGATGAAATTTAAACACCAACACATACAGAGGGAAGCCAACAGGAAGACATAAGGAGAAGGCAGTCACCTATAAGCCCAGGAGAGGGGCCTCCGAAGAAACCAGCCCTGCACACCTTGACCTCAGGCTTTGAGCCTCCAGAACTGAGACCGTACATTTGTGTTGGTTAAGTCACCCAGCCTGGGGTACTCTGTCACAGCCCTAGAAATCTAGCACAAAGGGTTTTTAAAAACTCTTTCAGGATACCCAGAAGTCTTTATCACCACCTCCTCAGGGGTATAATAGGCCTATGACGTGAAGGAGGAAATTTGGCATGCAATGATCTGAAAATACGGGTGCTGTCATTCGCAATGCTTGTAGATTCTCTCTGTAGGTGGAGTTCCTCTTCCTACCATTAGCGTGGGGAAAAAAAAAAAGCTTTGTTTTTCAACTTGGATTATCATGGTCTACGTCACAAAACCCCGAAAACAAAGAGCTCTGGGCAGCTTCTACCCAGGGCAGTAGTTGAACAGAGCTTTCTATAAATTCCCTGATGCTTTACTTATTTTCCTTGCATGTTGTTTTTAGTACAAATGAACAGTAAACAAACAAAGTCAGGAAGCATTTGAATAAATAGGAAATCTGTGTTACAATGATAATTTTCACCATCTCAACAACTGTAACACAAAGGGCAAGATTTGGAGATTATCCTGGACTTGAACCTCTGCCATATGCAAGCCAGAGAAACTGAGCAGAGGGCTGGTTATCTATCATGTAAGACACTGACTCTCAAATGCTTTGTGTCCCCACTCTAAATAAAATTAAAGGAAACGGATATACTTGGTCCTCTGGAAATGTCACTCTGATCACAAGGAAACTGCTTGGAAGAGAAGCCTCATTTGAAGCAAGATCAATGATTAACTTCAAGTCACCAGATTTTAAACATCTAAATATAGTCCCCATTTGAGAAGATTATTGGGTGCAGTGCTATATGGAAACTGGGAAAGAAAAGCTAAAAGCACCCATACTTTGTAATGTTATTTAGTTAAAAACCATAAGCTAAATAAGATCAAACTTATTTAATCTTCTCAAAAACTCAGGGAGGTATTTTATTATCTCCATTATACAGGTGAGACTGTGACTTCAGGAAGTTAAGTAAATTATAGAAGCTCATGAAAAAGTAAGCGGTGAGAATTTCCTGATTAGAAAGCTCATGCCTTTAATGATGTATCGGCTCCTAATTCTCAAATGAGAATGATCATATTAAAATATTAAATGTTAAAATACAACTAGCTCACCCTGGCAGGGTAGCTCAGTTGGTCAGAATACCATCCTGTACACCAAGGTTGGGTGTCCAATCCCCAATCAGGGCACATATAAGAATCAACCAATGAATGCTTAAGCAAGTGGAATAATAAATCAATGTCTCTCTCTCTCTGTCTAAAAAAAAAAAAATAGATTTTTAAAAATGTTTAAAAAGTGTAAAATACAAATAGCTCTAAAAGTAATGAAAAAATTACCTATTCAAATAGGATTTGGATATTTATTAACCCTCATGAAATGGAAACTTCACAGCAGCTTAGTAAAAAGACTTTTAAAAAACTTCTAAAGACTTTTAAAAAACTTCGAAACATGTGAAATGTAGAGGAAATGGTATCTATGGGAAGAAAAGCAGAGCCTGAAGTGTTTTGTAAGGTATTTCTCAATAAAGAATTACACCACTGGCAACTCAATCACAGGTTTCACTTTTCAGCACCGAGAAAGTGACCAAAGCCAAAGCTTTGAACATGTTTTGAAAGTGTGCCATTTATTCCATACTCTTTACCTCAGAAATTGTAGCATTTACCTCTCTCTGAAAAAAATTCCAAGCGTGAGTAAGCCACCGGTATCTAGGTAAGCCATAATTTGTCATTCTGGCTTTCAAGGTGACCATGTCTGACCACTGCACTGGAACCTGAAGATAAAAAACAAAATATCAACACTGTAACATACAAAAACACACACCCAGAGACATACCTCCACAGAGTCACAAACTCGGTCACTCACAGTCTCATACACATACGCAGGATGTGGTTCAATTGACAAATAATTTATATTTGTTTGTGGCCTAAGTTAACTCAGTGTTACCAAACACTTATTGAATGATCCCTACATGTACATTCTCGTACTAAATGACGGGGTATGTCATATTAGGTAAAGTAATGCAAAATCATTTAATGCCAATATCAAGCTGAAGAAAATCACAAAACATGGAAACTATGTACTCTACAGATACACCTGAAGAGCCCCTCAAAACAAATGATCCCTGCAGAGAAATGCCCTTCGATTTCATTTCATAACGTTGTTGCTTTTGAAGTGACTGCAGATTACAGCACTAAGAAAAGGGAGAAGAATTAAGAAAAAGAGCTCAACTAAAGCCTCACTCTGGAATAAGTTTGTAAACACCTTTTCAAAATTTGGATTTTAGAAGCATGCTAGGATTCTACAAAAATTAGTTCTAAAATTAAAACATTGTTTGTGTTTCTATTCTTGAGTCGCCCAGCACCAAGTCCCTTAGCAGAATGTTTAATCATAACAGAGCTTTAAGTACACATCACAACAGTTGGCTAGAGATCCAGTCAGCACATGTTTTATCGGCAGTGCCACGGAAGAAAATGAGGCATACAAATCATTAGTCTCATGACACGTGCAGCGTTAAAGTAACTCTTGGGAGGCTGGACAGACATCCACATCTGATCTATGGAGTAATACAGACCAGGCTTAGACAAGCAAGCTTGACATTAACTCAAGAATTGGATTATTGGGAAATCTTGTTTTTAAAAATTGTAGTATCAATTAGAGTAGTTAAAAAGTTCTCTAGAGGTTTATAATCTGACGCAATATCATTGACAGATTTTTTTGAGAGAAGAAATAATGAATAAGGGGTGACTATGTATAAACAACAGAAATAATGAGGAAACCAGACTGTCTGATGTCAAATCTTTTGATTTGGCTATTAGAACAGTCTAATTTTAGATTTTATTTTCCAAAATAAATACAAGTTGTTTCTCCTTTTTGACCCCAATCAATCTGAGACCAAATGTGGCAAGAAACAGGGAAGATCACTGAGGTTCTGGTACAAAATACTGCGATCTGACCATGAAGGAAAACACACATTTACTGGCTCCTTGCATGAAACAGCTAAGAGCACAGAGCCCATCTATGCAAAGGCTGCGTTCTGCACAATTTGGCAGCTAATAAACTTTAATGGCACTTTTCACTCACACTGCTGTTAGCGCAGAAGCAATAAAAAAAATCTGTCAAACTTTTTTTTCTAATGGACTACTTTCCATATTTTACTTTTAAACAGGTCTTGCTCTGTCCTGGTGACTTAATGGGGAAGATTTACACAAGCGAAAGCAGTGATGTATGCCATCAACTGAGAGGACAGCACATGACTGTGTGCTAGACTGTGATACTTACCTAAAAGATACTGGCAAATGACCCCTTAACAGAATGGACTGAGAGTTTCTAAACAAGTACAAATTCCTTTCAATTACTCAGGTTTCTTAGAATTATATTAGAATCAAAATTTTCCAGTCAAATACCTTAATTAAGTCATTTCAAACTTGTTTTAACTTAGGAGATTTACCAAATACTAGTATGACAGAAATGCCAGAGAAACAAACCACTTTAAAAATCCACAGAAATTAAACTCATTTCTAAAACCCTTTTAATTATAAAAAAGGACACAATCAAAAGCTAAGGTGAAGGGAGCAAGAATTAATTATACAATTTACTATCTTTTGCTTGAGTGTCAAGGGGATACATGTATTTTTTTTAAAATAGAAAAAATTAAGAGACCATCTCTCCTTACCAATAAAACACAGAAACAGAATCTCTGGAAATAACTAATTTTTCACTCCCCTATGCATACAAAGTTCCTGGGGTATGAAGTAAAAACAGGATTCTCAAAGACAGTGAGAATATTCCCATTTAATAGGATATTTTGTTTTGAAAGAAGTTGTTAAGTTTATTTTCGACTGTTTAGAACCGGCCCCGACTTTTCAATTTTTAGTAGAGAAGTAAGTAATTATGAGTTCTCTCTTCTTACTGAGAGTTGTCACACATTACAAGCATGCTGGTGGGGCAACACTTCAGAGGGCTTCTGAGAGGGGTGCAGACATGTGGCAGTGCCAAAGCATCATTCACACACAACCTGGAACGTGCAGAGAACCCACTAGTCTGCAACTACCATTCAGTATTCAAAACAGCGTCACAGTAGAGAGGCAGATTCACCATAAAATCTTTAATAACTACATCAGTATCATAAACGACTTCAATTTTCTTACACAGCTGCTACAACGCCTCTCTGAAAATAATCTCCCTCTCTGCTTAAGAGCTCTTAAATTTTAGAGTCGAAGACTCACCTGGGGAAATTGTCACAAATGCACATGCCCAGTTCCTCTGCCCCTTCTCCCTCGGCCTTTCCCTCTATCCTGATTTGGCAGGTCTGGCCTAGAGCCCTGAAACACATGTTTTTAAGAATCGCCTTGGGTGACTCCTGATACACAGCCCAAGGGCTACATGTTGAAAAGTTTCACCTTATTGAAACAGAATTACTCTATGATGCTCACAGAGGGAACATTGGCCTGCCACCACGAAAATGGGCAGCAGTCACAGATACGTGGAAGTGCTCAGCCTCATGGTGATAAACCCACCAACTTCTACCAATAAATAAACATTAAATAAGTAACAGTGCCTATTGTAAACAAGACTGAAATGCAAATGGTACAGCACACATGCCTGCTCAAATCTTAAGACTGAAAAACTCTTATTGTCACCCATCCTAACATAGCTGTAAAAGTTGGTCCCATGGTTTCAACTGCAAAAATAGAGGGAAAAAAGCTGAAGAGCTGTTTTCAGGCAGCCAAGTGTCACACTGTAAGAGTGCTTCAAGACTGGGTTAAACACACAGCAACTCTCCAAACACACTTCTTAGAGTGGAAGCTGGTTCAGCGCATTGCGAAGAGGAGACACACTTCCTAGTCATGGGCGTAGAGTTTTTGTTTTTATAAGCCCTTCAGGCAGACTTTCAAGCTTTCTCAAATCTTGTTGCAAATGTGAATCTTTCCCATCATATACTCTACGTTGGTAAAACTATTTCACAACGTATACTATTTTTAGTCTGTTATGTCGATATTTAAGCAATCTGTGGAATTAAAGATGTATATCATAGTACACCAAATGAAATATGACAAATTACGGTTTGGAACTATGTTTTAGACACAGAAAAGAAAATGTTATTTTCAGAAGTACTGGGACTATATGTTATTATACATTATAGAGTATAAAAATTCAAATTAATAATCATGTGCCTAAATTACTCCAAAGGATCTGATTTATACAGCTGAACTGGATATTGTTTCAGATTATGAATGTAGCTCATTTTGAACTCACCATAATTTCCTGCTCATACGTCCAAACACCACAAGCCAGTTCTACACAGAAAATGACAAGTAAACTTCCAAAGTACTGTAGAAAAAGAGAAAATTAGCTGTTAGGAGAGAATCAAAGTAAAATATGGTCATCTGAGACAAACTAAATATTACTCAGTGTTGTTTGTCCAATGAACCAGAAAACAGGCACAGATTCAGGAAGCTCCCTTAGGAACAGATGGGTAAAATTTCAGCAACTTTAGAGACATCTGTAGACAGCATTTAATTCTCACCTAAGTGGGCCACTTGGACAGTGCTCTCTTTACCAAGTACTTTCATAACTAATTCATTCAAAAACCTTGTGAAATGGATAGGACTACCTCATTTTAAAATTAGAAAATTAATGCAAAAAGTAGACAGTGTGAACTGCTCAAGACTGTGCATAGGACATGTTGGAGGCCCAGGCCATTGCAGCCATGTTCTCTGTGCTGTAACCTGCCAACCCCCCCGTTGGGTAGGTAACTTTACAGAAGAAAGTGGTCCAAGTGTGAGAAGGAATGGGCTCTCTGCAAGCTCTCTGCACTAATTCCAGCAGAAAGAAAACAGTGCCACTGCTCTTGAGTCTTCTGCTCTGTTTGTGGTGTGGGGTCACAATGAGGGTGCTGGGTGGTGATGATTATCGATTATTTCCCTTCATTGGAATGACAATTCCAGTAATGGTACGAACTTTGTGTTCCTCATCACAGAACAGGTGTTCCATAAGTATTTGTCATATAAAAGATTAAATGAAAACACAGCAGAGTGCTATGACAGTGAGGGATGGGGAGCTGCCTGGGGCTGGGTGATTGGGGATATAAAGATGACCTCTTTATGAAGGTCATCTATAAGATGAGTAAGTAATGACAAGGAGAAGGTGATGCCGTGAAGATCTGTGCAAAAGCAATCCAGGCACAGGAAATATCAAAAGCAAGGCCACCTGTCAGGGTGAGCTAGTTAGTTAAGAACTCAGTGGTACCTGGAGCCCAGGCAGGGCGGGGCGGGGCGGGGCAGGGGGTACAGGGGCTGCCAGTAGATACTGAGGAGACAAAGAGCTGGGTCCTCATGGACTCCAGAAAGGGTTTTGCATTTTACTCTAAGTGTAACTGAAATCTATTAGCAGGTGACATGATCTGAGGTACATTATAAAAATATAATTCTGGCTATTTTGTGAAAAATGACCTGTAGAAAAAGTAAGGGTGTGATCTGAGCAACTAAATAAAAGATTGGTGAACTAAAATGGTAACAGGAAAATTAAAAAAGGAATGGACTGATTTAGGACTGTGAGCCACCAAGACTTGAACTTTGAATTTCTTTCCTCGGAGTTTTTGCCACAAAAGCAGAGTGGAAATAAAAGATATAGAAAAGTGAGCTTGATTTTCTACTACTGCCATGATATATCCCTTATTATTTAAAAGTATAAATCACTGCTATTAGTTTTAATTTGCTTCTTTCGTACAAAAAAATTGAAGAATAATAGCAGCATAACCTCTCAGACAATAATGTGGATTAAAAATAATAATTGGTGTAGTATTTTCTTAAGAGGAAGCACTTCTCTTTTCAGTATATGTGGTACTCATAGACGGTTTAAACTACTCAGATTTCATTTCCAAGTGATGCCTTACTTTATAGATTTTTGCCTTGAAGTGATGATTAGAAGAAATTTAATGAATACAGTGTTCCAAATCAGTCTTTCTCCATACTCTCTTTAAGGCTTTACTTAAAAGATTTCTAGAGATGAATAATACTATATTTGTACCTTTTATTACAAAGAGACCTAATGTTCAATAACTACAAGCCAGATCAACAGCAAAGAGTGAGACTCCAGAGAAAAATTACACTATGAGATAAAATAGTCCCCTGCTTTTCCCTAGTTTCATTTTCCATGTTTTCAGTTACGTGTAAACAACTGTGGTGCAAAAATATTCAATGAAAAATTCCAGAACTAAATGATTCCTAAATTTTAAATTGTTCACCTTTCTGTGTAGCTGATGAAATCCCATGCCATCCTACTCCATCCATCTCAACCGAGACAAGAATTGTCCCTTTGCCCAGCACATCCATGCTGTGTGTGTTCTCATCCATTAGTCACATGGTAGCCACCTGGGATACCAGACCACCTGTTGTGGTTCTGCAGTGCTTGTGTTCAAGTGGCCCTTGTTCTTCTTCATAATAAGCAAAGAGCAGTGATGCTGGCCATTCAAATATGTCGCGGAGAAGTCGTAAAGTGCTTCTTTTAGTGAAAAGGTGAAAATTCTCAACTTAATTGCTCTATTTTATTAGTTATTGTCATGAATCTCTTACTGTGCTTAATTTATAAATTAAATTTTATCCCTGGTATGTATGTACAGAAAAAAATGTGGTATATACATGGTCCAGTACTATCGTGGTTTCGGGCACCCATGGAGGAAAGGGGCTTATCCACAGATAAGGGGGACTACTCCACTTTTGCTCCCTCAGATCCCTTACTTAGTCTTTTCAAAACTGATGTCTGGCTACAATGAAAACTAAAGCAGTCCCAAAAAGGCAAGAAATTTCTAAGGATAAAAAATGAAATTGGGTGAAAATTGCTAGTATTTGCTGTTGGTAGAAAAAGGACATACCTGGACTTTGCCTTGGGGATTACCATGCAGATTTCTGGATTAACTTTATATCCTTTTAAATCCTATTTGAGTTATCTCTCTCATTTCTTGCCCCCCAAAGTCACTGACCAGCTTACTACCTCTGCTCTACACCAGCAGAAAGGCCCCGGCACAGGGCCAAGGTGAGTGCCCAGGTGTACGCAAAGCAGGCAACATCGAAGTAACTCAAGCGTGTGGATCCAAACAACAGTGTAATAACCACGGCACAACACACACAAACAGGATAGCCATTATTAACCACCTCTGGCTTCTTAAAGTGAGCTTTACAACAGGTCAGTGAAACCATAACATAACCACCCCCGGGGTGCATATGTAAAGCATATATATCTACAACAATCACTCATTACAAATTCAAAACTCTGGGAAAACTAAAGTGACTGCATCTTTCTGATTTCCAGTGTTCTCATTTGATGCAGTTTTTTTCCATATAAAACAATTCCTCTGTTTCTATTCCACTTAAATCCTCAGAGATTTATTTGACCTTGAGAACAAATTAAATCTAAAATTTAATTCAAATAAAACATGTTTTTGCAAATGATGCTGCAGCTTCATGATCAGATGTCTCTGCTTTGTTGTCACTGCATTACTCTCAAACATCCAGGCCTCCAGTTCCAAGGAAAACTTTAAATGTCAAACCCATCCTTAATATAACATACCTAGATCAACCGCAGTCAAACTTACATTTTCTTCTCCAGTGAGCTCTGAGTCCTAGACAAAGTCATCCTCATGCTGATTCTCGCACAAAGAATCACTGCCATTACTTAGTTCGAGGGTTGAGTCTGAGTAAGTCATCTATAAAGCATGGTGTTAATCCATAGCTTCAATAAAATCAAACTAGCAAAACTGACTGGTGTGGCTCAGTTGGTTGAATGTCATCCCATAAAGCAAAAGGTCACAGGTTTGATCCCCAGTCAGGGCACGTGCCTGGGTTGCAGGCCAGTGCCAAGCTGGGGTGTGTATAAGGGGCAACTGATCACTGTTTCTCTCCCTCTCTTTCTCCCTCCTTCCCCCTCTCTCTAAAAATAAATAAATAAAATGTATATTTTTTAAACTAGCAAAGAATCGCGCAATAGCTCCCACTGAGCTTTGTTAAGGTTGGAAGTGTACGTGTATTTCACATTTCACTACAAAACCATCTGTTGTCCTCAAAAGCACTGGGAACATGTGTATATACCCACAGATTTTGTAAAGGTGGCGGCACGTGCCTCATGCTTCTCACTTTCCCAATGTGCACAGCGTCATGAGATGATCTGCACCAACCTAGTTTGCAGAGCTATTCATTCTCTCTCCTCCTCAAGTGTTATACTTCTGTAGAACGATGGAAAGAGCTCTGAATCTGGAGTCAGAAGACTGAAGCTCAAATATATCTCTGAAATACACGCTGCGATCTTTGGTAAAATCATTAAACTGCCCTGACATCAGTTTGTTCATCTGTATGATGAAGATAAAAATAAAGCCTGCTTTACTGTTATCAAGGCTGATTTGATATATGGGAAAGTAATTTGGAAAATTTTTAATTTCAAATTTGTAAAGTATTATGCACACACTATGCTGAATTAGTTTGTGAAATACAATCCAATATTGACTTGTCCTTTCCACATAGCCTCCATTCCCTGCAGTGTTCCACGGCTTCTTCCTCATCACTCTTTCCCAGTATTTCACCTCTCATTCTTTACTTTCTTCCATCCCTCGGTGTATCAGGGTTTCTCTCTCTGCTGCACATCAGTCCTCGGAGGCTTCGGTTTTTAAACCAGCGGCTCCCTTCCCCACCAGTCCCAGTGCTCACTGAACTGCCAGATCATGGGTTCTGACTGGCAGAGATCTTGTCCTTAAACATTATTTCCTCCCCAGTGCCTGAATAGTACCTGTCACACTGCAGGTATTCAACAAATATTGGTGGAAATAATGATTGGCTTACTAAATGAAAAAAACAATTTCAGATTTCTTGAGTTTCTCTGAATCTGGAGTTTCTTGTTATCATTTGACTTAACCTTGACTTCTGCTTACATGTTTCTATTTTAAATATTGCTTCTCTGTTTTACTACGTGCCTTTTATGTGGATCATGCTATGATAATTTAGTGTGCCCGTAAGCATTTTACACAATTTACATAGCTAAAGAAAAGAAACAATATACATTCTTCCCATCTTTCCTGGGTTACTATTAACTAAACATTTTAAACAAAGACTGGGAAAGTGTGTGTTTATACAGGGAAACTGCAATTATTTGCATTACAAACTATTTTTTTTTGGCTTTAAATATCATTTAATACAGAGTTCCTTAAAATATCTAAGTTCTTCTACTGAAATTAAACTAAAACTCTGTGTTCTACAAATAAGTTTTATCCCTAAACCTAATGTTCATGAAAAAAAATTCATCGAGTAAGGTAAGTCGGTAATAGGACACGGTTCCAATATGATGTAATTAATTACTGGGTTTTTTTTCACCAAATCTCTCAAGCTGAGAATAAATACCTTTCATTAAAAAATGAGTGTCTTCACTGGGTTAGATACCAGAAGATTGGATAAAACACTCTATCTGAAATTGCTTTTTGACTTTTTTTTTTTTAACTATACAAATGGATGAACATGGACTCTGAAATAAAATACAACTGGCTTCAGACTCTGGCTCCATTACATTCCAACTGAATGACTTTGAGCAAACCAGTAAGTCTCGTTTCATCTCAAGTGTAAAATGAGAATGTAAAAATTTCCTTGCAGAGCAGTGTTAAGGATTCAATCAGTAAAGTGCTGTCTCAGAGTAGGCACTACCTAAGTGGTAGCCATTAGCAACTGCATGATAGTATCTGCTAGGATACAAACCCCATGAGGACAAGGGATCCTGATGTTTTAAATAGTTAACGTACTGCCTGAATAGGGCACATACTTGATGCACACTCCTTGACTAGATATAACTGCAGTCGGACATGGCGAATAAAACTCTTCAGCTCCCCCTCAGACTATCAGTGTCACTCTCAGGGAAGGGTATCTAATCCCATAAGGAAAATCCCTGTCCGGTGTGAATACAGCTGGTATTTTTCAAAACATCTTCATTAGGAAACGAAAGCAGGAAGGGTGTGGAGGGTGGGGAACCCAATTTCTTTTATTAAAATACCGAAACCAGTTTGTCTGTTATTTTAAACTAAGGTTGACCACAGAATGGCAAGAATGGTGAAGGTTACTGGTCCCTTTGTCCACTCGAAGTATCTGAAGAGGAAGGGAAGGGCATAAAGTCCCACTTTCCTATTTAAGCCCCTGGTGACTTGTAGGTAAATTCATCCTCTTTATTAAATGTTTGATCTCATTACATGTGTACAGACAATATAGAAAAATCTCAAGGAAGTCCTTTCTTAAAGAAACATTAATTTATTAAAATGATTGGGTTCCTTGACACCCCCACCCCCAGGGTTTCCCAATAAATTAAGCAGATTAAACACATGTTCTTATCCCCTCTCCCATGGAAACTTCACTAGAACGACAACAAAGGGGTATTTTAAAAGGTATAAACCTAGAGATAAAGGAAAAGAAGACAATAGCAAGTATATTTTGGAAGGTGCAAAGAATATGAAAGAGTAGCAAATTGTTCAGCAGTTCTTCAAAAGCTGAATGAATGCTTAACCAGTAGTGACAGAACTTTGGAACAACCTAATTCACACTACAAGCCCCCAAATGCTCAGGTATTGGCAGCCCCAGATACTTCTGGAAGCGGATGAAGGTAGGGCTGAAAAGAAGATGCCTTGTTGAAAACCTGTTTAGGAAGAAGTTACAATCCTCAAGTCCTTTCTCATGTGACGTAGTTGGATAACTACCTAGCCCCAGCAACATAGAAGTGGCAGGAGTCGTGGTTCTGTGGAAACAGTAAAAACAAAGTCTTGGGATGGGGGGCACAAGGTACAGTAGAGGATACAGTACTGGAAACAGATACCTGAAGTTCAAATTCACATACCTTTTCCACAAGGGTTCAAAACTCAAATCAAACTAAAATGGTATTAGATTTCTCAATAAAATACTGGAAGCTAGAGAACAGTGACAGGGAGCCTTTAAAATCCTGAGAAAAAATGATTTCTAACCTATAATTCCATAGCCATCAATATTAATACATAAGGGTATCTAAAATCTTTCTTAGGCATGCAAGCTTAAAAAAAGAAATCTATCTCCTATATTTGCTTTTTCAGGATGTTTTACTCAAAGATGTCTCCCTAAAATGAAAGACTAAACAAAGGACAATGACTTTGATTCCAGGAAACATGGGACCTAAAATAAGAGGGAGACGTAGGAAATCCAAGAATGGTAGTGTGGTGGGCAGTTAGACAGACATGAGTAGAGCAAGGAGGACAGGTCAGGTACAGGAGGTCACCAGGGCGGAAAGCCGCATGGGCCTAGCAACAAGCAAAACTGGGAAAACAGAACCTTGCCCCGCAAGGTAACCTTTCTTCCCTTGGCATATCACTGGTCATGCAATTTAGATCCCCTGACCTTTCATGACCTTTCATACCACTGGTCATGCGGCTCCAACTGTCCCCTGACCTTTCCTCCCCTATTATGTCCACCAGTCATGCAGTGAGCCCCCTTGGAGGAGAAGGAAGGGGCTGAAGAGTACCCTCATGCAACTCCTATGAGGAACCTTGCAAGACCTCTCCCTCATGGAGTAACCCCTAGGGGTGATGTCTAGGCCTCAGCTGTGGTTCAGCTCCAGGCCCAGGGAAGCGGCAAAGCCAGACAAGTGATGCCATGCTGATGTCAGGGCGAGCTGCATTGACTAATGACCCGCCACCCTGGTGCCGGCCTGGAGAACACGATCCTGAAAGTGCACAGCTGGAAAGCTGATGAATATTCTGTTGGGATTCTCCCAAGACCTCCAGATAAATACCCTCAAGGCAGAGGACCCACTGGGGTTCCTTTCCCTTTCTCCATCACCCCCCACCTCATTTTCCTTGCCTCTCTCTCCTAAGCTCCAAGGGTCCTTCTTTTTCCTCTGTAATTTGTTCCCTGAGATCATTTCCTCTACAGCTCACTTCTACCTCTGCGACTTTCTAAATAAACTCTCTCTTATAGTTTGAATCTTGGCTCTAGATTCTTTCTTAGCCAGAACTCAAATACGGAGGTTGCTAAACAAAGGTCCAATCTCCAGTAATATTCTGGTGCCATTTTGTTACCAAGAGTAATAAAGGAACACCCCAAAACAGCACCAGCTTCAGCAGGTCTAGAACATTCTGGAAAAGATAGCTTTTTAAAAAATCATCAATAAAATGCCCAAAATATTTGAAAATACAAGGTGGATACTAACACTGGGTTAAGTTTAAGAGTTGAAATAGAAATACATAGAAAACAGGAGCATTAGTAAGTCCAAGAAAAACAAAGTATTATTCCAGAAACAAAAATATGTCCAGTCCTTTACCTGGCCCAGCTGTGAGCAGGATTTACATAGTCATGGTCATGGAAACACTGATCTAACCACAATTCTGTCATGTGGTGTGGAGGTGAGATAAGAGGTATGCCTGCGGGAGCCGGGAATGAAGGCAAGAAAGGGGGCAGTTCTTTGTCTTCCATAAGAAGTCAATGCAGAGACACCAAAGCTAAAAACTAAATGAATGAGAAAAGTTACATAAATATGCAATTTAGAAGGAATCTGCTAAAACAAAAATTGTAAGTGGCTGTCTCTTAGGAGTGGAAATGGCAGAGGGGAAGGACAACAATTGCTCATAATAAGCCTTTCAGAATGAACTTAACTCTAAATTCTGTGTATGAAATAAAAGTAAAGGCAAGATTAAAACAAACAATAGTCTCCCTGAAGCCTTTACACCAAAGAGAAATATTTAGTAGAAAAAGTTATTCAAAACTGCTAAAAATTATAAGTAGCCTGATTATGCTTCATGGTTATCAGTACTACAGTGGTGAGTGACAACTGGAAATTTTATGCTCCAAAACCATCATCCTTTCGCTAAATGTTCCTTCGATAGATCAAAATAAGGATGCTATAACAAAATAAACAAGTGTATACGTAAATGTAATTTAAGGAGCCCACCCATAGGTCTCCTTCAGTGGTTTGGAGATTTGGATCTCTAATGTAATGGTGCTCATTGAAAGCATACACAGCCTGCTCAAACCACTGTGGGATGAATTATTTTGTAGGACAGTTCATTTAAGTCACAAAATTATGAAGCTCTGAATTCTATGTTATGGACAATTTTGTTCAATAAGGAAGGCCTGAATTTTATTTGCAGAAAGAGATTTATGTGTGTATACAGGATGGGACAAAAATAGGTTTACAGATGTTCAAATAGAAAATAGTGCAATAATTAATAAATAATAATACAAGAATAAACTCCGTGTTTTATGTCCTCACAACTATAAACCTACTTTTGCCCCACCCTGTATTTAATCAAGTACTATGACTATATAAAATTAAAAGTATAAAAAAGTATGTAAAATATCAATATACTTACATGTATATAAGTGTACACGCAATTGTGTGCATGAGTGAATACACACAGGTGTGAATGCACAAATTATTTATTGTGCTGGAGATTTACACACACTATATAATTTACTCCTCAAAAAATATTACAAAAATATCATAAACTCTATTTTTTAAAAAGAAAAAATGGAGCTCGGTATTTTCATCCATGAATGAGAGACAACAGAACACTGTTTTTCACAGCACAGGTTCTGGAGAAGCAACCTGGATCCAGATTCCAGCTCTGCCGCCTCCCCCGTAACATGGGGTAACAGTAGCGCTGCCTGCAGAGCATAGCCAGGAGAATTTAATGAGTCAATACTTTAAAGCACATATAATATTGGCTGGCACGCAGTATGTGTTATATTAGGAATGCCGGTGGTAGTGTTAGCCACGCCTCACAATTCATCACGCACACCCCTCCTTCTGGGCACACGTGCACACAAGCACGTTTACACTTGTACATACAGAACTAAGGAGGAATGACCGCAAATCCCTATGTTCTCATTTTTTATCTTTTTCAGTCGTGAAATAAAAGACTACCAAAAATAGAAAAATACTAAGGGTGGCCAAAAACATTCTTTTCTTTTCCCTTCTACCTATGGCTAACTGCACAAATGCTGCTTTAATCGCTATGTTAAAATCCTTGACAAATCCTATCAACAACTCCATCTTCTGTTCCTAGGTTTTGAAGTTATATGAAGTCAGATCAGCTTCTTTTAAAAATGTATTATAAAATTAATTTTTGTTCTTACTCAAATTTTACAGTGTTTATAATGAAGTGTAGTACCATGCAGCCGAGTGCTTAACAGTTCATTAAACTGAACTTCTATAAAACACTGATTATTTAAAGTGATTTATTTTCTTTTTACATCTTTACTTCTTTACTATTAATAATTGATATTAATGACATTCCTAAGAAAGTAATAATAACTGATTTTGCATAAAATATTTCAAATAATTTTCACTTTTGGGAAATATATTATTTTTAAATTTTAATTTCTCACTTATCAAACTAATGAAAACAAAAAAGCAATCTGCCCTTACAAAGTCACTTAATTTATTGAGGGCTTATATTTATTAAGAACATTAAACTTAATAAGCAGCAGAGAAATATAGGAAAAGATCTTTTGATTAGTAACAGCATTTATATAGAAAATATATTCTATTAATATAAATATTAGTCTCATTCTATCCAGTTTCATAGAGCAAAAACTCTTAGATATATACTGTACTTTCTAAAGGGAACAAAAAAAATCCTATATCCAACCTACCACAAATAGACAAAACAGTGATTTTTCAAACTTTTTCTATTTTAATGTCAACTAGAAAACAATTTTTACATCAAAACAAAGTTGTCATGTCCTTCTGGAACACTTTCATAGAAGTTTCTCTGTGCCAGTAAGCAGATAAGCAAGTGTCACACAACCTTCTCACTAAGAATGTACTCGTATTTCACTGAAAGTAAAATTATAAACATTAAAAGGTTTTGACCTGATACTTTCTTAATTTATAACTAAAAACTCAGATTCTTTTTTCATAACTAACATTCAACATATTTTGAAACCACAAAAATCAGATTTGTTAAAATTATAACATACTTTATTGGATACTTTAATATTTTAAAAACAGTGCCTTCTGACTCCTAGCTACATGCTACATAACCAACACTTTAATAAACAAAACGTTTGACTAAAGGCCTGTATTCACTAAATGATAAATGATAAACTCCAGTCTCTCCCCTGTCAAATACAAAACCCTGTGAGCTTTCAGTGCTAAGTGTGTCTATGTCAGTTGTTTATTTTGCCTTTCCCGGTGATTGGACGTTTAAAAATATTATATTACTTATAGTTAGTAAATAAGAGAATTCCAGTGCCAAATATTTGTACAAGATAATGGAACTGCCGACATTCTGTTAAGAATCCACCAGGACTAAACTAACAGTCCAGAAGCCCTTGCTGCTTAAAACATATAACCACACAAAGCCTCTGTTTTAGCCTTGTCGAAGAATGATGTCACAGCAGACACAGGCTTGGTCCTTCCTTAAGGCAGAGTATTCATCATGTTCTATGTGTCTCTTACAAATTTTTCAAAGAAAAGGCAACATAAAATACCCTTTTTTTGAGAATAATAAATGGAATGAGTTCAGGCTAATTTAGAAAAAGCTAGAGGCCCTGGCCAAGGAGCTCAGTTGACTGGAGTGTTGTCCCAATATGCCAAGGTTGTGGGTTCGATCTCCAGTCAGGACACATACCAAAATCAACCAGTAAATGCATATATATCTGGAACAACAAACTGCTGCTTCTTTTCTTTCTTCTCTCTCTCCCTCTTTCTAAAAATCAATTTTTAAAAAAAGCTAGAGCTGGAAACCAGCTTTTGAAGAAACAGGGTCTCATAACTCCTGAGCCCATGCAGAAATATAAGCTAAAGTAAAAAAGTATTAGTATGCTGTGGTCCTTTGTTCATGCTTATAGTTCAATAAATATAGAAGACTATTTCAAATACTATATCTTAATTTACTCCCTTTTCCAATTTTATTTATACTGATTATTGCTGAGTTCATTTCTTTATCAAAGTTGTTGATGAAGTGCAAATTAGTACATGATAGTTTCATGTATGGTTGATACCTTTCAACAGAGAACTGTGTAACATTAGGATCTGAGAGACTTAGTCAAGGGTTCCAAGTTGCCAGGTCAGTGATCTATATCATGAGAAGTTAAGCATTAAGCCTGCAGTAATAATGTAGCTGGGCATGCTAGACAGGTCACCACATATATAGCTTGCTGCTTTGTAAGCTAGGTCTCCAAGCTCAGCCCCATCTCAAAAAATTTACAAGGTTACTGGTCTTTAAATACTATTGAGCTATTCCTCAGAATGTAAGACAGGGATCCCTATCATCAGAACCAGGACAGGAAAGTGCAAACGGGAAGGAACCTTGGAAATGTCCAAAGTAACACCAGACTTAATTCTGATCCAGATCATGCCGCTCACTAAGACTCAGCCAAATGTGGCCAGATCCCTATAAAACATAAGGGAGCATGTGTTGATTATTGCAGGCACCTTTATGATGACACCTTTTACGAGACAAAAGGTTAGGGAACTGGCAATTTTAAAAGATGATGGGGGATATCCGAGATGGCCGAGGAATAAGTAGAAGCTACATAAACATCCCTCTGGGACCAATCTGGAATTACAACTAAATTGTAGAGAGCTATCCAGAATAACCAACTGAACACTAGCTGGAGAGAAGCCTTATAACCAAGGACAGACAAAAGAAACCACTTCACCACAACAAGACTGGTAGGGAGTGCAGAGGCTCCCAAGAGCAGTAGCTGAAGTTCTGGAGGGATATTTCAGCAGCCGGGAGGGGGTTCCCCCTGAAAAGTGTGGGGTCTAAACCCTAAGCTGGGCTCCCTAGCCTACGGTACCATGCCAGAAATAAACCCAGATAACATCCAGCTGTGAAAAGCAGCAGGATTTCTGTCTGCCAGGAAGAAATGCAAAGAGCCTCTTAAAGGGCCAATGCACAAAATTTTGTTTGTGGCCACCTACCCTGGGCTCTGGCAGAGGGAGGGCAGTGTGGACTAGAGATGCTTGGGGAGAGTCTGGGGCTGATGGCTCTGGGGAGAGTCTAGAGCTGGTGGCTCTGGGGAGAGAACTAAAGGAACAGCTACCAGAATCCTTATGCTGAGTCATTCCCCATACTGCAGAAACCATCTTCTTAGGCAAAGCTCTCCTCTCCAAGTGGTATCAGCCTTGAGGGGAGGCAACAGCCCTGCCCACAGGAATTACTCTGCCCTACCATGTGGAGCTTAAGCCCCACTGCTGCTCACAGCTTGATTAGATCAACAAACAGGTCAGTCTGATGGCTGATTAGTTTAACACCTAAGGCAGAAAATACAAAAGAATTAGCCAAAATGGAAAGAAAAAGAAACAGATCCAAAGTGAAAGAACAACAGAATTCTCCAGATAAACTAGATGAAATGGAAGCAAACAATTTATCAGAGAGAGAGTTTAGAGTAATGATCATAAGAACACTCAACAGCATGAAAAAAGACATAGAAACCATAAAAAAGGACCAGTTAGAAATGAAGAATGCAACATCTGAGATAAATGAGAATTTTAAAAAATGAGGAGAGCTTAAGAAATACTTTGGACAACATGAAGTGTAACAACATCCACATCATGGGTATACCAGAAGGAGAAAAGAGTGGGCAGGGGACTGAGAACCTATTTGAAGAAATAGTGACTGAAAACTTTCCTAATCTGGTGAAGGAAAAAGTCGCACAAATCCAGGAAGCTCAGCAAGTCTCAAACAAGTTGGATCCAAAGAGGCCTGTACCAGTGCACACCATAATTAAAATGGCAAGGCTCAAAGACAAGGAGAGAAACCTAAAAGCCGCAACAGAAAAGGAGGTAATTACCTGCAAGGGAGCACCAATTAGACTAGCATCTGATTTCTCAACAGAAATATTTCAGGCCAGGAGGGACTGATGTGAAATATTCAAGGTTATGAAAAGCAAAGACCTACAACCAAGGCTACCGTACCCAGCAAGGCTATCATTTAAAATGAAAGGGGAAAAAAAAAAAAAGACAAACACAGTCTAACAATAAAACGGAACTACATATATATCTATCTATAATCACCTTTAATGTAAATGGCTTAAATGCTGTGACCAACAGACACAGGGTAGCTGAATGGATAACAAAACAAGGCCCATATATGCGCTGCCTCCAAGAGACCCATCTCAGATTAAAAGATACACACATACTAAAAGGGGTGGAAAAAGATATTTCATGGAAAGGGAAAAGAAAAAAAACTGGGGAAGCAGTACTTATAGCAGACAAAATAGACTTTAAAACCAAGGCTACAGCAAGAGACAAAGAAGGACACTATATAATGATAAAGGGAACAATCCAACAAGAGGATATAACCCTAGTAAACATTTACACACCGAAAATAGGAGCACCTAAACATGTAAAGCAAATCTTAATGGATATAAAAGGAGAGATCAACAGAAATACAGTCATAGTTGGGGATTTTAACACCCCACTGACTTCAACAGATAGATCTGCCAGGCAGAAAATCAACAAGGACACAGCGGCCTTAAACAACACACTAGATCAAATGGATTCAATTGATATCTTCAGAGCATTTCATCCCAAAGCAGAATATACACTTTCCAGTGCACATGGAACATTTTCTAGTATAGACCACATGTTAGGACACAAAACAAGTCTCAATAAACTTAAGAAGACTGAAATTACATCAACCATCTTCTCTGACCACAACACTATGAAACTAGAAATCAGTAATATGAACACTGAAAAAGGCGCAGACATGGAAGCTAAATAACATGTTATTAAACAATGAATGGGTCAACAACAAGGTGAATGAAAAAATCAAAAGATACCTTGAAACAAATGAAAATGAGGACACAAGAATCCAAAATCTGTGGGACACAGGGGAATCAATCCTAAGGGGGAAATTCATAGCACTATAGGCCTATCTCAAAAAACAAGAGAAAGCCCAAATAAACAATCTAACTTCACACTTAAAGGAACTTGAAAAAGAACAACACACAAAGCCCAAAATGAGTAGTAGGAAGGAAATAATAAAGAGCAGGACAGATATAACCAAAACAGTCTAAAAAAAGATACACAAGATCAATGAATCCAAAAGCTGATTCTTTGAAAAGACAGACAAGACTGACCAACCTTTAACCAGGTTCATCGAGAAAAAAAGAGAAAAGAAATAAATAAAATCAAAAATGAAAGAGGACAAATAACAACTAACACCAAATACAAAGGACTGTAAGAAAATATTATGAACAACTATATGCCAGCCAACTGGACAACCTGGATGAAATGGATAAATTCTTAGAAACATACCATCTTCCAAAACTAAATCAGTAAGAATCAAAGAACCTGAATAAAGAGATTACACCTAATGAAATTGAAGCAGTAACAAAAAACTCCCAACAAACAACACCAAAAAAAACAAACAACTCAATTAAAAATGGGCAAAGGATCTGGATAGACACTTCTCCAAAGAAGATATACAGATGGCCAATAGATATAAGAAAAGATGCTCAATGTCACTAATCATCAGAGAGATGAAAATTAAAGGTACAATAAGATATCATCTCACACTGGTCAAGATGGCTTTCATCAATAAATCGACAAATAGCCCTGGCTGGTGTGGCTCAATGGACTAAGTGCTGGCCTGTGGACCAAAGGGTCGCTGGTTGGATTCCCAGTTAGGGCACATGCCTGGGTTGCAGGCCAGGGGACCCTTGAGAGGCAGCCACACATTGATGTTTCTCTCCTTTTCTTTCTCCCTTCCTTCTCCTCTCTAAAAATAATAAAATAAAACCTTAAAAAAAAAAGTGCAGGCAAGGACAAGGAGAAAGGGAAACCCTAGTACACTGTTGGTGAGAATGCAGACTGGTGCAGCCACTCTGTAAAGCAGTGTAGAGATACCTCAAAAAATTAAAAATGGATCTGCTTTTTGACCCAGCAATCCCACTTCTGGGAATATATCCAAAGGAACCCAAAACACTAATCTGAAACAACATAAGCACCCCTATGTTCACTGCAGTGTTATTTACAATCACCAAGATATGGGAGCAGCCCAAGTGTCTATCAATAGATGAGTGGATAAAACAACTATGGAAACTTTACACAATGGAATTCTACCCAGCTGTAAAAAAGAAGAAAATTTTACCCTTTGCGACAGTATGGATGGCCCTGGGGAACATTATGCTAAATGGAATAAGCCATTCAGGGAAAGACAAATACCATATGATTTCACCCTTATGTGGAATCTAATGAACAAACTGAACTAACAGGTAGAACAGACAGACTCACAGACGGAGAGCGGATGGCAGTTAGTTGGGAGTGGGGTGGTGGTTAGGGGGTGGAGGGATTGAACAAAAAGGGAAAAGGACTCATGTACATGGACACAGTGTGTTGATTGCTGGGGTGTGGGGGGCATAGGGACTCAATGGTAATAGAAAAAAATACAATCAAGATTAAACGAAAAAGAAAAAGATGATGATGTTTTATTAGGTAAAAAGGAATCTCATAGTCTGGGGCATAATATCTGCCAATAACTTTTGCATCCATCTATAGCTCCGTGTCTGTGAAAATATCTTCTTCCAAATCACATTCTTTTAATTATTTCACCTTTATTTTCAGACAAGATATACACTTGACCTTGTATTTGCTTGTTCTCCAGAATACTCACAAATCTATTTGTTAAAAGTATTGAAGGAAAAATGTTTCCTTTAAATTTTAAAAATCCCCATATACAAATATTTATTACAAATGGAGAAGTTTATTCTTTTTTTTTTGCTTTATTTGATAAATCAATTCAAGCAAAAACACTTTCTTCCTGAACCAAAAATGTATGTTCTTCCTTAAAATAAGAAACTAAAAGAATACAACTTGATTGACAGTCATGCTTAATGTTATAGGGAGAGAAAACCTTGTGTGAATAATGATAAAAGCATTAAATTCTCACCAAAGTTACCCAATTTGGGCTGACAGAAAAAACAGTTTTAATTAAATATAATGAATTATGGAATAATTTTAAAGAAATGCACTTCTGGTACAACAAATACTTGAGTTATAACAACATTAAGAAGTAGAGACCCTGGAAGACCTATTTTTATAAACAGGTCAATGATGACTTGAAGGGATCCCACCCATCATCTGTTGCTTCTAACACGCTGGAAAAGTTTGTTCTCAAACAAATTAAGCGGTTCTATAAAAATGGACTGATACTAACAAATTGTTAATGGGACTTTCTGCACGCTGAGTCTGGAAAGTTGCTGCAGCGTTCCAGAAAACTGCTGCTGTAACTCTCCCACCAGAGCCTTACACTGGCTGCTTTTCCTAAGGGCATCTTAGCCCAGCGCCCAGTTTCCTGGTGACTATTTTAGCTTGACGATTACATTTTTACTGTGAAACCTGGCCTAAACATACCCAGATCAACAGTTTTATTTATAATGTATACCTGGAAAGAAATTCTAAAATATTAGATAGACTTCCCCACCTGAGTACATTTATTACTCCATCAGAAAAGGCACTTTGTTAAAATAAAAGTATGCCTTCCAATCTCAATTCCATTATTAGTAAAAAGGTTCTCTAAATGTGAAGCCACCTTAGCCCAGAGTGACAAGACCACGTAGCTATTTTCTCCCTGATAAGCGAGCAAAAGGCCCAGAAACAATCAAGAACAGACAAAACCACTAGGGTTATGTAGCAAAAGAGAGATCAGTTCACCTCACTCTTCAGCTCATAAAATTTCACACTGCGGAGTACATACAAACGATACATGGACACTCCATTATTTGGCTGGAGGTCACACAACCAACTCTCAGCCCTGCTACTTGGCACACGGCTACCTATCACCTACACATGCCCTTCTCCAAACACACCCCGAGTTTCCAAGTCTTATCACTAATTTTCCTCCACTAGCCTTTCAATTCAAGGGCCCTTCTGTAAACCATTGCCCTACTCCTGACCACAATTCACCTGCCCTCCCCCATCAGATCTCAGCTCCAGCACTTTCTCATGTCACTTCATTAAATGTTCTCAATCGAACAAGCCCATTTTTCCTTCAAGTTCTTTTAAAGTAATTTCCATAACACAAAAAGAAAACTTTTAGAATTAAAATATTTTAATTATAAAAAGCAACCTGTTACTGTCTCATTTAAACATTACCAGTCCATGTCTTCAGCTAGCTTGGCAAATCCTGCACAGCACTTGGAATTTTAAAATATTTAAATTCTTGTTTCATTGAATAAATACCAAAAAAGTCCTATTTTTACTTAAAAACAATTCTTTCATTGGCAAGTATCACCTAATAAAATTCCTATATTCATAAAGGCCATGTTTCTAAAATATCTTCCTAATTGTAATCATTTTTTGGAAGTTTGTTGTTTTAAAATTTTTAAGTTTTTTAACTAAAATAATGGTAATCTAAAAATATTTCAGAGATAAATACTTATTTTAGAATAATTTAAATGTACTGCTTACCAAGAAAACTAAGTGATACAACTACAGTTTTGTACATTTTAAATACAATTTAGGTTAGTGTTTCTGTCACCTGACCTAAAAAGAAAAAGGATTCATCTTAATCTGAGCACAAAACCAGGGCCTGGTATCACCTTTTCTCTGAAAAAGGGAAAAGACGGATGACAATTCTGAAAATGTAAGGTTTTTTAAATTTATAAAATTTCATGAAAAAAAGCTTAACTTTATGAGCTATTGTTTAGTCATCAGCTTCATTAGACACTGCACATAAAGTAAATATTAAACATCATTTTTCTAAAACATTTATCTGAAAGCTACTTTCCTCATTAGCTTAAATGACTTAATTCTCTCATCTTTTACATATGTTATTTACCCTCTTCTTTTAACTCTTGTACATTTAAGGACGCTATTTCCAGAATCATTTAGACAGCTTTATGATTTTAAATTAATGTCTATGTTCTTTGTTTGCTAAAGGAAGTCAACAGACCAACAATGTGGAAGCAGGCGAGAATGTAAAAATGCTGCACAATTGCTGAATTTGCCTCAAGGTGGCATCTGAACTGGTGACCAGCATTCACAGCTGGGTAAGCCTTTCAACAGCATGTGCTGATAAGTAAGTGCCTGGCTTTGAACTCTGCACAGACTAAGGACAGTCAGATCAATGGCTATAGATTTATATGGCTTATATTTAACCAAAGTCATCTCATATATAAATAGTAAGAAAGAGTGTACGGTACAGCTTTAAATGCTTTCTATGACAGAGTACAACAAATTATGCAAATGGCAGAAATATAAATACTTGAGCCATTCATATCTCAAACTCTGAAGTAGACAAAAAGTCTAAAGAGTACTCAAAATCCTTTCACAAAGACCCAATGTTAAGATCACGAATTTCACACAATTGTCTTGGGTCCCAGTCTCTGACACAACATGCTTTTCTGGGACATAATTAGAAGCAGTCATACAAAGTCACTTAAGAAAGAGAAGTAGACATGGACCTCAGTTTAGGTTCTTGAACAACCAAAAATGAAATGTGTACACCGAGCCTCTAGATCCAGATATGCCTAAATTATCTTAAGTTTTCTCTGCCTGAGATTTTTGTTTAACAACTACATTTCTAAATGTAGTGACAACTATGGTTCTTAAAAAATTCTAGTTAACTTGTGAAATAAAATGCATACTTTGACAAGATATGTTTCTATTATATGAAAAATGCATATTGAATATTTCATTTCTTGATGTCAAATAATATAAACAATACTATCATGTGTAATTCTTTATCCATAATTTCATTTCATCAAGTCTACTGAATTCATCTGACTTCCTCAACTCCCCGGAGTCTTAGTTCCATTTGCGACTTTTGAAAACTATAGTGTTACCACTAACAGGGCTTCCCAGGGCCTCCAGCCTAAATGTTATCATTTCATCCCATGCTGAGAACACCAGCCCCAGCATAACATCAGATACTCCTATAAAGACCTTCACAACTGGGCTACTTCATGTGCTGCTCACTGTGCACCGATACCATAGCCACACTGAATTTCTAAGTGCTGCCGAAACTTGCCATTTTCCTTTATTCCTCTGTCTTTGCACATAATCTTCACGTTGCTCTAAAGCCTCTTCCCTTCCCTTCTCCACCAGAAAGCTCAGACACATTTTCAGTCTCCAGTTTAAGTACGTTCTCCCATGAAACCTGCCAGAAGTTGCCAACTGCTCTTTAATTTGTGTTCCCACGGCAATTTATTTATAACTTTAATATTGTACTTTTCCTTTGTTAGTTTCATTGTATTCTCCTCTTTCATCTTTGTCCCTCAAGTGTCTAACACAGGCTGGATACCTGATATATGTTCAAGGCAGGGAGGAGGAAGTCAGAAAGGAAAGTAAAGGGGAACGGGAGGGAAGAACATAGAAAGAAAAGGAGAGGTGGTTTCCTTCTTTGACAAGATGAGCTAGAACTTTCAGAGTTCCTTTTACATTCAGGGCATTAAACAATTATTAAAAAGTTAAATGACCACTGAATGCCTTGGAATTATAAACCAAGCATATTTAAGTCTTACAAGAATCATGCCAGTAAATTAATTAACTGTATGATAATAGCAGTGTGGCAGGTGAAACATGCATGTGGATCTTGAGCATAAGACAGTGTTTGCATGCTACTGACAGCACCACAGCAACGAGCAGCTGTGCATCCTTGGGCGCCCTGCTTTTCCTCGTCTGCGAAACAAGTCTGACCACATACAGTTCCTAGAAGTATTTCCTCGGGAAACGGGTGAAACACGAGGCATATGCTAAACATGCAGTTAGTGATACAATGAACCTTGATTTAGAAATAAAGTTGCTAAGCTATCAACCAAAATTATAAACAGAAAATAATGAAAATACTAAATTTAGTAGTTTAATTTGAACTTAAGATATAAAATTATAAAATTTATAACTACTTAAGAGAAGGCCTTCAACAGAGTCAGCAGAAAATTACTATTTAAAGATATTCCAGTTTTGTTTTATGATTTTAAACAACAAAAATGCTGAGAATGGGGATAAAAAAACACTGAAAATGGTTAATTTCCCCATGACCATTAAAAATTTATTTGATTTCCAGAAGCCTCAGGCCAGGATGGAGGCATAGGTAGACACACTTTGTTTCCTCTCACAACCCAAAGAAGGACAACAACAAATTTAAAAACAAAAAATAACCAGAACTAATAGAAAATCGAACTCTATGGAAGTCCGACAACTTAGGAGTTAAAGAAGAAACATTCATCCAGACTGGTGGGAGGGGCAGAGAAGACACGAAGCAAGGCTGCAGCTGGCAGACTAGGGCGGGCAGGGCAGCGGCTGGCAGACGGGTGGTCCCACATTTGTGTGCGGATAAACCAGGAGGAACAACTGGAGAGTCAGAGAGACCGTGCAATCCAGGGTTCCCACGCAGGAAAAGAAAGCCTCAAAACCTCTACCGGTAAAAACCTGTGGGGGTTGCAGCAGCAGCAGGAGAAACTGCCAGTCTCACAGGAGAGTTTATTTGAGAGACCCACAGGGTCCTAGAATGTACACAGACCCACCCACCTGGGAATCAGCACCAGAAGGGCCCAATTTGCTTGTGGGTAGCAGGGGAAGTGACTGAGAGCCAGCCAAGGACCAAGCATGCGGCATTGTTCCCTCTCAGACCCCTCCCCCACATATGGCACCACAAGGCAGTGACATGGGTTGCCCGGCCCTGGTGAATACCTAAGGCTCGGCCCCTCACAACATAATAGGCACTCCAAAGACCAAAAAAAAAAACCTCCCAAGGGGAGGAACAGATCAAAGCTCCAAAAACAGAACTAAGCAATGAAGAGATGGACAACCTAACAGATGCAGAGTTCAAAACACTGGTAATCTCGATGCTCACAGAAATGGCTGAGTATCGCCACAAAATAGCGGAAACAGTGAAGGCTATACGAAGTGAAATAAAGCAAAATATACGGGGAACCAACAGTGAAGGGAAGGAAGCTGAGACTCAAATCAACAATTTGGAGCAGAAAGGAGAAAAAAAGTTCAACCAGAAGAGAATGAGGAAATAAGAATTCAAAAAAATGAGGAGAGGCTGAGGAACATCTGGGACAACTTTAAGTGTTCCAACATCCGAATCATAGGGTTGCCAGAAGGAAATGAGGACTAGCAAGACCTTGAAAACATACCTGAAAAAAATAATGAAGGAGAACTTCCCCAATCTGGCAAAGGAAATAGACTTCCAGGAAGTCCAGGAAGCTCAGAGAGTCCCAAAGAAGTTGGATCCAAGGAAGCACACACCAAGGCACATCATAATTACACTACCCAAGATTAAAAATAAGGAGAGAATCTTAAAAGCAGCAAGAGTAAAAGGAGACACTTACCTACAAAGGAGTTCCCATAAGACTCTCAGCTGATTTCTCAAAAGAAACCTTACAGGCAAGAAGGGGCTGGAAAGAAGTATTCAAAGTCATGAAAGGCAAGGAACTACATCTAAGATTACTCTATACAGCAAAGTTATCGTTTAGAATGCAAGGGCAGATAATGTACTTCACAGACAGGGTCAAGTTAAAGGAGTACATCATCACCAAGCCCTTGTTACATGAAAAGTTTAAGGGACTTACCTAAGAAAAAGAAGATCAAAACTATGAACAGCAAAATGACAACAAACTCACAACTATCAACAACTGAACCTAAAAATATAAAAATAAAAACAAACTAAGCAAACAGCTAGAATAGGAATAAAATCATAGAAATGGAGATCACATGGAGGGTTATTGATGGGGAGGGGGAGGGTGGAGAATGGGGGAAAAGGTACAGGGAATAAGAAGCGTAAATGGTAGGCACAAAATGGACAGGGGGAGGTTAGGAATAGTATAGGAAAGGGAGAAGCCAAGGAACTTATATGTACAACCCATGGTCATGAACTGAGGGAGGGAATGCTGGTGGGAGGGGAGGTGTAAGGCAAAGGGGAATAAACAGGAGAAAAAAAATTTATTTGATTTCCAGTAAGAGAATCATTTCAAATCTGGTTCAATCACTGTATATTTTAAGAAAGCTTTAGAAAATCTTCCACACAATCGACAGTCATATGAAAATTCTCCTAAATTAAAATTGAAAATAAGGAACCTTCCGCTTTAAACATAAGGTACTGCCCCTAAACATGTGACATTCATCCAACTTAATCTCTGACCAGTGCTTGACCAGTTGTGGTTTGCTGGGAGTTAAGCATATATTAGCAACCCACCCTGACAAATGACGATCTCCTAATGGGGACATTCAGTTGTTGTCAATATTGCAAGTATGTCTGTTCAATCTGCTTACATTCCCCCTGAGCTGGCACAGATTTTCTAATGCCTATGTTAACAGCAAGGTAGAAGTGCAATAACAAATGAGTTTCATTTGGTCTACAGCTAAAAGCTGGGGGCAGTACCCATCTAAGGCTTAAAACCAATTTCCATTTAGCTTCAATTTCTCTTTTAAAAAGAGAAAGAATTTCTGCTCCTGAAATTACTTTGAAAGTCACTACATAATCAAGTTTATTTTCCTAGTCAGTTTTGGCTTGTTTTCCCAATATAATTAGAATTTAATTATTCCTGATCTTCCCACTTAAATATATAAAAGTTTCTCTCCTATGACAATTTCACATTTATTTATTAAGAACAAATCTAGTCAGTGTAGGGTTGCCAAATTCAGCAAATAAAAATAAAGGAATACTGATTTAAATTTGGGCTCCAGTTAAACAATTAAGAATGTTTGGGTACATTATACCTTAATATTGCATGGGACACACTTACACTAAAATATTATTCACTGTTTATCTGGAATTCAAATTTCATTGGATGTCCTATATGTTACTTGGGAACCTAAATTATTTTAACAACTTGCATCTATAATTCAACAGATGGTCAAATTCATGACCAAGGCTCATCAGAAGTGGAAACTATGGGTGTCCTCTAACCCCGAAGAGTGCTTTTTGAGAGGTAAGGGTGGGTTGGGAGGGCAGGTTAGTTATAAAGCTCTGTTTTGAGGCTTTCTCACGTTTTCTTGATCAGTCCGATGAATAATGGCATTGTGATTGTTCGAATAGCACCACAGCCCAGTAGCCAGCTTTTTTTTAGTAATCACACAAGAGATATGGTGGCTCTCAGAGATGCTGATTATCTTTAAAAAAAAAAATTCCTCCTGCTAATCTGGCTTATAGGTCTTTGCATGAAACAAGACTTTGAATACAGGGATATGGGTAGGTTGGACTGAATGCATTCTGCTTGTTTAAATATTTACAACCAAAATAAAAGTAAGAGGCAGCTCTCTCTGTGGAGCATGCCCGCACCTCCCCTCCCCACTTGCCCCTGCTCATTTTCCTTGACTCTTTCCTCCTAGGTTCCCAAGGCCCCTCTTTTGTCTTTGTAAGTTGTTCCCTGAGCCCACACAGCCCAACTGGCTCACTGCTTCCACAGCTCACTTTTTGAACCTCTTTGCCTTTCTAAATAACCTTTTGCTTGTATTTGAAAATAAATAAATACCAGAAAATAAATAAATAAAAGAAGCTTCCTTAATTTTTTTTTAACATAGGATAAAAAGCTAAAGGGAACAAATAAGAAATCATGAGACTTTCCTTGCAAATATTCGCAAAGACCTATAAGATTGTGTCACATTGTAGCTCCCTCTATTTAGCAAGCCATTCCCTTTGCAGTCTAAGCCTATCTAACAGCCAGGCCGCTCCTGTGAGGTCTCGCTCTTCAGTGTCCTCCAGGCACCACCTGCCATCCTATGTACTGGTCACTCCTACTCGCACTGTTCTAATTTCCTGTCCATTATTCAATTTAGTAAACCCATATTAAGGCAATAGGCAAGGTGAATGGCTCATATTATCAAGTTGTTTGTAGCCTGGTAGTTTGATCTGGTTATAAAAAATGAAATTTACAGTAAGGGAAATGCACTGGACTACAAAGGTTGAGAAGCATCTATTAGAGACATCAGTAAAGCTGAACGAGAATGGGCTGGGCAGTCAGGAACATTAAGGCCGTTATTGCCAAGTGACTTTGGCCATATTACTGAGCCTCTCTGAACCTCATTTCTAATTATGCTTACTAGATTATTGTTGTCAGGCGTAAAACAAAAGATCCCAGGGAAAATGTTTTATACCAAGTGAGATAGGGCTAGCGCTTGGGAAAAGGCAGCAACTACAAAGTAAAAAGTGATGTTGTTCCTGCACTGCCACGGTCTGCATATCAGTTTCTCCTTTACTAGCTATGCAAACTTAGGCAAATCTGTGCCTCATTTCCTCATCTATATTATGGTAATAATAATAGTATCCATCTCATTAGAATTCTGGAGAGAACAGAGTTGATTAATTCATGTAAAACATCATATAAAAAATCTCATGGAAACCCCTGCAGCATCTGAAGCTATCTGAGAAATGTTCACTATTTCACTACTTGGATGTCATCATCATCTTTGTTATTATTACGATTTCAGGAGGCAGTATGTTGGACAAGTCTTTTTTTTTTTTACATTTGTTGGGCAGTTCATTATTTCTTATTAAATTTACTTGTGCGACATTGGTTAATAAAATCTATCTAGATTTCAGGGGCACAATTCTATAATACATCATCTGTATACTGTATTGTGTGTTCACCACCCCAGGTCAAGTCTCCTTCCATCACCATTTATCCCCCCTTTATCCTCTTCCACCTCCCCCTTTCCCCTCTGGTAATCGCCATACTGCTCTCTGTCTATGAAGGGCTTTTTTTGTTGGTTTCTGTTTGTTTGTTTGCTTAATCCCTTCACCTTTCAGAATGGGCTGGAAATATTGAAACAAAAGTACTAAAAGAAATTCCCAGCTAGGAAACAGCAAGAATAAGAGCAGGGAAAAATGGAGAAAACGTTTGTTCAAGACTCAGAAGATAGAGTTTCACCAGAGAACAACAAAGTAGGTAAGAAGGCTAAAAATGGAAGACAAAGGCTTGATTGCAGGAGAAACTAATGCAAGACTGATGCAAGACTGAGGCATCAGTAAATACTTCATTACCCAACCAGGAGTCTTTCAAGGTTTTGGAACAGAGGAGTAATATGATTACTGTTGCATTATTTTAACTGCTGGCATTGGTTTGGGGTAAATCAGAAGAAACGGGCAGGAAGTTTCTTTAGGGGGCTCTGCACTGTGTCAGTAAGAAGTTAGGAGAACCTGAGGCTGGGCATTCCAAACAAGACTGGAAAAGAGGGGAGAGGTTCCTGAGCTTGTAGATTCAGAACTTACAGGACTTTGCAAATGCTTAGAGGAGGAGGTTCTGGAAAGCAAACCAGTGAGGAAACTGCCTGAGAAGTAGATCAGAGGCAGACTGGTTATGAGTGACAGGTAACTGGGAGTTGAGGCCACAGATCATTCTTTAGCAAGGAGAAAATTGTGCTGGGTCTAGACAAAGTAAGGTCTGGAAACTAGCCAGGCTAAGAGAAGCAGCCCAACGGCAACAGGGAATGAAATGTCACAGGCACGCAATGGGAGGGAACAACCAGGATGCACGCACTGAATGGCAAAGCATCAAAAGCTGGTTTGTGAAAAAGAGTGAGGCCAAAAGGTGAAGGGCGAATAGAATGAAGCCCTATCAATCTCTGTGTTCAATCCTCCTGGAGGAGGTGCTGAGCCCTTGGGGCTGAGCTTGGAACTCCTCCTCTCTGCCTCAGAGCACCTGCTGCAAATCCTATTCAAGGTCTTATCAAGAGCAGTGGAACTGTCTGTCTACGTACACACTGGTTTCTTGGGAGAAGCTAGTAGTGCTTATAGTCTCAATAAATATTTGAAGAATGAATGAATGAATAAGTCAATTGGCCCTTAGAACCTTAGTCAACCATGTCACCTTTACATCATAAAGCTCTTTCCAGCCTCACACACTAGCGTCTCACGTACAAGTCTCTAAGACTCACCCTGACTAAAGACAAGACCAAATTACTTTGTTCTTTGTCCACTTGCTTTTTACTAGCATTCAAGCAGAGTAATGGGATGTATACATGTTTTTGAGATATGTTCCTAAAAGCCTTCCCTCCATGAAACATGCTATCCCACCCCACCCCATCCCACAGTCCAGACCACCCAGTCATACAGGTTGGTGGGGGAGGGAAAATGGCAATCATACTTAAATTGGCTGTATAAATAAAACATCATTGTAAGAATGTGGTTTTAAAAAAGGATTCTGAGGGTTTTTTTTCTGTTGTTGTTATTTAAAATACTTTATCTATCCTTTTAACTATCAGTTTCATATGAAGTGAGTCCTTTAGTCTATGTTTAAATCACTGTCCAAATATCTTAAGTGGCAAAATAAAGTTCCAAACTCTTCTATCATTCTTCTCATCAAAGCGCAGAGAAGTGAGGCACTAGGCACATTCCCCTTTGAGTGTCGCTCATTTTCTGCAGCATATTCTGTTTTCCAACCATGGGCCTGAGGAGTTCTCCTCCAGAAAGCCAAGGAAAACATTAACACAGGTTGTCCCTATGAAATTCAAAGGTTTAGTTTCAGCTTCACACTAAGATTCCATTTTAATCAGCTTCGGGTGGGAGCCAGTCAAGTGCTGGTGTGCAGAGGCTGGCTCCTGAGAGCCAATGCATGCTCACCTCTGCCCAGCTCTGCATTCACTGATACCACATTGGCAGCCTAAAACCCATCATGCTGGGAGCATTTACCTCACAGAACCCTGTGAATGCTAAAAATTAAGGCTTTCTTTTCCCTGCCCAGATTCAGCACAGAAGCACACAGAAATTTATGATCCCTACAAGGAATTAATGCATAACTAGCCTTGAGGACTACTGCACAGAAAGGAATATACTCAATGGATTAATTCTGAGGGACATCTAGTATGTCTGCGAATATATTAGCAGCCTCAGGACCTGATGCCACTAACACGTTTTATACACTCAATGCACTTCAAAAAATCTCTATGTAAGCTATATTTTTAATTGCTCTGATATTTAAAATTAAAACAAGAGTTTGCTAATTTTTTAATTAAAAGTTTAAGCACAGATTTTTGTAATCATAGAATTTAAGTGCTGAAGGGAATTTAAGAAGTAATTTACCCAACTCTTTCACAATTAAAAAAAAAAAAACCCATTAAGATCATAGAAACTAAGACTCACTTATATCCACTAAGCTACAGAAAGGCAGTGCCAAGATCATAACGTCTGTCTGCTACCTGACCACCTGAATTTCCATATGAGTTTATATGGCAGATTTGTTTTTAAAAAGAGAAAAAGAAACAGAGTTCCATTATGACTTCTCGGTTCCAACCCCGAGGGACCTGTTGAGCGGTAATAAGGTCCATGACACTAGGAAAACACTCATACTTTTGAATGAAAATGTCAACACAGCCTGAGTGAAATAATTAAGTGGAGCACATATTTCCATACCTCATCATCTGAGTAAAGAAAATACTTGTATTAAAATCATCTCTCATGGAAAAAAAGCTTCCCTCCTCACAGGATGTTGAACAATTACCACAGATTAGGGTCCTGCTGTCACAGTTCCCTAATCACATAATCTTGGGCAGTGATGAAAAAATAATACATCACTGACTGGCCCTTTCAACCGTAATAAAGAGAAGACAGAAACACCATACCCAGGCAAGAAGCAACAGATTTCTCTTCACTGTTCCACAGTATCCTAACATCCCCACAATGATAAGGAAACAGCAAACAGCAATCATGACCGGATGAACCACAGGAAAGTAAGTCAAGATGACAGCCTCTTCTACCCTGAAAGAAGAACAATAATGTCACATTACAGAGAAAATATAATCAAAAAGCCCCCAAGATATGCTATAAGACACAAGTGTGATTTGCATTAATAATCTTTAAATCATCATGCCTCCAAGCTGACAGTTGTATTGCCATTTCAAAATCACTGTGCTATCTCCAAAGCGCTTGCTTCTTCTATTTGTGTTTGGATTTGTTTAGTTTTATATACAAGTGGTACATTCCAACTTCAACTCATTTAAAATATAAGAAAGGAGTTCTTAATAAGAAGTCGATCCACTATGAGCTCCGAAGCCTCAGCCTGAAGAAACCAACTGGACCCTTCCGTTTCCCAGCTGAGAAGAATCTTCTCCCTCCTCATCCCTGATCTGGGGCCTCATTTGTGGCACTTTCTCCCCAACAACTGAGCCTTCCCAAATACAAAAGGGAAGTTGGTTTATATTAAAAGGAAAATGAAGGAGAGATGATTTTTGCTAGAAAACTATGAAAAAAATTCATGAACTACAATCATAATAGGAAGAGTAATGAGAATAACAAAAATTACCATTATTACACTCCACTGTGTTAAGGACTTAACAAAAACAGATTTCAAAATATTTCTCAGTTAATCCTTAGGACATTTCATAGTGGAATATATTACATTTCTGATTCAGAGATGAAAAAAATTGAGGGTAGGAGAAGTTGAGTAATTTGCTCCTAGTGAGGGACAGTGGACCCACCTTTGAAATTTGAGAAGAAAACAGCATTGCTGGGTTTGGTTTTCATTAGCTAGGAATATGAAGGTAACAAAGTTGGCTGCTGAGTTTTATAGAGCAAAGTAGCTCTACTCTCCTTTATATGCAAATATGTCACAGCTGACACACTTTCTGGAGGAGAGGAATATTCTCTTAGGATCAGTGGTGCACCTTAATGAGAATGCTAGAAAATGGACGTGGTTGTAGCAAAGGTTGCCATGGGCAGGGAAAGCTTTTCAAGTGAATGGATGCCAGCACAACACCCTCTGAACAGCCGAGGGCAGCATTACCTAGAAACTAGTACCTGAGGAAACCTGATGAAAGAAATCAGTCAGTACTTGTAAAGCCTACCGTGTTTCTGCAGTTAAAGTCAGAACGTTATTTAGGTAGTCCCTCATCCAAGCAGAAACTGCCAACACGCTAATGGACATTAACTGGAAAGAAAAAAAATACAAATTGGTTACTAAGGATTTATGCGACATTCTCTGCCAGATCAATAATTAATAAAAAAAAAAAAGGGATTTCCTTTGCATTTCCTTTTCATTATGCTTTTTTCTAATTACCATCTACTACCTGTTGAAATTTACTTTCACTTTAAATATCTGCCATTCCATTTTGTAATCATGACATAGCCATTAAATAGGATGTCACAAAATAGAATACACACAGTTAAGCTATTAAATAACTGATTCCAGGTCCAGGACAAGAATTGCACAAGAGGAAGAGGCCACAAAATAATCAAGTTATCAAATGTACAAGATATGCCCAAAATATGTCCCACGTAAAAGCAAGGAAGCAATTGCATAGTACCGATGTTGCCAAAAAAAGTCACAGGCGTGAACTTGGAAGAGCTTCCATTGGCTAATATTCGAACAATTTGAGCTTAAAAATAATAGCAATAATAATGAATAGCAATGGTTTGAAACAACAAATATGCTAAAAATCTATGAATTCATAATTGCACTTAAACAAAACTCACTGGTAGCCTTTGTAGAATATTGGGTACTCCCAATATTTCATTATTCAGAAAATGGATAAGAATCCAATATTTATCCTAACTTTTCTATAAAAACTAAAGAACCAAAGGATTAATGAAAGTTTTTACAGAAGAATATCTGCTAATACATGAAGAAAGCATGATAGAGTAACACTATTTAACAACCCCTTCTAAATAATGAATTTCTAGGCCAAGACCCTCAATGGCTGCCAGAATTATCAGGTCAGTGGTTCTGAATCATGTCTGTGCACCAAAACCACCTAGGACTATTTAAAAAATTACTGAGCCCAGATCCACCCAGGATTAATTGTTGAGAGTAGGGCCTGGGCATCAGAAATGTGTAAACACCCCACGGATGTTCTAACATGTAGTAAAGCTGAGAATTACTGAATTATGTGAAAATTCAGAATGGAGAGAGCAGGCTGACGTAGAATACCCAGGCCCACTAATCAATCTTAGCAGGAGACAACCAGACATGTCTCCCAACATGATGCAGTGAGAAGTACACAGAAATACCTTTGAAATACTCTTACCCAAAAGTCAAACCTGAATATAATCAAGCCCCTAGCTGTATCAGTTTATAGGAAATACAAGGAATAGATTTAAATTCAAATCTATTATAATGATTATGCAAAGGAAATGCCCCCATGGGGATGCAATCAGCAAAATCATAAATATGAGAAATTTATAGGACAAATAATCTGAATTCTTCAATTAAAAATGAAAATTGCAAGTGGGAAAAAAAGACAAAAGAAGAATCCATAATAAAATAAAATAGATTCAAGAGGTTATCCAACTCGACATATTGACCTGGTATAAGTCTTATTCAAATAAACCAACCACAAAGAAACATTTATGAGACAACTGAGGATAAACATGGCTGGATATTTGAAAATATTAAGAAATCATTGTTTATTATTTCAGATATGGCAATAGCATAAATGTTTTTTAAAGATCCTTATGTTTTAGAGATATATGCCAAATGATAAATAATTAATCATGATGCATGAGGGTAGCATGGGAAGTGGAGGTTATGTTGATAGTTGTGGAAATGGCAGGTTGGGGGTTAATTATACTGTGTTTTCTACTTTTGTATATGTTTTAAATTATCCATTATTCAATTTTTTAAAAAAGCAACTATCTAGAACAAGCTCAAAATGAGTCTTCCTTAAACACTTGCTTTTCCCAAAGCTAAAGGTCAAAACTCCTAAGTTCTGAGGATCTTCCCTATTTTGATGAAAATTTTTCTAAAAAGTGTCTTACACTTATCTTTTCAAGCATAACATAGTGAAATTCTACTTCATTAGATTTTTAATAATTTCTGGCACCTTAATAAATATTTCACCATTATATGTTACAGATTTAGCTTTAAATGCTGAAATAGTATACAAGATAGGAATATGTCTGTACTGACTCAAGCAGTGGCCATGAAACATGCTTTCTGGAAAAAGACTCCAAAGTTCAGTGACACATGTAGAACTCTGTGACCTCTTGTACAGTGAAGTAGGGACACCTGCTTGGAAAATCTGTTATTGAATTCACCTGTCCTTCGTTCAGTTGCAAATATTTACTCAACACCTACTATCTGCTGCTTTGCACTGTCTACGCTAGATTCAGAAACCCAACGAGTAAGAAAAGCAAGACCCCAGATTTTGAGAAGTCCTCTTGTGGGATACAAGGATTACATATATAAACCAGATAATTAATCATGAAAAAAGTAAAAAAGTACCGTGAAACACAGAAAAGTGAAGTAACCTCTTCAAGGTCTTACTGACTCTAAATGGCAGAGCTGGGATCCAAATCCAGGCCTTTGGTCTTCGGAGCTTTACATTCAGTCATTAACTGCCTTCCAAGTTAGATACAAGCATGAGAAATTCCACAGATTCATGCAGACTTCCTTTCAAAAGGGGTCAGGCGGGTAATCTGTAGTGTCTGAATGCCTGAACTATATTCATTGGTGAATGGGAGCTCCAGAGCCAATAGCTAAAACAGGTTAGGAACCCTGGGACCACAGTTCAGAGGAGAATTAGGTCAGTCATTACTACCCTCATTTCCGTTGGGAATGAAGAACAGATTGCAAACCTAATAAATGTTAGCCAGTGGGTCAGCCACAGTGTATTCACCATGCTTCTAGCTTCTTTAAACTTGATATTTTAACATCTGTTCAACACGCTTATGCTGGACACACCTTGGTCTGGACAAACTGATAATATGCCTGAGTTACCTTGCCTTGGCAGCCTTCCTTCCGCCAGCCCTTGGAACAAGTCCTTCTCCCGGGACAAGCTTTTCATTTTCAAGTACATCCCAAGCAATCCAGAGCCCATACCCATGCCACCTCCTTTACTGAGTGAGCTCTCTCACCCTGGGGCACTCAACACCTGCCCTAATTATTCCAAGGTCCAGTGACAGACAACTAGAGGCAGTCCCTATACCTTAGAAGCTGCTGAAATTATTCAAACTAGTTAATCCAAAACCTACTTACCCTGCCTTGCCTGTTCCTTCTCAGAAGCCACAAAAGTACTTGCCCGCTCCTGCCATCCCTCAGCCCTGCTATGGATCCCAGTGTTTCCCCTCTTGGCCCGCTGTGAGGAGATGTGTGCTTTCTTGGGATATGCGAGTATAATAAACTATCTTTTCAATGCCAGTCATCTCCTGATGTGTTGGCCTTACCATATCTATATAATAATAGAACCTTTGAAACACACAGGCCTAGCGGGGGACCATGGACTAACTACCTAATTAAATCTGAGGCTACGTGTTCTCTCTCTACCTGGCTCTATGTGGACCTTGGTAAGTTTCATGGAGACAAGAAAGTCTATGAATGTGCTATTTTATTTGATTACCTCAAATTCTCTTGCAGTTATAAATAATTCTCTCCTCTCTTTATCATTCTTCAAAGTAATAACTGACCTTGGTTTCCCCATCCTCTACCTTTTTACAGGCTGTTTAGCCAATTTTCAATATCACAGCTCTAAGGTGTCAAAGCTTATCAGAGTCTTCATTTGTATAATACATTATCAGTGGTGGTCATTATACACAGTTCTTCCATTTGTAACAAAAATGTATATTTATTATAAATGGCATATTCCAAAAATATTTCTAGTATGACAGAATGGTTAAGGGCATGAGTTTTGAAGTCACTTTTCCATCCAGAAAAATATGTACTGATCAGCTGGTCTTTGCCAGGTACTATGTAGCATGATGGAGACACACTGATAGACAATAACAGACACTAATTCTATTCTGCAGTGAAATTTACTAAGTAAGGAGGACATACACATTAATCAACTCATCAGAGAAATAAATATATGCCTGCAAGTAACAAGTACTGGGGAGGAATAATACAAGTTTTCATAAGAACTCCTTTCAGGGTGACTGACCTGTTCCATGGGGTCAAAAGGACTTGTCTAAGAGAGCTGAGATCTGGAGAATAATTACCAAGTTCATTAGGGAAAGGAAGATTCAAAAGAACATTCCAGTCAGAAAGAACAATAAAGGTCCCAGGGTGGAAGGTATCATATGTTCAAAGAAGGGAAGTTGGCACGCAGTAAGAATAGAAAGCCAGGTAGGGGCCAGATCACAGAATAGTCAAGGTCATTTTAAGGCATTAAGAACTTGACCATAAGAACAATGGGAAGGCATCATTAAAAAGCTTTGGTTTGAATGCCAGTTCTGCTCCTTTTCAGCTATGTGACTTTGGGTCATCATTTAATCTTTCCTAAGCCTCAGTTTCCTCACTTATAAAATGCTATAATAAGACCAACTCCATAGAGGATTTATATGATGAAAAATAGAATAGGATTCTTATATATGCTATCTATTATTATCTCAAGTCACTTTTGACCTCAGGGCTTTCTCTTAATCTTTCTGTCAGCTTAAGAGACAAGTCAACTGCAAAATCAGTCCAGAAATGGAATCTTCATATATCTGAAGGTCTAACAAAGGGCAAAAGCACGGTGACATAGCTACCTACAGGACTTCTATGGCCGTTCTCGATTTTGACATCTTTAAAACTGAACTCATGTCCACTCTTCTGGAAACCTATGTGTCCCTCCCACCATTTTTCCTATTTCAGTACACGGTATAATCAACACTTAATCACATAAACTGGCAACTTGGCAGGCAGCCTGGACCCCTCCCTCTTCCTCAGTCCTACATCTAATTACTTTTAAGTCCTGCAACACGTCTGGTGAATCCCTCCTACCCCTTTCCTGCCACTTCTGGCCAGAGCATGCCCTCAATCTCTGGCCAGGTCATTACAATCACCTTATAACAGAACTCTCCCGCTCACAGACCACAGCTCAAATTCACCCTTTTGTGAGCTTTATAAAACAAATATCAAGTTCTTCTGCTTCTAGGGCCCTAACAGCTGCCCGTTGTGGCTCCTCCCCAACTCTAACTTCCACTTCTCCCAACTCTTTCCTAGAGAATAAAGTTTAAAATCTTCAGCAGGGCACATGGGCCCTCTTCAGTCACCCTTTGACTTATCCCTTCAACCTGTTTCCTGCCAGCTCCTTCCCACATGCATTCTGAACACAAATGACAAAAAACCTGCTGACACGTGTCCAGTATGCACTATGCACATCTCCCAAAGCCTCCATGCCGTTGCCTATGCAGTTCCCTCCGCCTGCAATGCTTACCTTGCCCCAGCATTTCCTTTGCCATGGGTCGAATCCACTTATCCTGAAAGACCAGCGCAAATACCAGCTGGAGTATGAAGACGTTCTCCCAACACCCTCCCTCCCCAGTCAGGGCTTGTGTACAAACTTCACAGAACAGTTATCTGTTTTCCTATTCTTACCAACCTGCCTCACTTCTCTAGGGGACACAGACCACCGCTCACAGCCCCATCAAATAGCAGAGCACCTAATGGTGAATGAATGAATAAGAAAAGGTAAAGGGAGATGAGTTCAACTTGCTAGATAAGCTAACTATTAGAAAACTTGAGAAAAATTAGGAGATGCTTTAAGAAAGTGAAACTTTCTATCACTGGAAGTTTTCCAATAAAGAGAGGCTTGCTGAATTACAAGGTCAAAGATATATATGTCAGGTCAGAAACTGGCTTAAGTGTTCTCAAAAGTCCTTTAAACTTCAAACTTTGTGCCCTACTTGGCCATACTGCATTTTTCACAGCAGTTACTCAAGCACTGTAGCTATACACAGAACATTAGTCAAAATAAATTATATCAACCCAAAGCCTTATCTTATAGTAAACAAGGCACTGTGAGGGTAAACTGCTTTTTATTATGACATTATTTCCATCCAATTAAATATCTGAGAACAGTTTCATTCTCAAAAAGTGATTTTATTCACCAGGGTTGAGAAAATAATAACAGTAGCAACAAATACAGTGCAAGCTATAGCAAGAAACCAAGCTAAAATGAGATGAGGTCACCTTGGTAACTAATCCTTATGTACTAAATCTAGAAGAACAAATTCTTCAAGTAATTCAGGACACTTACTAATCACGGTATTTTCTACTAGTTTTCCAAATTACAATAATTCCTTAACTCTCAGTCATGATGATTAAATTATTAGGAACATTGTAGTTATTTGTAACTAGGCTTATAGCTCCTTGTATTTTCTCCCATATTACAAAATATTATTTGTATTTCAAGGAAATATTTAGTAAATAACACAAATATTACTTCAGAGAGATATATTTAATATACTACTTGGCAGGACATTTGCCGCATTCTGTCTTGCAAAACATTTAGAAAATGTCAGCTCTCAACAAATTTTTATAAGTATGAAATTTTCAGTGTAGGAGACATATTCTGGTTCTTCTTGAATCTAATCATGTACAGACAAGTAGTGAATCAAGTTGCTTTTTAAATCAGAATTTTATGTGTATTCATGTCCCTAAACTATCTAGTTTCCACCAAATAGTAAGGTCACAGTCAAAAAACAGCTCCTTCCACTGTCTGCCATCCATAATAGATAGTCTCACATAAGGTGACAGTGACACCAATTATTTCTGTTCAAGGCTGACAGATGTCTAAAACCACCTACTTGAAATTATCCTTTTATGTCAGATCATTAGAAAGAGCAGAATGCCAAAAGGCAGGAACTCAGTTACAGTTCTGTCTCTGCAGAGAACTTGGAGAAGCAACACAAATGTTCCCAACCTCTGTTTGTTCATCTTATAAATGGAGAAAATGGACTAGGTTATTTTTAAGTTTCCTTTCTTCTTAAAAAATTCAAATTGTTATTTATTGAAATGTAAAGGTAAACGAACTCTTGATTATGTGGAGGCTCACAGCCCAATGCCAGTACTTCCCAGTAACATGTCTGTTTCATGCCTGTTCCCCTCTGCCTCTTGGTCAGTTGGCACCTAACCAGTTTCCCTTCTACCAGGAGATGAGCAACAGAGGAAAGCAAACAGATAGAGTAACACTATTTGAGGGAGCTGTGAGAAAACAGGCGCTATAAATGATGGCTGAAATGAGTGCCGGAGATTGCTTCTGGGTATCATTTAACCATCAACATCTATTAATTGGAGCTGAATAAATCAATACCACCCTGGAGCTGCTCTGACTAATAATTTTTATAGGACATCATGCTGTCCTGTAGACAGGGAGGCCATACATCCTGCTCTGGCCAGGTTTTAAGCCTCTGTTGTCCCGGCGTAATTATTAGTAGCAACATCCCCTTTCCTTCACTCTCAAAATCGTCCTGGTTTCCATGACAAGTTATCTGATCACCCTTTAGGGTGCAGGTAAAAGGAGGGTAAAGTGCCTCATTCTGCCCCGCAGTTTCTGTGCAGACCAATGAGTTCACTCCACTTTCACTTCCCCAACAGCTCAGGTTGTGATTATTCTCAGAGGTGACAAATGACTGAGGGGCTACTGCAGTGGGGGTGTGCTACAAAGAATCCTCCTTGCTCTTCTCCCCAAAAGGAATTCCTTAAGCATGCAGTTTGCCCATCTTTGCCCTGCTGAGCCAAACTATAACAAAGAAATGTATCAGCTTTGTCCCTGAGACTAAAGTTTATTTAAAGTTTATTTTTAAAAGCACTAACATTTGTCGGAGGGTTCTCCAGTATTCCTTAGGAAGAGATAAAGAAAACTAGAAGCCTGTGTAGTGCAAAGCCGGGCACATCTGTTAGAAAGCAGCACTTCAGTGTCACTATACAAATGCTGTGGGAATGCAAATGTCTACCTGCCTAGGACCCCTTTAGGGTCTGCATGGGTCAAACACATGAGGTTCACTGTAGGTAGCTGACGAGAAAGGAAGAGAACATTGTTCCCGTTTCTTCTACCTTGCATATATCCCAAAAGCCTGAACTAGATTTCCTGTCCACTTTTTAGGCTTTCTTTTATAGTATGTTTCTTTTTATGTTACATCAGGGTAGTTCCTTTCTATTGCTACTATCTTTAATAATTGGTAAGTGAAAAACAACAGTTCTTACCTACTAAAGAGAAATGTCAGCTTAAAACTACAAATGTGATATTATACTTTTAGAAAATAATAAACATAGTTAATGAATGCTGTGTTCACCAATTTCAGAAATTTCCAAAGAGAATCATATTTATCATATTTGTAATAGCAGAAAATTATCACTGGCACTCATAAATCTATAGAAGTCATCTTTAAAATGGAGGAAAGATTTCATTTACTTAAATAATATGCTATCTAAATAGTAAAAGTGGGATAAATTTAAAGTAAAGGTAACCCAGTTCTTTGATCTCTCTTTGCCTGAATCTGAATCATGATCCCAAAAGAGTTCTAGGGGCAGTTTCCTCACATGCACTGTGTCCCGTGTGCCCTTTCCCCTGACAAACCCACTAGAAGGTCCAGTATCCATCTGTCAAACACAGTAAACTGTACAGGGATCGTGCTTGCTTGTGATAAGGGAGAGTCACCCAACAGGTAGCAAATCAAGGTGCCTGAACACATAGCAACAAAGAGAATGCAGGGCATCTGTGGTCCTGAATGTGCTGTGGATTGTCCCCCTTAGACATGTCTATGCTTCACACCTCAAAAAATTAAATACTCAAGATATACATTTTTACTTAAAAAATTCACTCTGTGATTTTCAATTCTCAGAACAGCAAAACAAAATTGTATACATCCCTAGTATTTTCCCAATTAAGATTTATTTTTCTTTTCTCTAAAATCCTTACTGAGGAGGGAAGGGGAGAGGGTAACAGTATAGCAGACATAGGCCAGAAAAAGTCTATATAAAATGCTGAGTGAAGAGCAATAGACTACAGTTCTTGATTTCAGAGGTAATGAAAACAGACTTCTCAATCTTGCAAAACCAGAGGCAAGAAAAATTGCCTAATCCACACTCAGGATGTAAAGTCTGGTTTAAGAAGTGGAATTCATATGCCACCCTGGTTTGTTCTTCTTCTAATTCCAATAAGAACGAAAAGAAAGGGTAAAAGCCTTGCTCCTCAAGATGAGGCACTGAGATCAGTAGCGTCAGCATCATAGAGAAGCCCGTTAGAAATGCAGTCTCTCAGGCACAACCCCACACGTACTGAATCACAATATGCATTTTAACACACACGAGGCCCAGGTGATTCGTCCACACACTGGGGTTTGAGAAGCTCTCTGCCCTAGAGGACTTGGAGTGGGACATGGACCACTAATTCCTTCAGACTGACATTTACTTCTTCGCTGCAAACAAATTCCATACTGTGTCCAGTACAACTCCGCCTGCACTTTGGGAGAAAAAACTGGATTTTGCATCTCTGTTCTGTGACTTGCCGGCAAGTTACTGGGCTTCTCTGAGTAATTTCCCTTGGTCAGGAAACAAAAACAAAAATAAAAAACAACTATCTTCCACAGCTGTTATGAAAGAGCAGTGTAAGGATGGCCAGGCATGTGCCTGGCACAAGGTAGAAAACTGCCTCTGATTCAGTAGTGGTAGGAAACCAATGATCAGCAAGCACTGCTTTAACATTGAGAGAGTACTGTCGATTTCCCCAAAGTTAGCACATACATTTCACACAATTCCAACAAAACTCCTACAGGTATTTTTAATTGTATGCAACAATCTTAAAGTCGGTATGGAAAAAGAAATCTTTAACCAAGACAAGAAAGGCAGATCCTTCGAAAGAACAGAAGAACATAAAAGAATGCATAAAATTCTAGAGAAAAATTCTATTAAAAACAACATACCAAAATTTGTTTCTTATGCAGCAATGGATAACGTAAATGAAATCAACAAACAATAGTGCAAACCTAAATTTAAATACGAAATATCTAATAAATACAAATTATGAAACAAGGTGATACATATATATGTATATATAAAATGATGCTGTGCTCACCGTTAGTGGAGAAAGTAAAAAATAAAGTAACAGTGAGGTAACACTTTAGCCAGTGATTTTCAACGGGTGTGCTGCAAGCATTTTTAAAACATGTGATACCTGACTATTTAGTCAGAAGCACTGACCTCTTTTCCCTTAGATTGTCAAATAAAAAAATATGACAACAGCCAACACATCAAGAGCCATCTGGTGTAAATGAATCGAAATTATACCTATTTTTTCGTCAGATTGCCAAAAAATAGAATATATTTTTTTGGCATGTCACAGGATTTTTATAATTAGTTTATGTGTGCCATGACATGAAAAAGGCTGAAAATCACTGCTTTAAACCTTCCAGCTTGTCAAAAATTAAACTGTCATAACACCAACAAGATGGTAACAAATATTTGTGTACAGGTAATGGGGTGTAGCCTTTATTTCTAGGAGCTAGATTCCCAGAATTGCTGGGACAAAGGGAAGGACCAGTGCTAGCACTAGTAGCAATACCAATCACAACAATAACAATTACCAACCTCATCGCTACAAGGATTCCTTTGGACTTAACAATCCACCTCCTGGGTCCACTACTTGCAGGAGATTATTGCTATGGCAGTGCTATCAGCAACAACTGCAAGTGTTACTGCTACTGCTGCACAGAGAGCACTGAATGCCACAGTTCAAGTGCTTGACATAGATAACTATAATCCTCCCAACAACTCTAAAAATAGAAACGAACATTCCTATGTTACAGGGGAGTAAACTGAGGCATAAGTGTGCCTAGCAAACATAAGCAGAACTTACATAAACGTTGTTACATATGCTCTGACAGCAATTCCGCTCCTGTGACTCTAGTCCAAATGAAAAAATAATTTAATAAAAGATCCCGTGAATGTATACCTGAATGTACATGAATGGGAATATATGGACAGATATAAGTAAATATATCTTTGTATGAGATAAAGAAATACACAGAAGGACGTACATTAGACAGCTTACATGGATTATTTTGTTGCAGGGGAAGTGGCATTGGGAGAACAGGAGGGCAGGAGGAAAGGGAAAGCAATCTCTAATTGGATTAGTAATTGGAACACACACAAAGCGAGAAGGCTGAAGTACAAGATAAAAAAAAAGAAGTAACATCTCACATTCTTTGGGGACACAAAGAGTTCTGGAGAAGTTTAAGGAATAGGTATTTTCAAGCAATCTTCATTACTCAGAAGAGCAACATTTTTGTTGAATGATTTGGGTTTTTCCTCCATGTAATACAAATTATTAAGAAAATTTCCAGGTGACAGCTATGGGGGGTGGCTAGGGGTGGAGAGACTGAGCAAAAAGGAAAAAGGACTCATGGACATGGACAACAGTGGGGTGATTGCTGGAGGAAGGGGAGTATAAGAGGGCTAAATGGTAATGGAAAAAAAATACCATAAAGATTAAATTAAAAAAGAAAGAAAGAAAATTTCCAAAGCATTATTCTTTGTTCAACAACAACAACAACAAAAATCCTAGTAATTTTAAGGTTCTAACCCCATAATCACCCATGTAAAGGCACTGCCTAGCAAGGGTGTCCAACCTTTCCGCGTCTCTGGGCCTCACTGGAAGGAGAAGAGTTGCCTTGGGTCATACATTAAATACACAAACACTAATGAAAACTCATGAGCAAAAGAAAAGATTTTAAGTAAATTTACAGTTTTTTGTTGGGCCTCATCCACAGCCATCCTGGGTCACATGGAGCCCGCGGGCCGCGGGCTTGACACCCTTGGGAGGAAAGAAAGCTAAGGTCTGCTCCTGGCACTGTCTTCTTTAGGCTGTTTGACCTTTGGCTAGTCAATAACCTACACTTAGCTTTCCACAAATTAAGGAAGTTCAACCACATCATGTTTAATTAAATACCTTTAGTTTACCCCTGGCTGGTGTGGTTCAGTGGACTGAGCACCTGCCTTTAAACCACAGGATCCCCAGTCAGGGCACATGCCTGGGTTGGAGGCCAGGTCCCCAGTAGCAGGTGCACGAGAGGCAACCACCTGCTAATGTTTCTCTCCCTCTCTTTCTCCCTCCCTTCCCCCTCTCTAAAAGTAAGTAAATAAAATCTTTTAAAAAATAAATAAATAACTTTAGTTTAAAATTAAAAGGCATAAAGTAGAAAAATGAAAAACTAGCAAATAGGGAGGACAATTATTAACATTTTAAAGAAAAAATGTTCAAAAACTTAACGACCCACTTAAAACTGGGCACTATTAGAATTAAAAGCTGCAATAAGATCAGTGATTTTATATTTTCAAGAGGTGAATTTAAGTACTCAGTGCTTTAATTTTCTTGTTGAGAAAAAAAATACAGTTGCCAGTTTAGCTATCTTTCAGATTACTCACTGAAGTAAGGCTTAATTTGTCACCTTAAAATGGAGCCATCCATAAGAAGTAGTTCCACCAAAATGACATCATCTACAGGTCACATGTAATAGCCCTACAAAAAAAGGCTGGTCAATGCCAGCCAGTCAGCCAAATAAATAAATTACACATTATAATTTTTAATAGAAGATTTTAAATGTTATTAACAGAATATGAAATTGTCAAAAAAAATTACTTGCTTAAGAATAACAGCTTCCTAAAGCAACAGTTTTAATTTTTATATTCTCCTCAACAGTTTTATAAATAATAATGTGATTATTAATAACACTTAATGAAAATTTATGTCTGGGTACAAAGCATAAAAAGTCACTAGCTCATTGGGCATAAAGATTTCTATGAGCTTGTTAAATTTAATGTATTTTATTTCCTTAAATGGTTATGGGGTTTTCCAAAAGCATACACAAAATTCCTTAAAACTTTGCCAATTTAGAAACAGCTACATGAAAACCACCTTTTCTGGCTGATCGAAATCTTTCAGAAAAATCTACTGAGTCTTTCAAACACAGTAAGACTGCTTGCCACATCCAGGTTTTATAGGCTAGGATGACATCGGAAACAATTTATGGCTTGAGCAGTTATCTGAAATTCCTGAAAACAAGCAGTTCCCTAAATTGTATGTCATAATTTTCTTATCTACAAGCACAAGCACGTGCATTTATTTATATCCCCAGATTAACTTCAAGTCCAGTTTTACTGCCACTAGTATCCAGGGGTGGATTTCTTTTTTCAAATGGAACTTGAGCTAGATCAAAGACATTTTAAGGTCAAAATTTACTTCTCTGAAAAATAGAGGGTGTGCGCCCATGTAATTAATTAATGCTTAGCCATGCCCTTAGGCGCATTCTGCGGTGGCTTGGAAACCCCGTCCAGCCGTCCCCACCTGTTGGTGCGGTAGAACTCTTTGACTTACCCAAAAAAGCAGATTAAGGGCGTAGAGCAGGCAGCGCAGGCACTTGACGGAATCTTCTCTGGCCATCGTGACCCCCGGAAGGGAGAAGCCCCATTCTTTCACCACATCCTACCTCCAAGGGCAAAGCAGCGATCTGCAGCTGGACGAGGAGAACAGGGGACTTACCAACGTTCTCCGCACCCTCAGCCCATCCCTCCTCTGCCAGCCCTCAGCTGGGTCCGGAGTCTGGTTCATTCGAGACACCTTTTCATCGAAAATCATTTGTTAAAAGTTATAATAGTAACCTAACCCCACCCCCGCAAAGTTCCAAACCGGCTTCAGATAACACCTGCTGACAATAGAAAAGATTGACTCCCGGGATGAATGAAAGCGCACACTAAACTCCTGTCCTCAGGGAACACGCGGCGGAGTCTTCTGCATTCTGATGAGACGCTCTTTAAAACCTCCCGCAATCCACGCTTCTCCTCGGGGACCTCTCTGCTCTAAACCAAACTACCCCCTGGAGACATCAGAGGCGCCGCCAAAAGTCCGAGGGTGCGAGTGTCCCTCTCATTAGTGCAGTCCCTGAGCTTCCCAACTCCGCATCCCCCATCCCATCCCACGCTCGAATGTGAATGCGGGGCACTGAAGGGGGCGCAGCGCTGAGTTGGGATTCCGCCCGGCGACTAGAGTTTCTTTGGGAGAACGTGAGAAATGATGTTTCGGCCCCGGAATGATGGATTAGCCTGGGGCGGGGACGGGGACGAGGAGCGGCGCAGGGGAATTAGGGCCGGTGCAGCTGTGCAGGCACCGGGTTAGTCATTCGCGTCCCCTCCCCCGGCCCCGGCCGCTGCCGCGACCCCGCGCTCTCAGCCGCCGGAGGAGCACAAAGCCGAACGCGGTCACCCGCCCCGCCACCGCGTCCGCGCGCCCCCGGCAGGGCGCGAGGGGAAGCGCCGGCGGCTGGGAGCTGCAAAGGCAACTTCTAAGTAGTTTAGCACACAGCGCCCAGGGGCAGCCGGCGGCGGGCTGGTGGGACAGCGGGCAGGAAAGACGGGAGACACGCGGCCACTCACCGTCCGCGCTGGGCCCCGCTCTCCACTCCCGCCGGAGAACTGTCGGGGACGCACGGAGGGGGCTCATCAGGGCAGGGACGCTCCTCCCGCAGAGCCGAAGGGCTGCATTGGTTCAAGCTGGAGACGCTTCCTTCTCTTCCTCTCCCCCCCTCCGCCGCCGCCGCCGCCGCCGCCTCCTGGGAAAAAGAAAAAAAAAAAAGTCCTGGGCAGCAGTTGCTGGAAAGTCTCTGCTAAGCCACCTCCCAGCGTTGCTGTCCCTCCCAAGTCCTCGCCAAGTCCGGACGAGGCAGCGACGGCAGCCAGGGCTAGCTGCACAAACTCTCAGCGCATGCTCCGGCCTCTGGCTGCCGGGGTCGGATCCTAGTGGGTGTTTCTTGTCCCGTCACCGGCCGTGAGCCCCTGAAGGTTCGCCTCACCTCTGCAAGATACCGTTCAGAAAGAGATAAAATCTAGAGACTTTGGGGAAGTCTGCGTAGTAACCTCCTTTAAAATGGTTGTGCCGGAGGAGGAGAGGCTCGGTTATAACCACAGGGAAACAGGCTTTTATTATATGAAAATATTTGTGTTTGAGAAGGGGGGTGAAGGAGTGGGCCAACCCAATTCCTGCAATGAGAAACCAGTTTTCACAACCTTTCCGGAACCACCTCCTGTGATTTGTCACTAACTTGGTGCCCTATGATCCTTTTTATTGCTTTGTAGCCCTCCCTGATTTTTTTTTTTTAAGTTCTATCCTACTTCCATAATGCACTAATAGCATTTTACGTAAATACCAGAGTAACCACGTGCAGGTCTGACATCCAGAAGAGGAATAAAATATTTTTAACTCTTTCGCAAGTAATCCAAAGTCTTCAAAATTTTCTCCCAATAAGTCTGAGTTTTAAGTAAGTCATTTACCTTGACTTGTGTACTTAGTAATGAGACTTTGAATTTTTTTTCAATTAGAAATTTGAGAAGTATTAAAATAATAATAGGAAACTATCCTTTTTAAAAAGTCTCTTATGGTAGAAGTCTCACACATAAAAATCACTTCATTGCTGTTGGATAGCTCAGTTGGTTACAGCATTGTCCCCCTATACTCCAAGGTTTTGGGTTTGATTCCTGGTCAGGGCGCATATAAGAATCAACCAACCTGACTTCAAATTGTACTACAGAGCTATGGTAATCAAAACAACATAGCACTGGCAGAAAAACAGGCACAGATAAATGAAACAGAATTGAGAGTCCAGATATAAAAGCACACGTATATGGGCAGATAATTTTCAACAAAGAAGCCAGAAACACACAATGAAAAAAAAACCCTCTTCAATAAATTGTGCTTGGAAAATTAGAAAGTCACATGCTAAAATAAAAATAAGAGAGAGAGAAAGAAACTAGATTATAGTTTGTCCCCATGTGCAAAAATTAATTCAGATTGTATCAGAAACCTAAATATAAGATCTGAAACAATAAGTTACATAGAAGAAAACATAGGTACTAAACTTATGGAACTTGGTCATGGAGAACATTTTATGAATTTGACCCCAAAGACAAGGGAAATAAGGGGAAAATAAATGAATGGGACTTTATCAAACTAAAAAGCTTCTGCACAGCAAAAGAAGCCAGCAACCAAATAAAGAGTCAACTGACCAAATGAGATGATATTTGCAAACAAGTCTGGCAAAGATTTACTATTCAAAATACATAAAGAACTCATAAAATGCAACACCAAACAAACAATCCAATTTAAAAAATGGTCAGAGGACCTGAAGAGACACCTCTTCCAAGACATACAAATGGTCAACAGATGTATGGAAAAATGCTCAACTTTACTAACTATTGGGGAAATGCAAATAAAACCTACAAGGAGATACCACCTCATACCTGTTAGAAAGGCTATCATCAGCTAGACAACCTACAACCAACATCATACTCAATGGGCAAAACCTAAAAGCTTTCCCACTAAGATCAGGAACAAGACAAGAATGTCCACTTTCACCAATTATATTCAACACAGTATTGGAAATCCTAGCCACAGTGATCAGACAAGAAAAAGAAAGAAAAGGCATCCAAATTGGAATGGAGGAATTAAAACTGTCATTGTTTGCAGATGATATGATAGCGTACATAGAAAACACTACAGGTTCCACCAAAAAACTACTAGACCTAATAAGTGAATTGGGCAAAGCAGCTGGATACAAAGTCAATATTTGATAAGCAAAGACATTTTTGTACACCAACAACGAAATATCAGAAACAAAATCAGGGAAAAAAATCCCATTTGCTATTGCAACAAGAAAAATAAAGTAGCTGAGGAATAAACTTAACCAAGGAGTTAAAAGACATGTACTTGGAAAACTACACAACACTGAAGAAAGACATTAAGGAAGACACAAATAAATGGAAGCATATACCGTGTTCATGGATTGGAAGAATTCACATCATTAAAGTATCCATACTACCCAAAGCAAGTTATAGATTCAATACAATCCCTATTAAAACACCAATGACATACTTCACAGATTTAGAACAAACATTTCAAAAATTTTTATGAAACCATAAATGACCCCAAATAGCTGCAGCAATTTTAGAAGGAAGAACAAAGTAGGAAGGATCATAATACCTGATATCAAATTATATTACAAAGCCACTGTAATCAAAACAGCTTGATATTGGCATAAGAACAGACACATAGATCAATGGAACAGAATGGAGAGCCCAGAAATAAACCCATGTCTCTACGGACAATTAATATTTGACAAAGGGGGAAGGAGCATAAAATGGAGTAAAAATAACCTCTTCAACAAATGGTGTTGGGAGACCTGGACAACTACAAGCAAAAAATTGAAACTCAACCACCAACTTACACCATACACAAAAATAAACTCAAGATGGATAAAAGACTTAAATATAAGTCATGACACCATAAAAGTCCTAGAGGAGAACATAGGCAGGAAAATTTCAAGTATCCCACACAGCAATATTTTCACCAATATGTCCCCTAGAGCAAGAGATGTAAAGGAAAGAATAACAAATGGAATTTCATCAAAATAAAAAGCTTCTGCACAGCTAAAGAAAATATCATCAGAATGAAAAGGGTACCAACAGTATGGGAAAATATATTTGCCAATGATACCTCGGACGAGGGCTTGATCTCCAAAATATATAAAGAAGTCCCAAGAATCCACTCCAGAAAGGCAAACAACCCAATTTAAAAATGAGCAAAGGACCTAAACAGATACTTCTCCAAGGAGGACATAGAGGGCTCAGACACATATGAAAGGATACTCAGCATAACTAGCCATCAGAGAGATACAAATTAAAACCACAAAGAGGTATTACTTCACACCAGTCAGAATGGCCATCATAAACAAATAACAAATAATAAGTGCTGGTGAGGTTGTGGAAAAAGGAAACCCTAGTACACTGTTGGTGGGAATACAGACTGGTGCAGCCACTGTGGAAAAACAGTATGGAATTTCCTCAGGAAACTAAAAGTGGAACTGTCTTTTGACCCGGCAATTCCACTACTGGGAGTAAACCCTAAGAATCCTGAAACAACAATTCAAAAGAACCTACGCACCCCAGTGTTCACAGCAGCACAATTTACAATAGCCAAATGCTGGAAATAGCCTAAGTACCCAACTGTAAATGAGTGGGTCAAAAAACTATGATACATTTACACAACGAAATACTACTCAACAGAAAGAAAGAACGCCTACCCTTTGGGACAACCTGGATAGAACTGGAGAGTATTATGCTAAGTGAAATAAGCCAGGTAGTGAAAGACAAATACTATATGATCTCACCTATAAGTGGAACCTAATCAACAAAACAAACAAGCAAGCCAAATATAACCAAAGACATTGAAATAAAGAACAACTGACAGTAACCAGAGGGGAGGAAGGAGGGGGATAATTGGGAGAAAGAGGGTGAAGGAGCTAGTCAAGAAACATGTATAAAGGACCCACGGACAAAGACAAAAGGGGAGGTGGAAGACTGAATGTGGGAGATAGGAGTGGGTAGAGCAGGGGGAAAGCGTTGGTGGGAAAATGGAATCAACTGTACTTGAACAACAACAACAATAAGTAAGTAAATAAATAAATATATTTAAACAATAAAAAGAGAGAAAAAAAGAAAAAGGAAATGATTGTCCTTCCCTGGACCTGAATTTTTATTCTAAGTTATATTTTACAAAAATATATATAAGCCTAAGAAAAAATAAATAAAAAACAAGACAAATAATAACAAGTGTTGTAGAGGTTGTGGAGAAAAGGAAACCCCTCATTCGCTGCCGGTGGGAATGTAGACTGGTACAGCCACTATGGAAAACAATCTGGTGGTTCCTCAGAAAATTAAGAACAGTGCTCTGGCCAGTTTGACTCTGTTGGTTGGAATATTGTCCAGTAAACCAAAAGGTCACTGGTTCAATTCCCAGTTGGTACATGCCTAGGTTGCAGGTTTTTTCCCAAGTCCTGGCATATATGAGAGGCAACTGATTGATGTTCCTCTCTCTCTCTCCCTCCCTTCCTCTCTCTCTCAAAAATCAATAAGCCTTATGTGAAGATTAAAAACATTAAGAATAGAGTTACTGTATAACCCAGCAATCCCTCCCCTGGGGATCTACAGGAAAAACTCAAAAACATATATTTACAAAGATACATGCATCCCTACATTCATTGCAACATTATTCACAGTGGTCAAGACATGGAGACAACCGAAGTGTCCTTCCATACAGGGCTGAATAAAGAAGATGTGATACATATATACAATGGAATCCTACCCAGCCATAAGAAAAGATGAAATACCGCCATTTTGTGACAACATGGATGGACCTTGAAAATATTATGCTAAGTGAAATAAGTCAGTCAGAAAAAGCTGAAAACTATATAGTTTCACTCATATGTGGGATATAAAACTGAAACCAATAAACACAGATAGCAATGTGGTAGTTGCCAGAGGAAAATGGTTGGGGGGTGAAAGGGGAGTGATAAAAGATGGTTTGACTTTAGGTGATGGGCACACAGTGCAATATACAGATGTAGTATCATAGAAATGTACGCTTGAAGCCTATATGATCCTATAAACCAATATCACCCCCAATAAATTTAAAATAAAAATTATTTTAAAAGTCAACAAATGAATGCATAATTAAGTGGAACAACGAAATCAATGTTTCTCTCTCCCTAAAAAAAATTAATAAATAAAAAATTTTAAAAATCACTTCATCGTGTCTTCGTATAAAATTTTGACATTTTATTCCTCAGGGTGGTCCACATTTCTATAATTATTTTTGTGCACATTGTGTGGCAAATAAATCTACACTGATACATCTTCATCCTGAAATAAAAGCAACATTTTGAAGAGAAGTTTTATGAGTTTGTTTGCGCCAAACTGACAACAATTACCAGAAAGCAAAATCTCAACCATTTGAGAAAATGCTCTGGAGAATGGAGGTTTTGCAGCTTATTTTATTATAGTTTACATGCAATATTATTTTGTATCAGTTTCATGTGTACAGCACACTGGTCAGACGATCACATTTCACAAAGTGCTCCCCGTGCCATATTTCCCATACCCACCTGGTACCATACATAATTATTACAATATTATTGACTACATTCTCTATGCTGCAATATACATCTCCAAGGTTATTTTGTAACTACCAATTTTTACTTCTTGTCCCCTTCATCTTTTTTACCCAGTCCCTCAAACCCCTTGTCTCTGCAACCATCAGTCTGTTTCAGTATCTATAGGTCTGTTTCTATTTTGTTTGTTCATTGATTTTGTTCCTTAGATTCCACATATAAGTGAAATCATATGGCATTTGTCTTTCTCTGACTGACTTGTTTTACTTAGCACAATGCCCTCTTGAGCCATCCATCTGTCACAAGTGCTGAGATTTCTTTCTTTTTTATGGCTGAGTAATATTCCATTGTATATAGGTACCTGTACTTTTTTATCCATTTGTCTATTGATGGGCACTTGGGTAGCTCCCATATCTTGGCTATTGTATAAACAACACTACGATGAACATAGTGGTGCAAACATTGTTTCGAATTCATGATTTGGCTTTCTTTGGATGTATACACAGAAGTGGAATTGCTGGGTCATAAGGCAGTTTCATTTTTAAGTTTTTGTGGACCCTTGATACTGTTTTCTATAGTGGCTGCATCAATTTGCATTCCCACCAACAGGGTCCCCTTCTCTCCTCATTGTCACCAACATCTGGTGTTTGTTGACTTATTGATGATAGCCATTGTGACAGGTGTGAGGTGATATCTCATTTGGCTTTAATTGGCATTTCTCTGATGATTAATGATGTTGAGCATCTTTTCATATGTCTATGGGCCATCTGTATGGCATCTTTGGAGAAGTGTCTCTTCATGTCTTCTAGCCATTTTTAAATTGGATTCTGTATTTTTGGGGGGTATTCAATTGCATGAGTTCTTTATAAATTTGGAAATTAACCCCTATCAGATGTATGATTGGTGAATATGTTGTCCCATTTGGTAGCCAGTCTTTTCATTTTGTAAGCAATGTCTTTGAGAAAACCCAATAATGGAAATCCACTTTACATTTATATAAAGGAAAAGACAACTAGAGTACTGTGTCTGTCAGTGCCTGTCCTGGGTCAGTTACTGCATGATTAAAATAACAGTGAGACATAAACTTATTTGGGTAAAAATAAAATCAAGACCACAAGAGAACCAGTGTGCTGGGTTAGAGTTAGAACAACTCTTGGTTAGCAAGTCACTAAGCTGGAATGTAAGACAGCAAGCCCAAAAGAATACAAAGATATCCATCTACACAACACAAACCAAGAAAAATGTCCAGTTGTCCATCAGATGACTCTAACTCTGATAGCAAAGTTATCTTCTAGAAACATGGAAAAAAGCAAAGAAACCCACTTTTATCCACTCTCCGTTTCTGCTCAAATTGAGAACTGCTGAGACAACCCACTGTCCAAATTCCCTTGGCATTACACATTCCTCTGAGAAATAGAAATGTCTCCATGTTGGTAATCTCTGACTACCATCAAAACTGACAACAACAACAAAGAAAAGCAAATAATTTCCATGTCACTGAACGGAGATCCTCTTCTATTTCTGAAACTCAGGTAAGTGCTTTTCCATAATTCATAAACTTTTAAGGGCCTTAGAATAGTATACTTTTAGAGGAAGGTGATTTGGAAGTATGTATGCCCCCCTTTTTAGTAAATAAGTAATATGCAACCGTAGAAGTTAAAGGAGTTGCTCACATTATATCTCTAGTTAAATCGGATTCCAAACTAAAATCCAGAATCATACCCTCTATAGCACGATAGTTCAATGATTCTCAAAATTGCTCTGTATTAGATTCACTTAGGAATTTTTTAAAAAATTCTAATGCTCAAGCCATTCCCCATACCAATTAAATCAGAGTCTCTGCAGATGTGGTCTAGACATTCAGATTTTTCAAAGTTCCCAAGTTATTTCTAATCTGCAGTGAAGTTCGAAAATCACTGCAACTAACGCCTTACAGATGCCAGAAAACTAGCAAAGGGGTCTCTTCAGGTTTAGCTGGATCAAATCCCTCACTTGTGGGCTGATAAATTAAAATTAATACCCTCATTTTACAAGTTAAGAAAACAAAGCTGTAGTTACTACTATAATATTCCTGATAAACCATCATCAGAGTATGTGAATCAAAATTTCAATAGGTGACATCTCACCACATTTGAAACATTGCTTACTATCTGCATGACCCTAGAGAAATCATTCTAGTCTCAGCATCTCACTGTATAGTTATGATGAATTAATAAGATACATTATGAAAAGCATCTAGCATGTCAGACACAGATTACTTGCTCAAAACATATTATGTCTCTTTCCCACTTTGATTGTGAAGAAGTGTCTTAAGTGTACTGTGAGGGTATTATGTTAAGAAACAATAGAAGCTCATTCTACCAAATACCTATGCTATTCCTTCCCCCTGCACAACTTGAGCAGAATCATGGGCAGTCTTGATTGTTTCGCCCTGACCCTGAGCCCCTTAATTTCTACCCTTCAACTGTAGTTCTGCTTTTGGAGTCCACAGGTTGAACAATCCTTCTTCCATCTTCAACCCTTCAACTCCTTGAGGGCAGCCGCGATTCTCTCCCTCTCCAATGCTGGTCCTCTCCAGAATTACGGAAGCACAGTAAGACGACATCACAGCTGGCACTCTATGGGCTCTATTTTTTTCTCTGTGAGAATAACTCTTTTTCCTGTGCACACAAAAAAAGAGGAGGATAGAAAAATCCCAAAATAGGCATGACGATTTCAATGAAAAATAGCACATTAGGAAGGCTGTATGGCCTATTCATTGCCCATGAGGCAGAAACCCAATTCTATAGCTATGTATGCCTCATTAAATGCCTTTTCAGAGTGTGGTACCTACCGTGCCACATGCTGAAGATACTAAGAATAAGATGGGCCTCTATCCTCTGAGAAAAGGCAAAATTATTCTTTTTAATTTCAATGATAACAGCTGCTATTTATGAACAATGTCATATGTGTCAACCCCAGAGTCCAAAATAAAACTCAGCTATACAGTAAGGTAATATAAGTTCCTCGCTCCACAAGGTGACTTGTTTGTCCATATGTTATTCTACTCCTTCTGCTCAAGTTGTGCAGGGGGAAGGAGCAGCATAGGTATTTGGTAGAATGAGCTTCTATTGCTTCTTAACATAATACCCTCACAGTACACTTGAGACTCTTCTTCACCATCAATGTGGGAAAGAGACATAATATGTTTTGAGCAAGTAATCTGTGTCTGACATGCTAGATGCTTTTCATAATGTATCTTATTAATTCGTCATAACTATACAGTGAGATACTTAGACTAGAATGATTTCTCTGGGGTCATACAGGTAGTAAGCAAAGAAACTGAAATTCTAAGATGCGTCTGACTCTTAGCAATCTTAATCTGCATTAAAATAATACTTCAAATCTGGGTGGAAAGTTATTGACATGCCCCAAGAAGAAAAAATATTCTAGGCATTTTTTTTATTAATTATTGAGAATATAAGTCTGAATTTCAAATACGTATACTCAAACTATGGCTGGTAAATTTACTCTTACCTTTTATTTCTAAAAGAGTATACCCCATAGAACATGACAAAAGCCTTTCATCACTGAATTAAGTAAACTTCTCTCAACTATAGGTTTAAGGCTGACCAATAAAATATAAGACTCCCAGTTAGATTAGAAATTCAGATAAACAACAAATAATTTTTTTGTATAAGGTTGTCCCAAATATTGCATGGGACAAACACCACATTGGATATACATGTACTAAAAATAATTCATTGTTTATTGGAAATTCAAATTTAACCGCACATTCTATATGTTTATTTGCTAATTCAGGTAACTGTATAAAAGCTGGAAAATTCAACTCAAAGTACCACAACAATAAAGATATAAACAAATATATTATTTCACATAACAAGAGTCCCCAAATAACAATTCATCCATTTAACACTGACATCGAGGAATCGGTCTTTCTCTGTTTTACTCTTCTGATCTGCACAGTGTACCGCCTGATGTCCTTGGGCTACCTCTTCTCATGCTGATAAAATGGCTGTGCAAATCCGGCCATTGCACCCAGTTACTATTTCTTCTAGAAGACCCTGATTCTTCTTGTGGGTCTCCCTTAGGATCAAGGAAACCTCTCCCAGAAGTATTGCAACAGGTTATTCCTTATGATTTATTAGCCGGAACCCCATCACGTACTCATGTCTGCGGCAATTAGGCAAGGAATATGGGTCTGTCATGCCTGTGCCTGGAGTACCACAGACAGGATTTTGTTTGAGTTCTGGGGTGTAGAAAGGAATGGATACTAACATCCTGTCTCCTATTCATTGCTAAAACAACCCAGCCTTCAGCCAACTACTTCTGTGGCACTACTCGGCAAACACCCTCGTTACTCAGAAAACAACCGAAGCAGGAACCTACTGGAACAGCAAAAGACCCTCAGAAAACTCAGATCACATTGTTGCTATCCCATGCCAAAAGCTTATATCCTGCATTCCATTTGCATTTGTACACAATACAATTGATTAAAGGATTGCCCAAACAGCACTCAAATAGAAAACCTCTAGAACACCTTCCTGTTAAAATTTATCCAAATCCAGCCTCTCTACAAAATTCAGAGATTTGGACTCATTTCACTCGCTGACATTGGCACAAATAATCCAGTCCTATTCGATAACTGTTACTGTTACAGAGGCAGCTAGGAATGAGCGACCAGAGGCAAAATAAAGGCAGGACCCTCCCCATTGCAATCTAACAAAGAACTAAATACAAGGCTAGAAGCAAAGAAGACATGTCTAACCCATTGACTTGGTAGTCCTGGGTCTGGTTCGATAAGATTGCCAGGCACTTCGAACAACACAAGTAAAACAATGATAGTGCAAGAGAGGGGAAGCCCTTGAAAGTCTGTGTGTAACATCTCCACCAGCTGGGAAAAGGGAAACCTTGAGACTGTGTATTCATCCCAAGGCCTGGAAGGGAGAAGAGGAGGGGGTCCACAGTACCCAAAGAAAAAGCCCATAAAACAGCTTTGGTTAGTTGCCTACCTCCTGTTACATATGCAAAATGAACAGAGTCTAAAGCAAGATAAGGATCTGGGCTAACAGGCCCCCACACATATCTGTGTTTGGGTAGCCATGTTTCCCTGGGAGAAACCTGGCACCACCTCTACTCATCAATCAGTATGTAAGCTTCCTTACTCCCATCCCTCCAACTATGTAAATCCTCAGAACACAGGACTCTCTCTCTTGGCTCTCTTGCCACACAGAGGATTCCCAAGCTACCCAGCCTCTGGTCACCCTCTATTTCTGGCCACCCAGCCTCAGACCACCTGGCCTCTGGCCACTCTGTTCTTGCTACCCCTGCCTTGTTTTCACCCTTGCTTTTACTTTCCCATTAGAACTTAGAATAAACTTTGCCTGCAAGCTAATAGGTTGCCGATCTGTAATTCTTTACTGCATCGTCAAAAAGGACTGAGTTTCTCCTGTAACATTACGACAAACTGAGAACTGTGCTAAGACCTACCAAAAGTTCTAAAATAATTTTGACTCTCAAAGAATTTACAACTTCATTAGCACACATACTCTGGAGAAAGCAAGAACTATTTCTTAGCAGAAAGTCTTAACTTACAGCTCTTTCAAACAAACTGTAAAGAAAAGGAAGGAATACAGACTCCATTTACAAGTAGCTGTCAAACCCTAGTTTTCTCAGAAAGATCCCTCAGGAATTATTCTATTGTATTACTCCATCAGCTTCTTACAACTAGGAGAAAGAAAAAACAGTAGTTATCATGACTATTAGTTATTTGTCAGCGCCCGGTGTCCCATCAATTCATTTGCTGTGTTTTAAAACGTCCAGGTTATTCCAATGGTACATTAATGATGTTTATTTATTTATACCAGCAAAATATTTAATTTTAAATTTTATTTTCAACTAGCTAATCCAAGCTCATGTGTGTCTTCATCTCACCACACATAAACCAAACATATCATGTACAAAAACGACTGTGGGTATGTGGTTAGAATTCAACCTTTATAAAAATTTTATCATTATAACTTAACTTTCTGTTCCTATGTTATTATTTGTGTGTAAGTATATTAGCCATAACCATGTACGGCAAATTGGAGATGTAGTGGATTTTCATTTTGTGTTTCATGCCATGACTGCATAATGATTCACTGATGACATAAGAAAATAAACCTACTATTCCTGCTTTCTTTCAGTAATGATGCTACATTTTTTAATTGCAAAAAACTAACAATTGCCATTATGATTTACTGTCTTTGTATTGCCAGTATTCTTTCTTAGAAAGTAGTAGTAATGATTACTGTTCACAGAAATAAAGGAAGAAGTACCATGTCAGGAAGATAAGACATCCCTATAGAACTCATAGTTTAAGTTTTAATAACTTACAAGCATTTCTATTATTTTAATGCATTTCTTAGCTTTATCAGTAAAATTACTCACTGTAAATGACTAGGGAAAAAACTTGGGATATAATATGTTTGGTTTAGAAAACTTATGCATATTTTCCAAAATGACTAGTAGGAGTTAAATTATGTGTTTTCTGGTGGGAGTTTTATATTAATGGTGTATTATGAGTCACTGTCACCTTAGCACTGGGTCACAGGGAGGAATCTTTCCAAGTCTGTCAGTGTGGAAATGAGTTGGTTCTCACTTCAGGGAAGGTGGCCTAAAATGTGGCAGCAGACAGTTTGGGTTGCAAAGCTGACCATATGTTAAGTTAATTAACTAAGTCCCAGCAGTTATTTCTTACATCAGACACAAAAACTAAAAATATAACAACCAAAAACTTATGTTACTTAAGTTTACTCTCTCTCTTTCTTGAATTTTTTTACTGTCCCCAACTTGCACTGCACTAAGGATATTATAAACCATTTCCCTTCCCTCCCCTCCCAACCTTCACTCTGTTCACATCAGTACTGCCAACCACCCAGTGAAATAATCATGTTTGTTACACATTCAAAGTTTCACAAACATGCCCCGGTTCTGTTGTGGGAGCAGACAAGGGGAGCCAGAACCTAAAAACAAGACCAATCAATTAGGATGTGACTGGAATTTGAGTGAAGACCCATCAAAAGGCTATGCAAATTCGGGCAGTCAAGTGGAACCAGGTATGAGGGGAATGTGTTGGCAAGTGTGAGGTGGAAATCTCAGCAGGAAGACAGATGGCAGCATCAGAGAGGCTCGGCGAAGGGTGACAGGCAGGTGCCCTGGCAGACAGACAGAACTCAATGTCATAGGAGGAGCAGAAAAAAACAAAAACAAACAAACGAACAAACAAAAAAACCATGAAAAGCAAGAAAATACCCCTCCATGGGAGAATGTCAAGATGATTTAACCACTCTGTCCAAGGTTCAGTTGGTAAGGCTTGGTACAAGGAGGTGAAGGCAGGTTCCTAGAAAAGTAAGACTCTAGAACAAGAAACACAGTCCCAGAGCAATTCCTCTAGTACCTAGTTTTAAGGGTCATAATGTTAAGGTTAGAAAAGTTTGTGGTTTCCAAATTGAGGAAGATCATAAATGCTGGGCTGAGGAACTTGTACTTTACTCAGAAGCAATGGCAGCCACTGACAGGTTTTCACATAACAACAAGCAAGGATTTTGAAGTCAGATCTAGATTTGAATGCTGTCTTCACCACTTGCTAGTAATGTGATAATGAACAAATGACCTCACCTCCTCACCTCTGTAAGCCTCTGTTTTCTTATCTGCATACCTACCTCCTAAAGTGGTCATGAGTATTACATAATATGTGAGTGGCCTAAATTTAGCTGGAGTCACACTGTCCTTTGAGGTTTAAATAGAATAGGCCAAGTCTCTCTTCCAAAAGCAGCGGATAAGCTTGTTTTCCCCTTGTAATCATTCTGGGAATTCTTGGGATGGGGAGAAAGGGGAAACGATTCTTCTAGAGTTCTGAATCAATTTAGGGACCATTTTGTCATCTCATTCATGCTATTTTTTTCTCTTAAGACTACCACCTTTAGGAAAAGATTTCTTCCCTTTCACAGAGTCAAGGTGACGTTCTAGTTGCCTTTGATTGAAGTCTCAGAGCACCTGAAGGGATTTCTGTAGCAGCACCAAATATAATTCAAAAACAAATGCAGTGGCACCTCACTACTTATTGTTAGTTCATTCCGGAACTCGTGAGGAGTGCTGAAGCCAACGAGTACTGAGCCAGCGAAGAGCAATGAAGCATTTTTCTCTTTTGGGGCAGCGTCGTGACTCATACAAGTTCTAGCAAATCCTGAGCAAATGCCAAGTGCTGGAACATTTTTTTTCTCATCAAAATGTGACAAGTGCAGGGTTTGATGGGCTCTGAAGCTGACGAGTACAGAGGTATGACTGTATCAGAAATCCTCTGGGTACTCTATCGTTCTTTTGTACTTGCACCCTCCTGGTTGTCTTTCCCTGAAGTTTCTGTATTGACCATTCTCCTCCCTACCGCCTTCTCTGTGCTTCTCTCTCCCTGCTTGCACTCCAGTCCCAAATTCCTGATAACTTCTCATGCAGATGACATGGTTATCTTTTTTGTCTTATAATCTCCTCTCAAACTATGCCCCAGAGGTCTTAGCTTTCACACAATTCTCTCCCTAAAAGGAATTTTGGTCTGAGGCAAGCGGGAAGAGATTCATGGATCTCGTGGAGCCACAGAACCAAGGCTGTAGGCAGTGCATCAGAAGAGAACCCGGGACTGAGACAGCTGGGAGGAGTCATTCTGGGATCTGAACAAATACCAAACACTAACTTCAGAAATATTCATTTCGTTTGGAAGCCACATTTCGATTGGATTAGTTTGTAGAGGAATAGATGCCCATGGGGCATTGTTGAAAACAGTGCAAGAATCAGCAGGAAATTAGTGGAGTTTACCAGCTGGCTGCAGTCAGGGAAAAAATGGAAAAGAGCCCTCCTAATATACATTGTCAGCCAGGGTAGCTGTGGTATCCCCAAAGCTGTGCCTCCTTGGGGAGCAACATCAGAAGCTTAAAGCCATGGAAGAAATAGACTTCGCTAAAATAATCCACCTAATCACCAAACAAGCAAACAAAAGCAAGTCCCAAAGGAGGAGGGGGTGACCAGTACCTAGAGTTGTTATTATACATTATCTAAAATGCCTAGTTTCCAATAGAAAAAAAAAAATTGAGGTCTGAACTTGAAAAGAAACAAGAAGGTACGACTCATACACGAGAAAAAAGCTGACAACAGAAACTGCCTGTGGCAGTGACCTGATACATGGGATCTAACAGATAGATATTTCAAAATAGCCATTTAAATATGTTCACAACACAAAGGGCAGTATGACTAAAGAAGTAAAGGAAGGCATGATAACAAGTCACATCCCATAGATATATCAGTAAAAAGGTATGTTATAAATAAGAACCAAATATTTCTATATGTTCTAGACCCAATATACATTTATATTTACATTTATATAAGTACATTATATATAATAATGATATATGTACATATATACCTTATATATTATGCATTGTGGGACTATAACATAGAAACATAAATTACTGTATTTGCCAATAATAGTGCAAAGGAGTGGGTGGGAGCAAGGCTGTAATGGCCTAAGGAAATGACTATGGGTGATAAAGTAATAATTGTATGAAAAAGAAAAGAAGAAAGAAAAGGGAGGGAGGGAGGAAGGAAGGAAGCAAGGAAGGAAGAAAGCAAGGAAGGAAGGAAGGCAGGAAGAGGGAAGGAAAGAGAGAAAAGAGAGAAGGAAGGGAAGGGAAGGTAGAGGGTAGGAGGGAAAGTGAGGAGAGAGAGATGCCACAAGCCTGACTCATCAAAGATGACAGCAGCCCCCATCTTCCTCCGCAGTTACTTATTGAATTCCTGCTGCTCTTCTCCTGCATGCTCAACACCACTCTGGTGCTGGAACAACCTTGATGTTGCAGCGCAGGTGGTGGAACAGGAAGGACAAGCCTATTGGCTTCCAAGAATCATTTGCCCCCCACTACAGCATGTGTGTATTGGTCTCACGCTATTATCCATCTAGCGGTAATCATGGGCTCCGACTCTGCTTTCCCTACCTGACATTCAAATTTAAAATCTTATTTAGAATCAGAAACCCTTCCCCAAACCCCATCTTCTGGCTATGTCCTAATACTATTCCCAATCTCTCCCTCCAGAAGTTGGATCTTGTCCCCTATACATGTTTTGCTTTCTTACCTTTTGGGGACCTGTTAAGACTGAACCCTTAAACCACCACAAAGTCCAATCTGCTTAACTTTGAATTTTTATGATGCTGTGGACCGTCAGTGCCATCCCCCCAGCATATACGCCATGATCACCCTCCAACACACGCACACACATACACACACGCGCGCGCGCTCGCATGCACGCAGGGCATTGGGTATCCTGGGATACTACAACCTGCAAGAAGCAACTCTGAGTCTGCCTTGACCCTTCAGACATGTACCTCGAGCCCCAGACCTTTCCTACATTGACCTAAAGGGATTTATATGGTTTTTGTATCTTTGTTTTTGTTCTACTGATAAACACACTTGAACTTTTGCAACGAATACATTAAGATCTTTTTCCAGGGTTGATCTCACAGCTTATGGAAGTAGGCAGGTTATTAGCTTCTCCACTAGTGAGTTTGTAACATGCCATTCTGCCTCCTCACTGTCAGGCTGGGTTTACTGGTCTGTTTGTTATTTTTGCTGGCCATAGTGTGCTTGCCTCAAGCTAAACCGCTTTCCCCTGTCCTGCTCTCTCTTTGTTTTCTTTTCTGTCAAAAGCAAAGGAACAAATTTTCTAATCTATTCTGAGCAGAAAATCAGAAGAACTGAGATGATAGAACAGAACTCAAAGTCAGAGGAAATATATTCTAATGAGAGTCTAGGAAAATCCATGAGACTTAGTATAAGGATTTTGTGCTGTTTGTTTTTGTATAAGGATTTAACTATAAGGATTGTGTGTGTGTACCTATGTGTTTTTTTTTTTTTACTTGTCTATGTAGTTAAATTCTGAGATCAGTGGCCTCTGATCACGAAAGTATTACTGAAATAACCTTTTAAAAAAAAGACCTTGAAAAAATATTTGAAAGCAATTCTACTTTTAGCAGATCAAATTTACTTTCGTATCTGAGCTACTTCAAGCCTGTACAGTAATTGAAATGACCAGTGAGGGAAGCAAAAGACAGGTTCTAATCTAGATTTTTCCTGAGCCAAGAAATCTAAAGTTGTTTAATAGTTCTCCATCTGGAAAGATAAGAAAGAGATTTTAATCTCTAACATTCATTAAGTTTTAAAATTTTAATATTATAATTATAACTGAGCAACTCGATCAAATATTTAAAATTCTGTCCTTTTTAGTTATGACAAAAATTACTACCCATAGTAAATTTTTTAGGGACAAAATATTCATGACCTAACATCTTTTTCTTAAATCTAAAGATTAAGTCTGATGTGGGGAATGTACTTCAATTCTATCAATAATAACAGTTTAGTGTTTTGATACTATTATGACAATTTACATCTCAATTGTTAAAGTTCAAAGTTAGGTTTACAATATTAGTTGGTTACATATTATTTTTGGCTAAAAAAATCTCTTTTTAAAAGAGCTTTAGATAAGATCTTCATGTTAGATAAATCAAATACTCATGTGTTAGATGTATCTAAGCATTAGAGATGTTAAATTTGCTTTCTTTCTCATTCTTCATTTGTCTTTCAACTCTGAAGATGGTTGTGATTAAAATCTACAATTGTTTTATGTATCCACATTCATACTTAGTCCTGTAATTTTTCACACAGTGGACATTCATAGTAGGCATAACTGACTTTGTAAATTTATGCTAATTGGTAGCTACTAATTTCTTCTGTTAATTCAGATTCAAGACCATAAATCATAATGCACTTATCCTATTATTCTTTTATTTTCAGGATAAATATGAGAACATTATATGATTTTATGACTCAACAGTCTTCACAAAATAATTAGTACAACAGTAATTAATAACAAGTACATATGAGATTCTCAGTTGAGTAGAAACAATGATCTCCAGGATCTGTTCCAAGTCTTTGCAACATGCATCTTGTTGGTGTCTGGACCGTAATGGTATCATATATTTTAAGTATAATGTCTGAACGAAACATGTGCTGCCAGTTTTCAACATGAGAAAATATGTTTGCAGGGGAAAGGGATAATATAATAACCATAGATATTTGTTTGTTTTTAAACTGCAACATTTTAGATTCTTCTTTCCTCCAACAGTGTTCATACCCCATCTCTAGGTATCATTCAAAATTTGTTCTATACACACATGTGCCAATATTGTGACTCAACTTCCATTGCCACTGTTGACCTTCATTTCAGGTCTCCTGTTGCCCCTGGTGATGTAGGCAAATCCTAGCTGCATTGCCTCCTCCTTTCCCACGGCCCTCCCCACTGCTCCCTTGGTTAGAAGAGGAAGGATGTGTATGTGGAGGGGTAGGCTGGTCCTCTTCCAGCCAGTGTAACAACGGTTCTTTTTCAGAGGTTCACAGTGATCTGGCATCCCAGCATCTTCCTGTATGAATTTGTCATGTGAGTTCTTGGTTAACTTTCTGGGGCAAACTCCCTTTGGAGCTAGATGGAAAGTACCACAAATGACAGAAATCAACTCTCTGCACTAATAATTACACTCACAGGTTTACAATGGAACACCTGCCCTCTCAGAAACTTTTCACTGTTGAGGGAGATCTGTCTCTGCTCCAGAGGACTTGTTTCAGAAATCACATCTCTTCCAGGAGGTAAATCAAGCCTTCGGGGCACCATCTAGGTGTGAGATGATTTCAGGAGATGGAACCTGTTTGGTCACCACATGCACACAGTGGAGTAGGCTATTGATGAACTTCCTTTCCAATCTTCCTCACTACATGTAACATTTTCTTTTTAGTTATTATCCATCATTGTTCTACCCTAGTCAAAAACATATCCAAAATAATCGTCTGAGTTCCTACAAAAATATACAGAGGTGCTACTCTGCTGATGTAAACTCTCTTCATTTCAAATTAATCACTTTTTTCTCCCTCTCCTCTGAATTAAAAGGGCTTTGGGTGAGAAGAGATAGAACATTGATGTCACATGAAACTTTCGCTTTTCCACTCAGCACTAATGAAAATATTTGCCTTCTACTTAACTAACAGGTCTTTTCTTTAAAACTTGCTGAACTTGTTTTTTAACTTAGTAACTTCAGTGCAGACCATAACAGAGATGCTTTAGATTTTCATCTCTTTCATTCCTTAAAAAAACAAGAAAGAAAGGGAGAAAAAAGTACCCATGCTTACAGGCTAAATATGGAGAATTAAGAAAAGTTTTTTAGTTCATAAAATAACTTTTAAACTCTCATTGCTCTATTAAATTATTGCTTTCCATTAACTACCAACCAAAAAATCACTATAAAGACATAATATATTTAAATTGTCATTATAATTTTAGCTAATTTAATTACAATGTGGGATGTGCAAATAGAAATGATCCTTCTTCATTAACAGGTATACAGTGTTTTGGTATTTCAGCACTAATATTTGCTCATTGGACTAACTCAAATTGAACATGGGGCATATCCAAGCCTTTCATACCCTAAGAACATCTCAATTGTACCTGTAAATGTCCTTCTGTAAGTCTACCCATGCAATTTTTAAAAAATGGTAAGACATAAAGGTTTATACAGTCAACATAAGAATACTTTAAACTATTTCATCTATTCAACAAAATTATTCCAGCGAGGCTAAATAAATAGTCATCAAATTACTACCCAGAAGAGTCAGCAGCTGCTTCTATTTAAGGCTTTCATATATGTCCCTTCTCCACCAAGTTAACCAGGGAGAGAGACAGCAGGATTAATTTCAAGAGCTCTTCCTCCCTGCAGGGCACTGGGAAACGATGGAATGGGAAGCAGCTGCATTTCCTGAGCCATTCTATCCCTTTTAGTTATTTTTCTTCCTTTTCTTTCCCTCCAACAGTCTCTTCCTTCCCTTACACAATCTCAGTTAGTTCTCAGGCTTTAAATAACATTTACATCTTGACACCGATGCCGCCAGCCCGGGCTCCTTCTATTTGGAACTCCAGTACCCAAGCTCCAGGACATCTCAAACTTCACGTGTGTAAGCTGGAACTCCAGCAATAGAAAACCGTGCTGCCTCTCAGTTAGTTAGTGGAATCACCATTCATTCATTTTTAAACCCAAAATCTAGATTTCATCCTTGATTCATCCTTTCCTCTTACCTCTATTTATCTTTTCTCTTACCTGTATTCACTCTCATGGAAAGATCTAACAATTCTACTGCGAAATACACATCAAATTCATCCTAGTCAAGAAAACTTCAGTCTCTCAATTGGACTTTTTTATTTTAATTTTATGACAAAATTAGCATTACTTTCATAATTTTACAACTTAATTGATTTTTATTAATTTTATAGATTGTGTTATAGAGATTAATCAAAAGGTTCTTTATAAAAATTTTAGAAATAAATTAAAGAGGAGTTTTAAAAATTTTTTGCAATGCAGAAATTATACTCTCCTGAGACTTTGCTTTCTCTATATATTTTTCTGACCAAATCTATCATCAATATTCTTTTTTTGGTCAATTCCTACGCTTCCCTAAATAATATATGTATTTAAACTGCATTTTCATGTACACTTGGAATTCATCAAATGGAATTGCTTGGCATTTAAGCATGAGTAACAAATGTTCCTCAGAAGCATATAATTTTTTCATAATTGTAAATAGCTCCTAGAGCTCCATCTAAGCCTTTACTTGCTCTGCAATTGCAATACAACACACCCGGCTTCTACAGACCACTCACTGGCGCTTTCAACACAGTAGGTCTAAAACTGAATTCTTTGACAGCTCTAAGGTGGATTAAGTGCTCTTCACTGATGATCCCATAACACCTTATGTAATGCCTTTTAACATGTAAATGGTGTATCACAATTACCCGTCAGTCTATATTCTCTATTAGGCTGTAACCCCCTTAAAAGCAGTCTGTATTGTTCATCTCCTCAGTGTCTAAGAACGTTCTATATGCATCCTGTAAACATATTTTTCAAATTAAAAAACTAACTTTTCTAAAATAACACAATAAAAAGTCATTGTTTTACTCAATTAAAATCTACATCTACATCATCACATCATCACAAGAAGTGTACCTAACTCTTGAAGGATATTTAAAGTTAGTCAATTGACACATATTTTAATACCTAAAAGATTCAGTTTCCTCTAGGCTAGCTTGGGAAGAGTTAAATTGGAACAGTTTGTCAACTGGATAACTTTGACTTTTGGCATTCCAAGCAGAAGGTACCAACAAAGTGTATCTAGGATAATACTAAAGTATTTAATTTCAATGTCCTTTACTTCATGGAATTGGTCATCGGATTTCTTCTGTTATTCATTAGACCCCATCTCCATTATTCTGTTAAAAAGGTGTCTTTAGATGTTCAAAGGCTTCGTTGAAAAATAGTGAAATTCAGTAAGGTTGTCAACGGAAGAGATCTTTTCCCTTTTATATAGCTCTCTAAAAAATCCTCACTCTTTTTGCCTCCAAGTACTGTCACCATCTTTTATCTTTCTCCCTCCCTCCTTCTCTCCCTCCCTCCTTCTCTCTCTCTCTCTCTCTCTCTCTCTTTCTATCTCCTAGATCATCCTATTTGATTTCTTTAAAATTGTTTAAAGTTGGAGTCTGATATAAAATACCACTTTCAGAATCTCATCAACCACAACAACATGCAAAAGACAACCTTTTTTATAGTTTTCCCAAGAGTTTAAAACATGATATTTTGCCTCAAATAATCAGAGAAGGAAAAAAACCCAAGCATCCACTGGTTGTATGAGCAAAACTAACATGTGGGCATGTGGCTGGTGAATGAAGGAAACCTTAAGGAATTAAGTAGGCAGCTCAAAATCTATACGGACAATTGTTGGGTTTAAGGATTTTTCTCATTTCAGTGGGGTATAGGATCTGTTATCTCAGGGAGATTGTTTGATGCTAGGTCTTCAACCCCATGGAGTTGAATGTTAGAGTTCTTTCAGGGTATCATTTACACTATGCAGATCATGGCCTAACAGAGCACAAGGGTCTTTGGAGCCTCCATTTGGCAGCCAGCCATGATTCACTGCAGCAGCATGTTGTCAAGGCAGCTGCTCCTTCATCCACACGTGCATATACACGCATACTTAACCCACTGCAGAAATTAACCCTTTCTCACCTACCAACACATGTACAGCTTTGTTTTCATACTGCCCATAAGAATCACATCTGATTCACTGAGCCCCGGTTGTGTACCAACTCTCTTTATATAATATCTCTAAGCTTTACAGTAACTATAAATGATAGGTATTATGATCCCCAATCTACAGATAAGAAAATTAAGAAGTTGAAGGACTCTGGCTTGTGCAAGCCAGAATTAGAATTCAAGCCTACTAGATTGGTCTGGTTTCCAAACTCTCTTGCCATTGATAAATAAAGATCTATTTATGCACCATACAAGGTCCTACAGAAGAGGGAAAGCTTTTTTGAAGCACAAACTCATGAAGTCATTAAGAATTTAGGTAAATTCTGCTATTAAAATTACAAGCTTGTCTTCATTATTACCAGAGCAAACTTGCTTCAGGACCATTAAAACTTGTGATCACTAAAGTGTGTCTTTAATCTCAATGATAGTTATATTTTAAATATTCAGTACTTTAGGGAAATGACATTTTAATAAAGCACTAAAAATTTGTAGCAGTTGCAAAAAAAGAAAGAATTGCCAATAATGTTGTTGGAATGCAATATGTTACAGGTCAGTTGCTTATCTCCCAAGTGGCCATCCTAGGTTGGCATTCCCTAGTGAATTTACCAAGTTACCTAATCTAGACACTGGCCCCAACTCTTTGATATCAGAAACTTGATTTGTGCCTGATACTGAAAGTGATTCCTATTAAATGAAAGATTCAGTTCTTCCAGACTGGTTTTTATATGAAAAAAATTATTACTAGATTGTTTTCAAATAGTCAGTTTATTACAGTTAGAAGTAAAAAAAAAAAAAAAAGGTCACTTTTTCTTTATAGTTTTTAGTTCACAATATAAGCCTTCTTATACCATTATAAAACTAGCAAATTTTCGGTCACTTTAAAGGTATCCCTTCATTACTATCTGGAACCAGTTATAAACCTTGTTAATTAAACTCCTTTCAACATTTTAAATTGCATTAACACATTTAACATACTAAATTATTTTCTAAGTATACATAAATTTTCTAACAAAGTTTCTCAAGGGTTTAAGCAATAGTTATAAAATTAATAAACAAAATTTAAAAATGGTTTCAAGTTTTCTTAAAACCTCAGATATTATACATGAAATTAGTTATGTTCAGTCTAGACAAAATTCTAAGTCAGTTCTCAATCTGACATTTTAAAATGGTGTTACAAGGCTGACCTGTTATTCTAACATGTTCTTGTCTCTTATACATTATAGATACTTAATATAGCAAGTATACACACATTAATTAATATAAAAATATTATTACATTTTGGTTCTCTTAAAAATTTCTACAATTAATTTTAATCTTCCCAGATATGAAAAATTCTTATTCACAAAGAATACATTGCATCATTGCATCTCATAATTTTTTTTAATTTGTTGATTTGAAAGAGAAGGAGGAAGGTGGAGGAGAGGGAGAGAGAGAGAAACATTGATTTGTTTTTCCACTTACTTATGCATTCAGTGGCTGTTTCTTGTATATGTCCTGACAGGGAATCCTTGGCGTATCAGGATGATACTCTAACCAACTGAGTAACCCAGCCAGGGCCTCACAAAGTATTACGGGTTATATCCCCATATAATTTTTGGAGCTGCCTTCTCAACTTCTCAATGACCTGAGGCTACTCCTAGAAGAAGACAGAATCCTGCCTGTGACAAGGACGAAACATACTGAACCCTGTAGATTGTAGCAGACTGTAATAAGGACTTAAAAAGTAAAAAGTAAAAGAAGAAAACTTCATGTGGCTGATATTCATCAGAAATGAATCATACCTGGACTGGATGGCTCAGATAGTTGGAGCATGTTCCACATGCCAATAGGTTGTGGGTTCAATTCCCAGTCAGGATTCATACCTAAATTGTAGATTCCATCCCCAGTCAGGGCGCATATGGGAGGCAACTGATGCATGTTTCTATGTCACCTTGATGTTTGCCTCTCTCTCTCTCTCTCTCTCTCTCTCCCTTTCTCTCTCTTTGAAATCAATAAACAACATATCCTTGTGTGAGGATTAAAAAAAAAGAAGACAAACTGATTCACATCATTATCTAATTTTCAAGTCAGGTTAGAATCACTAACTCCCACCCTAGTGGCCATACCCCCTTTTTTTTAAATTGTATTTTATTGATTATAATGTTACAGTTGTCCCTATTTTTCCCCTTTTGCTCCCCCCCAGTACTTTCTACCCTTTAAGGCAATCCTCACTCTTTTGTTCATGTCCATGGGTCATGGTAGAAGTTCCGTGGCTACTCCATTTCCTATACTGTACTTTACATCCTCATGGCTATTCTGTTACTACCAATTTGTACTTCTTAATCCCCTCACGTCTTTCCCATTCCTCCACAGCCCCCTCCCATCTGGCAACCATCAAAATGCTCTCCATATCCATGATTCTGTCTCTGTTCTTCTTGTTGGTCCAGTTGTTTTTTAGATTCAGTTTTTGATAGGTATGTGTTTATTGCCATTTTATTGTACATAGTTTTGGTCTTCTTTTTTTTTCCTTAAATAAGTACCTTTAACATGTCACATAATAATGGTTTGGTGATGATGAACTCCTTTATTTTTTTTCTTGTCTGGGAAGCTCTTTATCTGTCCTTCGATTCTAAATGGTAGCTTTGCTGGGTAGAGCAATCTTGGCTGTAGTTCCCTGATTTTCATGACTTTGAATATTTCTTGCCAATCCCTTCTAGCCTGCAAAGTTTCTTTTGAGAAATCAACTGACAATCTTATGGGAACTCCCTTGAAGGTACCTAACTGCTTTTCTCTTGCTGCTTTTAAGATTCTCTCTTTATCTTTAACTTTTGCCATTTTTATTACAATGTGACTTGGTACAGACTTGTTTGTGTCTATCTTGTTTGGGACTCTCTGTGCTTCCTGAACTTACATGTCTATTTCCTTTACCAAATCAGGGAAGTTTTCTTTCTTTATTTTTTCAAATAGATTTCCAATTTCTTGTTCTTTCTCTTCCCCTTCTGGCACCCCTATAGTGTGAATGTTGGTATACTTGAAGTTGTCCCAGAGGCCCCTTACACTACCCTCATTTTTTGGAATTCTTTTTTCTTCCTGCTGTTCTGATTAGTTTTTTTTGTTTGTTTGTTTTCTTATGTTCCATATCATTGTTTTGATTCTTGGTTTCATCCATTCTACTGTTGATTCCTGATAAATTTTTCTTTATTTCTATTACTATATCCTTCAGTTCTGCCTAGGTATTTTTTATGCTGTTGAGGTACTCATTAAGTTCCTTGAGCATCCTTATAACCAGTGTTTTGAATTTTGCATCTGATAAATAGATCATCTCCATTTTGTTTAGTTCTTTTTCTGGAGTTTTGATGTGCTCTTTCATTTGGGCCATGTTTCTTTGTCCCCTCGTTTTGGCAGCCTCCCTGTGTCTGTTTCTATGTATTAGGTAGAGCTGCTATGACTTTCTGTCTTGGTGATGTGGCCTGATATAGTAGGTGTCCTGTAGAATCAAGGGGCACAGCCTCCCCTATCACCCAAGCTGACTTGAGGTACTCCCTCCATGTGGGCTGAGTACACCCTCCTCTTGTAGTTGAGCGTTGATTGCTGTCAGCCGGTCAATAGAAGGGATTTACCCAGGCCAGTCAGCTGCAAGGACTAGCTGAAACCACTGACCACCAACTTCTGCCCTCCATGGTGGATCAGCTGTGCAGGGGCAGGATGGTCATGTTCCGACATGGTCTATAGCTGTCCACTGGGTGTACACACTCTAGGGGTTCCCAGGTGGTGCAGGCCAGTGTCAGCTACCACATGTGTTCTGCCACATGTGGTACAAAGCAATCTGCAGATGGCTGATACTTGATCTAGGCTTGGAGGTTCCCACGTGAAACCAAACTGTTATCCAAAGCTGGCTGTTGCTAGTGCCAAACCTGGGGCCACTTAGCCAGAGGTATGGGGGCTTAGGGCTCACTGAGGCTGGTTGTTACTTATTTGAGAGGATTTAGGAAGATGTGAAGCCTGAGCCAAAACCTGCCATTCATATGGAAAAGTCATTTTTAACAGCTTGGGTGGGTCATAAGTTGGGTGAGGCAGGGCCTCAGGGATTCCCTAAGATGGAGCAAACCATGTGAGCCAGGTTAATGGAGTCTCAGATATGGACTCCTGCCTTCCAGCTCTGTGGCTCTGTAGGCTCAGAAAAGGAACAATGGGCTCTGCTTGACTTGCAGTCTGGGAGAAAGCTGTCCCCCAGCTCTTGCCCTGATGCCAAACACTTCAACTCCATCCCGTATACCACTGGTGCTCATCAAGCTGCTGGTCTGGTGCTGGAGCTTAGGGGGAGTAAGTCTGAGTAAGTCCGTTTGTGGGCCCTTTAAGAGGAACTGCTTGGGACTCCAATAGTTCCTTTCACTGACTCAAACCCCACTAGTTTTTACTGCCGGAAGTTTTGGGGGCTTATCTTCCTGGCACTGGAGCCCTGGCTAGGAGGTCTGGTGTGGTAGTGGGACCCCTTGTTCCCAAGATATCCCTCCCAGAATTTTACCCACCACACGTGGGTACGGGGCCAACCCATTCCGTGTTTCTGCACCTCTGCATCTACCAGTCTGGATGGTTGCGGTTTCTTCAGTTTTGTAGTTGTTGGACTTGATTCAACTCAATTTCTGGTGGTTCTGAGTGATGATTGTTCTATAGTTTAGTTGTAATTTTGATGCGGTTCTTCAAGGAGGCAAATCGTGTTTACCTACACCTCTGTCTTGACCCTGGTGACCATATGTATTAACTGGATTTTGCTTTCCTCAGTTTTGCTCTCTTAGTTCTTAAGACAATCAAATGTATTCACATCTAGGTGTAAAGACATTTGAATATAAGGCAATCTGCATTTTCTCACATTAATTAAAGCACTTAACTCATCCTAGCATTAAAACCATATTGGGTTTCATTCTGAAATGTCTTGGAGCTTTGTCTGACTTTTTGTTCACAACTTTCAAGGTCATTCTGTTGACAGACTCAACTCTTAAGGGCAAATGAACATTAACAACCAGGCTTACAAAAGTAGAGTATCAAAACAAAATGCCAATATTTAAATTTATAAAAAGAAATATAACTTTTTCTGGTAAGAAATCCAGGCCCTTAAAAACTTCTGGCGTGCACATTATTTTCATACAAACAAATTATGTAAAGAGGTGAGTTATCACCTGAAGGTTGCTTGGTGAGTATGGAATCAGAGCAAGAGGAATTACTTATATGAATTGGATAATTAATGACACTTGCATAACACGATCTGACATAGAGCAGCCTGATAGATAATATCCCGTCCTACCTAAAAGTTTTATACTAACTATAAAGCAAATATGGAGTCACATAGATGGGGCTCAAAATGTCAGCTTTATTACTGATGAAGGCTAGGTTAGAGACACAGCTTTCAACTAAAAGCACTTAATAATATTTTTCCACTGAATTATACCAATGGACATCATCACTGGTACAGCTGCTCAACTGCAGCTGCCCCCACAGCCAAGCTCCTGGCTATAAGAAAGTAGAGAGACGAAAATCTATGCATCCTATGGGAAGGCTGATTTATAAAGAAGAGACAGAGATGGAGAGGAGGGCACAGAGTGATATTTCTCTTCCAAATTTCACTCATTAGATAAGACATTTCTCCTCCTGTGGGAAGAAAAAAAAATGGAGGGAATGCAGGTTAGGAAAATGACCCAATTGAAAAATATGTACTTTTTTTCATTGTCAAAGAAAAAATGCAGTCATGTAAATACTGGAAGCCCAAACTTCATAAGTAATTTGGGGATTTAAAAAAACAGGGTTTCTTCAACAAAATTTGGAAGACAATGAAGTCAAACTGCCAAAAGCAAGAGAAGGAATTATTGTACACATTGGGACTGTCTTTCAACTAGGGTCAGTTTTCCAACCGGGTGACGAGAACGCCAGTGGAAGCCTGTTGCTGCACACTATTCAGGCCACTTCTTACACCCCATCTATTACCTGTGTCAAAAATTCCTCCAATAGGGATTCACTTTACTGGGTTCGAAAACTCTATTAAAATGCCAGCTCTCAGAATATAAGCTAAATATTAGCAAAACCAAAGCCTGAATTGCTTAAAAACCAGGAAAAAATTGACATTTGAGGAGGGAAGTGCACCAGAAGAAATCTACCAGGAGCTATAAAGTGTGTCATTAAAATGGAAAATACAGTAATCTAACTTTTCCTATTTTCTACTTTTAATGCACCGTCCTCTACCAATAATAAGACAAGTCATGTCAACCAGCTAGGAGAAGATAAAGTGTAAGGATATAAAGGCATTTCTAATAAATTTTGAAAATTGAATGCCTTGGTCAGAGAAAAGAGTGACAAGGGATTCTTGAGGAAATAATATGAAAGCCAGATGTAATTTTTCAAGAAATGGAAACAAGTATATGCCGACTCTCATAAATCATTGATTATATTTTTGCCTAGTGTTCTATAACATTTTCCCTGTAGTGCCCATTGTCTATCCATATTAATCAAAAATAACCTGAAATTAATGCCAAATACCCAATGAAAATACTGCAAAGCAAAAACACTACTTACCAGATTACTTCTGCTTCAGTTCAAAAGAGTTTGAAAGCTTTATATCACCCAGTGGCATATTTTGTTTTAAGCAGCCTCATCTACTTTCATCTCTGTGCTATGTATAGCATGTTGAACTATCTTCACAAGATCAAAGGGAAACTCACTGTACTTTATTTACAAAGGCAAATTTAATGGGTAACCAAGGTACTTATTTTACTAACCGGACTAGTCCCTTTGAACTACTATCTTCGCTGATCCATAGACCATGCTCAAATATGGAGAAGGCTTCCTTGAATCTGGAGAATGTTCATAGCTTAATTGGTGCACTTTCTTTGAACTGCATGCCATGAGTTTTACTGTGCTGTAAGAGCACAACGGAGGTTTCTTCAGGACACATGAGTGCTCAAATCCCTTGGAAAACAAAAACCAAAACAAATGAAAACTACACCAGCACTGCAAAATTGAAAATATTCCATCTCAGTGTCAACAAATAGGAATAACTCATCCCAAAGTACATGATTATGATAGTTTTTTACAATAATTGACCCACTTATCTGTGTTTACCTGGCTATGGAATGGTTTATAATGCTCATGTGTATGTTGATTTAAATGAAAAGTTAATACAAAGGTACACTGTGTGTTCCATTAATACAAAGGTATATACTGCTCTGGCCAGTGTGGATCACTTGGTAGGAGCATTGTCCTGTAGAACAACACATCACGGGTTTGATTCCCAGTCAGGGAACATACTTTGGTTGCAGATTCAAATCCCCAGTCTGGGCACGTACCCAGTCGGGGCATGTCAAGAAGGCAACCAATTGATGTTTCTCTCTCATGTTGATGCTTCTCTCTGTCTCTGTCTTTCTCTCTCTCTCTCTCCCAAAGCAATGAAAAAAAAAAGTGTCCTTGGGTGAGGACAAAAAATAATGTAAAAGTGTATGTGAAACAAGGTAATACAATGGAAAGAATATAGATTTAGAAGTTTTGAATTCCAGTACACCACATAGAAAAGAACGGAGTGATTTTGTCTATGTTGTTAACATCTCTGAATCTCAGATTCTTTATCATCAAACTAGGAAGTCCCCTTTTGAGATAGGCATCAGGGCTGCTCACCCGAGTTTCTGGCTTTCATGCTTTGTGGCATACGAGGAAATTGCATTCTCTTGCCCGTTAAGGTTACTCATGGCGTTTTTAGCTTACTTTGGCTGATGAAATGTGCGTGGAGGTAACATGTCATTTCTGGCAAGAAGCATTAATTGGCATTATGAAACTTTACAAAAGTATCTTATTTTTCTGGGATAGTCTTGGGAGCATATGAGGGGGGACCACAAAAACCCAGAATTTTCTTCTGGAGGGAGGGCCCCTTATAGTACAGGCTTGCTCCACTAGGTGAGTGTTCTAGGAACCCATCTGTATCAGTGGTCCAGCTGCAGTTGTTGTGAGGGGCAGTGTTTGGCTTCAGTGAATTTTTAAAAAGACTTTTCCAACATATTTGCTCATTTAATGATGGGAGATTTACAAGTATACCTGCCCACCCACACACATGTTGAGTATTCAGCAGTTTCTGACCAAAAGCAACATGACCCCCATATCCCATCTTCCCTATTCACCCAATCTCACTCCAAGCGACATTTTTTTGTTTCCCCAGATCAAAGGGAAGTGTTTTGCCAATTTGGAATAGGTAAAACAAAAAATGGCAGAAGCACTAAAACATGTCAAAACTGACAAATTCAAAAACAGTTTTGAGTAGTGGAAAAAGTGTCTCAATAGGTGCATTGCATCAGATGGAGAGTAATTTGAAGGCAACTCAAGTTTAAACATGTAAAAATGAATATACAATTTTTTATAAATAAATTCCTGTTTTTTGGGTCCCCGCCCCCCTTACATGTGCTATGATACAAAGTTACAAGTCTGAGCTACCACATGGAGAAGAGCTGTCCTTGAGAATTACCTGGATCTAAAATCTTGCTGTTTTAAGCCACTAGAAGTTGTTATCACAGGGTAACCTAACCTGTTCTGAATGAACATCCTTGTGGAATTAATTGAAGGATTAAGTGTAATAGTAAAAATAAAGCCTCTCCCTGAGTACTTAGAATATAGTTGATTAATATATACTGGTTCTTTTCCTTCTCTTTTTTCTTTAATTTTGGGCATTTTTTTAAAAAGTGAGTCTGCTGTTGTAAGCTTACAATAATATAAAGTTAATAAAGTTTACCCTAACCCCTTCCATCTTTTCCTATTGCCTTTGTACCTCTCCTGCCTCTTTCCCTGGCTCATGACAAACAGCTATTATAAGGAGACATAAAAAAAGTATTTCATAACCATTTCCTCCCTTCTCACAGTGGCTGTCTCAAGAAATAGAACTTAAAGATTGGTTAAAATCAGCTGGAATTACCTTTTTTTTTTTGGTCCCCCAGAAGCTACAAGGATAGTCTTCTCCAGGTTATCTTCTTCTGACGCTATCATCTTTGACAGTTTCCCAAGAATCACGGCCGTTCTGAACTGTTTCCCATTATGTTTACCTCAGAGTCCCAGTTTCCCTCGGTCTAATTGTTCTGAGAATTAGCTAAATTTCTGTTTAACTTACCTTGATCTTAAATTGGTCTTCTTAAATTCACTGCAAGACCTAGAAAATGGAAACATACAGAAATAGAACAGAACAATTTTTCTAGTTCAGTGGATGCAAGAAATGGTCCTGAACGAAGTTGATATCATCAATGGCTCACATATACAGGGTGGGGCAAATGCAGGTTTACAGTTATTCTTGTGGAGAATAATACAATAATTAATAAATAATAATACAGTAGTAAACTCTGTGTTATAGTCACAACTGTAAGCTTACTTTTGCCTCACCCTATGTATGTCATGGACTTTGTGCCAGGTATTTTGCAAGCAACTGCTTATATAATCTTCACAATGCTATGAAAGAGGCAATGCAGTCAAGACTGTTGACGGTGGATTTAGAGAAACCAACTTACCAGCATCTCTAACTAGTAATGAATGAAGCAGAGACAAGTGCCTAAGCACTTTGACTTAAAAGTCTCTATTCTTAAACCAAGTCATATGGTTGTAGAGGTATATAATCAGATCACTCTAAATTTATTTCTTCTACAACAAGATCCATTTTTAATCCCCATGGGATAACTCAACTATATCCCACATACCTCCATAATAAATGGAATGCCTATATCTACATACAGGAATATCACATATGGAGAATCATTACATTTTTAAATTTTGTGGAAATAATAGGAGGAAAAAGAAGGAGGTAGTTTTATTTTCTCTTTGTCATCCTGGGCTCAATGAGCAATTATTTGATTATTATATTATTGAGTTATTCATAAGAATATCATTTATAAGGAGATATTTTTAATCCTTTGTTGAACTATTGAATATGACTACATACTAGATACCATAACAAGAGTATTTATGAAACACGGAGATCAGATTCTTCCTTTCAAAATTCAGTTTCACAAGGAGAAACAGTTGAAATGTACATTTTTTTGTTGTTGTTGTGTAGTTGTGGTCATTGAGTGTGATGGGGAAGAGAAGCTCTATTTTTCTTTGCAGAGTAATTTCATTCCATATTTAAGTTAATTAAAATTGCTATGGAAATTTTTCTTTATTGCTTTTTGTTTTCATTCCTTTCTGAAAAGGAAATGAGGGGGAAGACATTCTTTACTTCCTGACCTTAACATTAATTTTTTGGTGTAAGGAGGCTGCTTAGAATACTTCTGAAGTTCTGAGGTAGAAAGAATGTATTATAAATAATAAACTGAGAACAGAGCAAGAAAATCAAGGAGGAACTGAATAGTTATAAATGTGGTTTTCCAGATTAAAAAATATATATTGCTTTAAAATTCAACTAGCAAGCTTCATATGTTCTCACATTATATATACCTCAGTTTGTACATGTAGTTTCTGCTCTTTGTACATCTACGTATGAGGAACAAAGGATCTCAATTTGTACATATGTGTATTCATGGGAATTTTCTAGATGAAAATTTCTTGAAAGTCTGTCATTCACTTGACTCCATTGTAAAATACAGGGTCGGGCAAAAGGAGGTTTATGGTTGTGAGCATGCGACTGTTTATCCTTGTGTTATTATTTATTAATTATTGTACTTTTTCTGCATGAACAACTGTAAACCCACTTTTGCCCTACCCTATGCTATCTAATTCTACAGACATACACACTTATGTGGAAGAAAAATATGTGGGGATATGTGCCTTGGAGTTTTTCACATACATAAGTTAACATGGATGAATACATGTTCATACAAACGTAAGTGTATATGTAGAGACAAAAATAATTTGAGAAGAAATTCATATCATGCCTCTAGATAGGAGGGATTCTTAAATGATCAAACATGGATAGTTATTTTAAACTTCTGCTTGATTAGCTATCAATTGCTGCAGGGAAAAGAGCTAGAGATGGAGTGGTAAGCGAGCTCAGATAGCAATTTTAAATTTTAACCTTGTTAAATGACTGTAAATTATAACATTGCTAATTATAACTGCTAATTGTAGCAATGAACCATGAAAAATTATGCAAAGATAAAAGATAATACACTAACCCATGTTTTAAACACCCCTCTGTCTACCTGAAAGAAGTAACTTGCATTTTCACATGGTCATACAAGCCAATGAATACACACATTCTCCCCCTTGCTCTCTGTCTCTCTGTCTCTCTCTCTGCTCTGCCTTTCCCTCTCTGTCTCTCCCTGCCTCTTTCTCATTCTTCCTCTTCCTCATAGGCTTTGTTTATTTTACCAAAATGGAGTAATATGTATACATTAATAAGCGGTCTGTTTTTTCTTTTAAAAATGCATCATATGCATTCCTCTGAATCAATAATGTAAATAGAAATTATACTTTTGAATAGCTCCATTGTGTGGGTGTATAGGATTAATTTACTCATTTTTCCTAATAACACTCAACATTTTAATAGTTTTTACCATTAAAAATATTTCAGTAAATATTTATATGTGCAAATATTTATAAACTAATTATCTTTATATTTATTTATTTCTATATAATAAATCCCTTGAGGTGATTTCAGCCTAATAAATATTTTTTGTAATAAATACTCCCAATATTAATCTCAGCTCTGTGGAACTCATGGCTGTAAGTAATTTACCTGTACCTTGATCGTGGGTAACATATTACTTTGTCAGGAAAATGTCTCAAAAATAATATTATTATGCTTTGATAGGAGTGAATTGTTATACTATTCTCATTTTTGTGAATTCATTCTCACTCCAAATGGAGGTAGAATAATACGGGAAAAAACCCTAAATTTTTATAGCAGTTTTGTATAACTTCCAAAACTTGGAAACAAGCTGCATAATCTTTAGCTGATGAATCAATTAACAAAGTCTGGTACACCCCAATAATGTAATACTACTCAGCAAGTAAAAGAAACATACTTCTGATACACGTAAAAACATTGATTAATCTCTAATACAACAGGCTAAGTAGAGTGATTCTGACAGAAAAATTACACAGTGTCTGACTGTATTTACAGGACATTCTGAAAATGACAAAACTGTAGGGACAGAAAACAAATCAGTCAGGGATTTAGTATGCCAGGGACTGAGTATGGGGAGAGAGGATAATGACTAGTGGGACATAAGTGAAACTGGGAGAGTGATGGAGCCCTACGATCTTGACTTTGATACATTTTTCAAAATACCGAATAATGGCTTGTAGTCTGTGTAAATTATACCTCAATATAAAAACAAACACCACCACCAACAAAAGATAAAATATTTTCTAGAAAACTGCAAAGGATAAGTGGAGTACATTACCTCTATGAAACCTCTACCAAAATATTAACTTGTGTGAATTTCCTTAAGATGAAACATGTACCTATGGTTCAGGACAAGACATTTTTTTGGCATTTAATTAGTGCATGAATGCCTAGATGAACATGATATAAAACCAATATGTCTGCCTCTTAAAAATGTGTGTTTCATTTGACATAAGCAGAAAGCTGATGGACTGGCAGCTATTAGTGTTTGTTCAGTTTCATTATTTGATGCCCATGGAAAATAAATCTATTCTTTTGTCAGAAGTAGCATAAAGGTTCCAGTTTTATTAAAAAATAAGTTTAAGTAATAGTTTTCAAACCAGAAAGACCAGGAAAAGTTGTGTTGTGGTTTTTAAAATAAGGGAATTAATTTAAAATTGTATTTAAATTTAGAATACATGACAATTTTAATGGCATAAAAATTCAATCTTTCAGGAGAAACTAATATAAAATACAAATAATTGCTCTAAGATACAAAAGACATGTAAAAAAGGCACTTGTTTTATAAATCTGTTAGGAAAGTAGAAGTATCATTTCATTTCTTTTTTTTCTTTTTGAGAGAAAGGATAGGAGGGAGGAAGAGAAGGAGAGAAATATTGATCGGTTGCCTCCTGGGAACCGAACCCACAATCTAGGCATGTACCCTGACCGAGAATCAAGCCAGCTACCTTTTGCATTGCGGGATGATGCCCAACCAACTAAGTCACATCCGTCAGAGCAGAAGTATCACTTTAGAAAGAAGAGATAACTTGCGATGAGGTCATCAAGAATAGACATTTATTAGAGTTCTGGATTTTTGACACTTTTCTCTCCGTCTTAAACTGATCTGTGATCCACCGTCAGCCAGGGCCTCAATCCATACAAATATGAAGACAATAATATCAAATTCTATCTTGTGTATTTTTTTTCTATCAAATCACCCTTAAAAAATACTTTCATGACTTCTCATACTAATATTATTAAAAATAATACCTACACATGCATTAATCTTTTTTGAGTATGTTCTCGAGCAATGTATCCACTGATTAACTTAGTTAAATTAAAAAATAAAATATCACTAGCATGTAGATTTATTCATTATTTATTTCTAATTGTGAGTTTCAAAAATTATATAGTCTATTTCAAATGAATACAGATTAAATTAAATTATCATGAATCTTTTTTCACTGGCAAACAAATTGCTCCCAAACTTAGAATATGTCATAAAATGAACATAAATCGAGTTAATTCATGAGATTTTTAATTTCTCAAAAAATAAATTTATAAAGACTGTTAATTCCCATTTTATGACCTTTCTTTTACATCCTTACCCGAAGATACTTTTATTGATTTTAGAGAGAAAGGAAGGGAGAGAGAGCGAGAACGAGAAACATCAGTGTGAGAGAGAAACATAGTACGTGCCCCAACCGAGGATCCAACCTGTAACCTAGGTATGTGCCCCAATCAGGGATCATCAAATCTGCAGCCTTTTGGTGTATGGTATGATGCTCCAACCAACTGAACCCCTTGGCTAGTACTAATTTTATAACTTTTTAAGACACATTTAGTTTTCTTTGTTAAACACCAATGTTTTAATTGAGACAAAAGAGCATGGTATATAAAATATTAGGGAATAATTCTTAAGAAAATAGTAGAGAATGTGCTGATATAGATGCTCTGTTTTGTGTAATTGTTTGAAATTTAGCAATGTAGTGAAAATAGGATATACAAGGTCTGTCCAGAATGTATCCAACCACGTAATATGAAAAATAGAGACATTTATTGGAGAAGATACAGGAGACAAGAAACACTGTCCATAGGACAATGATGCCTCAGTCCCCCTCAAAGTAGTCATGTTGGGACCTCACACAGTTCTTCCGATCACCATCAGCTGCCCAGATATATTTTCTTAAATCTCTTCAACAGTCTGAAAACTTTTCCCTTTCAAAGGTGCTTTTAGTTTTGGGAGAAGCCAGAAGTCACAGGATGCCAAATTTGGGCTCTAGAGGGGCTGAGTCACCTGGGTGATTTGATGTTTTGTCAAAAAATTCTGCACAAGATGTAATGCATAAGTGAGCACATAGTAGTGATGAACCTGCCAATCACCAGTTACCCACAGCTGTGACCTTCTGAACCATCAGAATCGTTTCCACAAAGAAATGTTCAAACTTATTGCAAAATGTGATACAGATTAATTGCTCTACTTGCTCCATCATTTTGAAAGCTATGGTCACACAGTACACATGCTCATTTAACAGCAGCTACTGCCCCCACTGACTCATACAGTTAAGTCATCATTGTCCACACATGTTTATTCCAGTCCACTCTTCTTGGCTGCCAGGTTACATCAATGTTGTGCAAATCATTTTCATTATATTAACGATGGTTGAATTTTTTTCGGATAGACCTTGTATGTAAGAGACTTAGCAATGACATTTTAACCACAGAAAAGAGCATTAGTTAGTCTCTTATTCAGTCGTGAGTAATTCAGACCTGAGTAACTCATGGCTCACATGTAAGTGGAATCTGTGGAATGTTTAAAATCTCTCAAATGCTTGGAAGCTCTAATACAGCCATAAAAGTCTGAAGGCCTTTACCTCATTACGGGAGGTGAGAGGAAGATCCCAACCCATCAGATTAAGCTCTTCTACTGAAACCCCACTCAATTTAAGTGAAATGTCCTGGTCTTAAACCCTCACAAGAGGTAGACAGTACTAATGTGGGTCAGCAAAATTAAGTGTAAGAAAACATGAACTTCTGAGCGGCATTGCTCTCTAGTAGATAGAGGCATGGAAATCATAATTAAATGTCATGGTGGCATTTACTTTTCTTTCCCAAAATATCATATACACAAAGAAGTTGGCATTGGGAGAAAATGGGAAGGCTGATGGAAATATGAAGTTGCCTTGGGAAGCAAAGCTAGACAAACATGCTTCCATTAGAAAAATAACCAAAGAATAAGCGATTATGCTTCTACTTCAGCTGGACAAGGGTGTCCCCAACCCACCAGGGTTCTGTTGGGGAAGGTTTCTCTGGAGTCTGGACTGTGTGCTCTCAGGAGGGAAGGAGAGGATCATCTGTGACATTTACCTCTTCTTCACCAAATATTCTAAAAGCTGTGATGGTGCTGGAGTGGTATGTTAATCACAATACAGGAGTCAGTTCTTTGCCTCTACCCAGGTCTGAGAAAGAGCTAGAATATTATCCAAAGCTATTTTACTAATCCTTAATTCTCAAGGTAAAAAAAAATCACCTTTCTGAATTAGTGGAGCATACCTCAGGGAAACTTTCTGACACAAGCTACTATGGGACGTTCCAGAGAGAATGAGGAATTTGAGTGTAAAGAAAGACTATCGTCGTGGAGTATATGGAGTTCACGCACTGACTAGCCTACTCTTGTGGAAAAGCACAACCTTGGGAGAAAAGGTCTCTTTAGAACTTCTCATAATGCCGATCAGTTGATCTCACCATCTTCAGGAAGGTTCAATTGCATAAGAGAATTGAAAGGAAGAGAAATTTCCAAGACCAAATTATGTGTTCATAACATATATTTGAGATAAAATTTGTGGAAACTTTATATCCATTATCGAAAACCCAAGGGAAGTTTGATAGAGACTACCTTTATGTTTGGGACTAGTAGAAAGAACAAGCTCTGGATCTACCCCAGATATTTACGCCTTCGATCCCTTTGGGTGTCAGAACATGAGTTCAGATACAGGTAACTCATCCAGTTTATACTGACAAAGATTCTCTATTTCTAATCTTTAGCCAGGCTCTTCTGAGCTCTTTTTCAACTAGGCCTCAAATTTTGGGCTTCCATGTTCAGAGCTACACTTCCAGGTTTAACAAGAATCCTGTTCATTTTATTTAGCCTGGATATTTCGCCCTCAATATCTAATCAGTTTCCTTATCTTCCAGTGTCCCCAAAATGGCTTTTGAGCACCCTGACATGACTTCACCGAGAGTCCTATTACACCATTTTGGCCAGAAGAGCCACTTACTCCTGATATTCCTTAGTAATCTTCTACCCATCAAGTCCAGCCTTCTCCTTGGATGAAGATTCCTGCTTTTCCTTGGTATGTTCAGAAGTGAGCCCAGCTCTCTACTGAGGTTTCTTTTCCTGTTTCAATAGTTTTTCTAAATAGAATCTGTTTTTACTGCTTTACTGTCCAGCTCTGTTTTTTCTTTGACAATGCTACCTTTGAAATACTACCTTTGAAAGGACCACCTAGCTAATGAGAATGCTGCCCTACACTACATGTCATTCCTGGAGAATGGGCCTCGCAGATAACTCTGGTCTGGACCTGGCTAGGCACTCCAAATACTTGCTTCTCTGACAGGGCCCCATCAATGTTAATTAAATGCTGTGGTTCACCTGTCGAATTTTATGGCATGAAGTCATTATTTATTCGAGATCCAAGTAATCAAAAATATAGCCATGGTAAGTCTTCATCTATAGCTAGGTCTCTTATAAGCTTACCCAGCTCAGGCTACAGTAATAATCAACATGCATTTCAACAGTACATCTAGGCTATCACCAATTATATTTTAACAGGATCCTTTCCTTAGTGGTTAAAACTGTGAGACTTGAAGAAACACTACCATCGATTCTTCGGCTTTGGCTAAGGGTAATATGTTATTAATCTTTCTTATTGCCATCTTTTTAGCTGTCCCAATAAATAAATTGTGTCTATGTGTGTGTGTGCGTATGTGTGTGTGTGTGCATGTGTTTAAGAGAGAGAAAAACAGCCAGAGACAGAGTGGGAGAGAAGGAGAAAGAGACTGGGGCAGGCAGGCAGGTACATCTGTGTATATGTCTGCTGATGTGTATGTTGATGTGTCTGTACATCTGAAATCTATGTGGGAGATGAGATAAAGATGCATGGTTGAGGTAAACAATAAAATTTATGAAAAATTAAAATTTCAGAACTATAATAGCAGCTCCCTAACTGTAGATGTCATGTCTCTGACAATCCCTGAAGGAATTTATAGTGAAAAAACTAGAATAGAAATAGAAGTCAGAAATTAACCAATTAAGAAACTGTTATCACTTAGGATATGATCAATGATGATTAATGAAAGCAAGCAATAATTTGTTCTGTACTATTTTTTTTTGTTTACCACCTAAATCACTGCCAAAACTCCCTCTATTCACTGCAGCTTTAACATGGTATATACACAGCTGTTGGGTTAAATTGAGGATTATGTACAAGCTAATGTAATTTTATAAAGTCATAATCCATCCTGACCGGTGTGGCTCAGTGGATTGAGTGCTGACCTGTGAACCAAAAGGTTGCCGGTTCTATTCTCAGTCAGGGAACATGCCTGCCTTGTGGGCCTGGACCCCTGTTGGGGGCGTGGGAGGGGCAACTGATCCATGTACCTCTCTCACACTGTTTTTCTCCTCTCCCTCCCTTCCCCTCTCTCTAAAAATAAATTAATAAAATCTTTTTTTTTAAAGTCATAATCCATGAAGTCCAAGCTGAGATTAATAGTTCAGTCAGAACATAACCAAGAAGATAATTTCAAAATAATTTAAGCTCTTCAACCCTGATCCGTGTGGCTCAGTTGTTTGGGCATCATCTCGCAAAACGAAATGTTGCTGGTTAGAGTCTTAGTCAGGGCTCATGCTTGAGTTTTGGGTTTGGTCCCCAGTCGGGGTGCATACAAGTAGCAATGATTGGCGTTTCTCTCTCTTATTGAGGTTTTGCTCCCTCTGTTTGTCCCTCCCTGCACCTCTCTCTAAAAATAAATAAAATATTAAAAAATAACAATAATTTAAGCTCTTCACATGTATTTCTTAAACTCCACTAAGGATACATATTTTTATTTTAATGCTTAAAATTCTTCTCTCACTCAACAGCTTCTCACTTCTGTACCATTCCTTCCATAATTCCTCTGAAAAATTTGCATGAAAGTCTTAATCCTCAAACTAATCTAGCACTTAAATTTTTCTTTCAGCCCACATTCCTTTTTCTAATAGTTCATCATGAAAGCCCCAAAGATAAGTGGAACAAGACAGGACCTTTTTTGGAAATCTAAAGGATAAAGTCAAAATTTATTTTAGTAGATAAGGGGAAAGAGAAAGGTCAGTATCATTTATTGTTTAATTCATTTCCCATATCACATTGAGAAGACTTTTTGTTTCTTTATCCAAATGCTAATTCCTTTCTGACTTGGTGTCATAGAGACGCTGACATCTACATACCAGTCCCTCTCTCCCTGTCTCCCTTTTCCCACAGCCCTAGTTCATCTCCATCAGCCCTTGTTTTGTACATGAACCAGCTCACTCATGCCCTTCTAAGGGCCAAGTTTTCTTCCTTTTAACATTCTTTATCTTTTCTAAGCTTTAACTGCAAAAGAAAGTGTACTTTCTCTCCTACTTGATTTTCTTCCTTTTTCTATTTCTAACTCTCTTTATCAATAAGAGTGATTTGAAAAATCACATACTATAACATCCTAAACTGGGTAACTGACACAAATGTATATATAAGTAACTTAACAAATTCTCATATTTTACCCAGAGAAGAACTCTCTATTGGGAAATGACTACTATATTGCCAGGTATGCCTTAGTTGATACAAGTAAACTCTTCACCGAGAACATGTTTTGTTCAAGGCATTATCACACTACTTGAACTTGGTTTGTAAAATTTGCTCTGTTTCTTTTGCTCAATGATTGCATATACCCCCTTTCAGCTTTACTGCAACAGCTGCCTCAACATCCTGTTCACAGTGGTGTCGGGTTGCAGTAAGGATCACTGAAATGCCAGAAGACTGGCCGTGGTCCAGGATCTTGGTAGGGGTGATAGAATCTGGTTGTTTTAGATAAAGTACGGCTTCAATAGATGGTGATAAAATATACTAAGAACAAGATATAGTCATAAGGACAGATGAAATCTCACAAATATGTAACAGGTCACAATCTGCCACTGTTCTTTAAACCTGTACTTTAGTTAGGAATCTGCAGCCAGTATCCCAAACTACTCTACCTTCGAGTTCAGCCAATTTTGATCAACTGTTTCAGTTAGTACATAATTTCACAATATGTTCTGTCTAGGCATGTATGTAGTAATAAAAGCCTTAATTACAATCTGGCCGATATAAATGTTCGATACATGAAATATATCTGTATATCCAATGAGTGCTACATTAACCCTTCAAAGTTGTTGTTCAGTGCTTAACTAAATAGCCTGAACTGGTTTTTGCATGATTGTTACCATGCTTTATGTCACATGTCCCTAAAAAATGAACCAAAACACATTGGACTCTGCACAATGCCTGCCTGATCCAAGGAATACCTGGTCTAGCAACTTCTAAGAACTCTGCCAGTTAGAAAAGCTGTAGTTTGGATATAGTATAACCGTGATCATACGACTCCTATATATTTTTCTTATTATTGTTACTCTGTAAACAGCTGTCCCAACTTTTCTCCCAGCCCACCCCCTGCTCTGTCAATCCCCACACTGTTTTCCATGTCCATGTGTCATTCATACATGTTCTTTGACTAGTCCTGTCCCCTTCCTTCCACCACTGTCTGCCTCCCCTTCCCCTCTGGCAGTTTTTAGTCTGTTCCATGTTTCTGTGCCTCTGGTTCTATTTTGCTCATTAGTTTATTTTGTTCATTAGATTCCTCTTACAACCGAGATCATATGGTATTTGTCTTTCACCGATTAGCTTATTTCACTTACCATAATAGCCTCCAGTTCCAACTTTGCTGTTGCAAAAGGTAGGGATTCCTTCTTTATTTCTGCTGTGTAGTATTCCATTGTGTAAATGTACCACAGTTTTTTGATCCATTCATTTACTAATGGACACTCAGGCTGTTTCCAGCACTTGGCTATTGTACATAGCACTGCTATGAACATAGGGGTCCATAAGTTCTTTTGAATTCATCTTGTGGGCTTCTTAGGGTATATTCCCAGCAGCAGAATCACTGGGTCAAAAGGCAGTTCCATTTTTAACTTTTTGAGGAAATTCCATACTGTTTTCCACAGTGGCTACACCAGTCTGCATTCCCATCAACAGTGCACTAGGGTTCCCTTTTCTCCACATCCTTGTCAGCACTTGTTGTTTGTTGATTTATTAATGATGGCCATTCTGACAGGTGTGAGGTGATATCTCATTGTGGTTTTAATATGCATCTCTCTGATGGCTAGTGATGCTGGGCATTTTTTCACATGCCTGGACCATCTGTATGCTATTTTTTAGAGAATTTATGTATAGTTAGTATATAATATTGTATTAGCTAAATTAGTTTCAGGTGTACAATATAGCTATGTGACATTTTTATACCTTACAATGTGATCACCCCACTAATTCTAGTAATCCTTTGTTATTGTGCAAACTTATTACAATATTATTGACTATATTTCCCTTCACCTTTTTCACCCATCCTTTCATTCCCCTCCCTTCTGGCAGCTATCTCCTTTATTCATTTATCTATCATTGGACACCTACTTTGCTTCCATATCTTGGCTATTATAAATAATATTGCAATCAGCATAGGGGTTCATATATCTTTTTGAATTACTGTTTTCATTTTCTTTGGACAAGTACCCGCAAGGGAATTTCTGGGTCATATGGTAGATCTATTTTGGTTTCTTGAGGACTCTCCGTATTGTTTTCCATAGTGGCTGTATGAATTTGCAGTTCGACCAAGGGTTCCTTTTTCTCGAATCCTCACCAACACATGTGTTGACTTTTCGATTACACTTATTCCAACTGGTGTGAGGAGGTATCTCACTGTGGTTTTGACTTACATTCCCCGATGATTAGTGATGTTGAGCATCTTCGCCTATGTTAGTTGGCTATCTGTATATCTTCTTTGGAGAAATGTCTTTTCATGTCCTCAGCCTCTTTTTTGATCAGGTTGTATATTTTTTTTGGTTATTGAGTTGTGTGAGTTTCTTCTATATTTTGGATATCAACACCTTATCAGATATATCACTTGTGAATATATCCTCTCATTCAGTAGGTTTTCTTTTTGTTTTGTTGATGGTTTCCTTCATTGTGCAGAAACTTTTTAGTTTGATGAAGTCCATTTGTTTATTTTTGCTTTTGTTTCCCTTGCTCAAGGGGATATATTCAGTAAATATTACTCGACCGATGGCAAATAGTTTACTACCTATGCTATCTTCTAGGAGTTTTCTGGTTTCAGGCCTTACATTTAAGTCTTCAATCAATTTTGGGAATGTATTTATTTATTCACTTAGTTATTTAAGATTTTATTTATTTTTAGAGAGGGTGGTGGGAGGGAGAAAGAGAAGGAGAGAAGCATTGATGTGAGAGCGAAACATCAATCAGTTACCTCTCGCATGTGCCCAGACTGAGGACTGAACCCACAACCCGAGCATATTCCCTGGCTGGGAATTGAACTTGTGACCTCTGCCTTTCAGGAGAATGCCCAAGCAACTGAGTCACACTGGCCATGGTTTAAATTTATTTTTGTATGTGATTAACATATTGATCCAGTTTTATTTTTTTGCATTTATCTCCCCAGTTTCCCGAACATTGCTCTTTGAAGAGACTGTTATTTCTCCACAGACTCTTCTTGCCTACTTTTTCAAAGATCAGTTGACCATATAAGTGAAGGTCTATTTCTGAGCTTTCTATGATGTTCGATTGACCTATGTGTCGGTTTTTGTGCAGGTACCATGCTGTTCTGATATGACTCCCTTTTTTGAGAATGTGAATTCCACAAAGAGGCTGCAACAATAGAAGCTGACCTTGATGCAATGAGTAATGAAAACAAAGCATTAGGGAGTTAGGACCACACAGTCAAAGTTCAAATAAAGACTGTCATTTGCTAAGGCTTCAGGTAGAAAAGAATAAGAAGGCAGCTACATGTTGAGATTCCTTGACTGGGGTTCTTAGTCATTACAGTTTATACCCACCAAAAGACGGTTTGTGAATTTTATGTCACAAAGCACATTGATCATGGCATCATCTGTGATGTTAATGTAAGAAAAAATTTTTTCCAAATAATAAATCTTTTTAAAATGAAATATTTAGCCCTGGCTGGTGTGGCTCAGTGGATTGAGTGTCAGCCTGCGAACCAAAGGGTCACTGGTTCGATTCCCAATCAGGACACCTCTCTGGGCTGTGGACCGGGCTCCCAGCAGGGGGCGTGTGAGAGGCAACAACACATTGATGTTTCTCTCTCTCCCTCTCTCTAAAAATAGATAAATAAAATCTTTTAAAAAATAAAATGAAATATTTACATTTTATTTGCAAATGTTTGTGGTAAATATACATAATCTAAATGTTACTATTTTAACCATTTTAAGCATACAATTCAGTAGCATTAAATACATTCAAAATGTTGTACAAGCTAAAGAAAGGAACAGGACAGAGCTGGTAAGTTGGTTTGAATAATTTCCTGCCCATAATTTTTATTGTTTTACAACTAATGATTTTGCTCTTAGGCAAAATTTAAACCTGCCACCTTGAAAAAAATACTAGTGATAAATAAGTCACTTATGTTCTTTGACCCATGACTTGTTCTTATGAAACCAAAAATTAAATTTATTTTTGAGTCTAAGGCTATCCTAGAAAATATTGTTCTAAATCAAAATTATTCTTTATATATATCTTAACTACATATAAATGCACATATGTATAGTCATTTAGGAAAATTAATTTAAACTCAAAATTTTTGTACTTTTACCAATAAGCTTTTAATTTCTTTAAATCAAGTATTTTTTAATTGTTTGATTATAGGGCACCTTTTCAAACAACCACAGTTTGGGAATTTGAGATTTCTGATCATTTTAATTTTAAAAACTAGGTCTTTATGAATCATAGTGTTAGGAGTCTCTTACGCAAGAATAAGTCCTGAATCTATAAAATAAAGATAATTTCATGTATTGAAAAAGAATTGCTAACATTTATACATATTCAAATTTTAGTGTCTATTCACTACCTCTTAGCCTAGTGGAGTGACACCGAGGCATGTACAGTTTGGAGGTCATCTTTAAAAAAATAATACAAATATAAAATTTCATATAAAAATCAGTATTTATTAAATGAAAAAGAGCCACAAGTTTAGATTTTTTAAAGTGACCAAAGCCACAAATATTATAAAATCCAAAAAGATGAGCTAATATTTTTATTGATTAGTTGGATCCAGCTCTGAATTATTCTTTTTTAACTATATTTTTGGATATATATGCTTTTGATTGACTTTTCACATGCTGATAATTTTGTAACATCATATCTATAGAAAAGATAGAGAGAAAATTCATTCTCTTTTCAAATGGTTAACCAAAATTTGTTTTTTATATTAGTACTGTTGACAGATACCTTGCAGCTTCGTAATACTTCATTGTTAATATTATGTAAACATTTAGGACTTTTGTAAAATTTGAGAAAAACTCTATCAAGCTTATGATTTCATAAACGAGCTGTATGATATCAAGTTCACATTTTCTCGTGCAGTTTCTAGTCCTAAATGCTCTATATGCTGGCAATATTTATTAACTACTTTGTTGTTGCTGTTCATATAAATTGTGTTTTTCTTCATTATTCCTCATATCAATTTTTAAAGTTCCTATTTAAAAATTTATGGATTCTCATACTTTTTCAATGTTGTTGCATATTCATTCTCCATATTTTCTTTGATATCCTGATTCTTTTCCTTATCCTTATGATTTAGACCATCATTTTTTTTATTGCATGATAATAGGCCATTGGTATTTTTAAATTTCTTCCATTTTTCTTTTTTGCTGGTTACATTTTTTTTTGGCCTCAATTAGGAGACTTCCTGACAATCATATTTGAATTTTGGTGGGATCAATAATTCTGAAAAAAGGAAACACAATTAATCTGAATGAATTGGAAATGCTTATTTTTTAAATAGTCACTACATTATATTATATTGAACTATATAATTACATAATTAAATCACTCTAATACTACACACATTGACTTAATGATGGATTTGGACTTTTGTCCCTATAACTACTATCACTTCAGGTCATTTCACTGAGTCAGTAGGTATTTGTATCCTGCTTAGGTTGTAAAAGCCAGACTTCTTCAGTTCATGATACAGCAGATATGCTAAGATACAATCTAGTATGTGGGAAAGCATAAAATGTGTGAAACTAATTGCTTATAGTATGCCTAAAATTTGACACCCTAAGAACATAAGAATTCTGATACATACCATTTTGTTCAATTTCCTTATTGAAAAGATATACATTATTTATAATTCTGTATGTTGTATTACCAAGTATGTTCCTGATAAGGGAGACTTCTTTTATTTAACAAGGCATTGATAAGAACTGAATCTTTTGCTCACAATTTTAAACACCAAATGTTTGAAAGAAGTTTTCACATATTAATTTTTTGTTTTACACATTTAAGCTTCCCCCCGTCCTTTTGGAGCCATGTACTTCTGCGCTGGTTGCTGTAGGATACATTCATACAGTGACATAGGAATGACCCTGCACCTTTGTATCCTGGGACTGTGTGAGTCAGTCGAGTGGGTGCAAAATGATTCCTGGAAGCCATCCCTACACCTGGTGTTAGCAATAAGTTAACTGTACTTACAAGTGACTACAAATACATAAATATATCCTTCTAAATTCACACTAAGTGCACATATGTTGAATTCAAATTCCTGTTGATTCCCCAAATTGCTCATAACTCCAAAGCCCCTTTACACACACACATACACACACACACACACACACACAGTGACCAAGAAAACACTGAAGTTTAAATAGATATGTCTTATCCAAGTACACTTAAAAACATCATTTTATGCAAATTTTAAAAATATGACCATATGTAGTGGGTTGAATGGTGTTCTCCAAACAACACATCCATATCTGGGCCCCCAAACCTGTGAAACCTTATCTGGAGAAAAGAGTCTTGCAGATGTGATTAAGGATCTTGAGACAAGCTCATTCTGGAGTACCCAGGGGGTCCTAAATCAAATGACCAGCATCCTTCTATGAGAAGGGACGACATAATCACAGAAGAGAAGACCTTGGGAAGACAGAGGTAGAGGCCAGAGTGGGGCAGCCACATACGGTGCTTGCAGCCCCTACAAGCTGAGGGAGGCAATGAAGTGCTCTTCTCTAGCGGCTCCAGGGGAGTCAGCCTGCCAACAGCTCGATTTCAGGCTTCTGGCCTTCGGGAGTCCGAGACAATCAAGTTCTCTCATTTTCAGATACCAAGTTTTTGCTATGGCACACCACATGATCACTAAAGCTCTTTCCAGGGACTTATAAGAGGTCCAGGCAAGACAATAGATTTCCTCTGCCTTGAACAAAAGTAGGATAGCCAGAATTCTGTGTGTAACTTTATATTTTGAAATAATTTCAAAGTTATCTCTCATTCGGACTCTCCATTGTTAATATTGGATTTTAATACATATATGTACATATCAATTTAAGAATAGTTACATACATAAAGCCTGGCTCTGCCCCAAATACTTCAGCATGTATTTATTTCCAGAGGGGAAAAGAAGATCACTTCTGTATGTCTACACTACAATTATGAAAATCAGAAAATTAACAGTGATTCAATACCATTATCTAAAAATCTTTTTTTTAATTTTTCCATTGTCCCAATAATGTCTTTAAAGCAAAAAAATAAAAACCAGTTCATAATATAATAAAAGATTATGTGTTTACATGTTAGTTTTCATGTCTTCATCTTTTTTAATATGGAACAATTCCTCTGCCATTTTTTTCTTACATGTGTTTGATAACTTTTTATGACTACAGGTCAGTCATTTTGTGTAATATCTTCAATTTGGGCTTGTTTGGTGTTGCCCCATGATCAGATTCAGGTTCTACATATTTGGCAAGAATACTACAAAAGTAATGCTGGGTTCTTCCAAAGCATCGTGTCAAAAAGCACATGATATTGATTTGCCTCAATTTTATTGATATTAATCATGTGTTTAGGTAGCTTCTGACAGATTTCTTCATTGTAAAATTACTACATTTCTCTTTTCCCCAATAAATATTTGGGGAAAGATACTTTGAGACTACTTAAATGTCTTGTTTCTCATCGCACTTGTACCCACTGGTTCTAGTTTCCTTTGAAGGCTTTTGCCTGATCTGATTGTTGCCAAAAGGTTACTTACAAACTCCATTGATCCTTTGATATTTAATAGTTGACATTCTACTTAAAAATTTTTCTTCCTCTGTCATTTCTCTCTCTCAGATTTGGCTAGTGGTATTCCCTTTAAACTGATTCGTAAGGACACCTTAAACTTTTTATGGTGTCTAATAAGAAAGGCATGAGATGTATCAGTGTGGCTTAATAAAAATATGTATTTCGTCTTTGTACCAAGTTCCTGACACAGAAGTCCTAAAACCTTTGGATTTCTTAAGTGATAGGGATATCTTTTGTTAGTCATAATAAGCCTCATTTAATTATATCTGACTTTTGCTAATGAGGTGACTTAGCTAGCCCCTAGATTGGATTGGGCTAATCATCAGAAAACCCCAAACTCATGGAAGCAGGGAGGGGTCAGACATTTGAGTTCAGTAACAAAGGGCTAATGATATAATCAGCCATGGCTATGTAATGAAATCTCAATTAAAAAAAAAAAAACTTAAAAGAGGATTTGAAGAGCTTCCAAGTTGGTGAACACATTAAGGTGCTGGGAGAATGTCGTGCCCTGAGAAGGCATGGAAGCTCCCCACCACTCCCAGCTATGGATCTCTTCCACATGGATGTTCTTGTGTTGTGTCCCTTATAATAAGCATTAAATGTAAATAAACTGTTTTCCTGAGCTCTGCCAGTCATTCTAACTGTGTGACTAACAAAGTATTGAACCTTGTGGGGTGCAGGTGGGGAACTGTAAGAATCACACAGTTTGTAACCATGTCAGAGAGAAGTGCAGATAGCCCAGGGACTCAGGACTGGTGCCAGCAGCTGAAGTGAGGGGAGTCTTGCTGGGCCTGAGCCTTTAAATCTCCAGTGTCAGACATGAATGGAATTGAGTTGTAAGAAACTCAGTAGGTATCAGAGAACTGTAGAATTGCCTGGTGTCAGAAAGACCTCAGATTTGGGATGGTCCCATCTCCCTGAGGCTGGACACACAAAATTAGTTTATATTCTTTTAATACAACAATAAGTACTTTTAATAAAAAAAGAGATCTAGGATGAAAATAGCCTCAACAACCCTGAACTGTAAAGGGGAAGCTAGGAGGAAGAACAAAAGTTAGACAGTAGGCAGTTTTACCTTTTACACCTAATCCTGAGCCTAATGTTCCCTCTGCTGTTCTCAACATCTGCCGATCTCCCTAGTCTCGCTAAATTGTTATGGAAAATTAGATGACACACTCAGAGTTTACAGCTGGACTTCATCAGTTACAAGGATGCAAAAATGAGATACACACACAAGTTCAATGTGACTGTTGAGCATACAAACCTCAGCTCCTTAACTGGACTCACCAGAGGTGCATATTATGTTTAAAAAAAAAAGAGTCAAGGTGTTTTCTTTAGGTACCAAATTTATATTCCAAACAAATTCAAGGTATTTTCTTTAGATACATTAATTCATAAAGTAAGCTGATCACGGCATTAATGCTAATTTCCGATAGGTTAGCAAAGTTGGGGAGCTATTTAAAAGAGTGCTGACAGTGCATTTTAAAAGTGGCCACAGTGTGTTTGTCCAGGGAAAATAAAACACAAGGATTTTATCAGTTTGTTAAGCTCATAACTACTAAGTCTCTCCAGAAGGTATCCAGCCATGTAACATCAAAAACAGAGACATTTATTGAACAAGACACAAGATACAAGATACAAGAAACATTGTACATAGGACAATGATGCCCCAGTCCCCTTCAAAGTAGGCACCTTGGGACCTCACACAGTTCTCCCAGTCGGCATCTGCTGCCCTGTAGTATTTTCCTGAATCACATCAACAGTCTGAAATCTCTTCCCTTTCAAAGGTGATTTTAGTTTTGGGAGAAGCCAGAAGTCACAGTACCCCAAGTCTTGGTGGGGGAGGGGGGCTCAGTCACCTGGCTGATTTGATATTTTGCCAAAAAACTCTTTGAGTATGCATGAACGGGTGCATTTTCATGATGAAGCTGCCAACCACCAGCTGCCCATAGCTGCAGTCTTCTGAATCATCCAAATAGTTTCCACAGAGGAATGTTCAAGCTTAATGCAAAATTTGAAGCAGATTCATTGCTCTGTTTGCTCAGTCGTTTTGCATGTCACAGCCACACAGTACACATGCTCACTCAACAGCATCTACTGCTCCCACTGACTAGTACAGTGAAGTCGTCATTGTTCACACATGCACATTCCAGTCCACTCTCCTTGGTTGCCAGGCTACATCAATGTTGTGCATTCTTGTTATATTAACAATGACTGGACTTCTTCCAGACAGACTTCATATACATAACTATGTAGTTTGGACTATTATGGAGATTAATTTCTTCTCAAGAGAAAAGAAGTGAGGTTGTCTTGTAATGAACAAGACATTATAAAAAAACAGAGCTACTTGTAACGGTAAAATTACTGTGGTAGTTATTAAGGCATAATGGCCTCTAGGGAAAGTGTCCTGGAATGATGTGAGTTTCCCAGATAATTCCTAAATCTCCTTCTCCCAGAGTGATAGCCATACCCTTGCTTGGTTATAGATTTATAAACCTATTAAGTTAACAGAAGATTAAATAATGCCACTTTAGTTGATCAAAGTTAAGGATATCTTATTGGTTGATATAATCTCCTTTCTTCCACCCTGCTCCATCCATACTAGTTTCTTGTGGTTCTCATAACACACCAGGCATGCCTTTCCCTCAGAAATTTTTACTGTTTCTTTCTTCTACTAAGAAGATTCTTCCCTATGATGTCTGCCTATATTAGTCAGCTTGGGCTGTTATAACAAAATACCATAGGCTGGGTATCTTAAACAATAGACATTCAATTGTTACAGTTATGGAGGCTGGAAAGCCCAAGATTACATGTCAGCACATTTGGTTTCTGGTGAGAGCTCTCTTTGTGGTGTGCAGACAGCTACCTTCTTGCTGTGTCCTCACATGGTGGAGAGAGGGGGGCTCTGGTCTCTTCCTCTTCCTATAAGGGCATTAATCCTATCATGGGCTTTACCCTCATGACCTCATCTAATAATTACCTCCCAAAACCCTACCACCACATTCCATTACATTTGGAATTAGAGCTTCAACATAGGAATTTTAAGGGGACACAAACACTCAGTCTATAGTACAACTTCTAAGGAGGTTCTAACTATTCCAACTGAGGTTCCTGCTTCCTTTTCCTTGAATTCTGATTGTCCACCTTTTCATATGACCTTTTGTTTATCCCTTCCTAACTCCACTTGGTTAATGGGTAAAAGACCAGCAGGATGCAGACTGAAAGCTTAGGACTAGTGGAAGTATAGTAGGCGGTTAGACAGGCATGAACAGAACAAGGATGATAGGCCAAGTGCAGAAGGTCACCAGGGTAGAAAGCCCTACGTACTTAGCAATGGGCAAAACTGGGAAAACCTTGCTCCCAGGGTGACCTTTCCTCCTATAGTATGTTGCTGGTCATTTGATTTAAAGCACCTGACTATTAATATCCCTGGTCATGCAGCTTGGCCCCTCCCCTGACCATTCATCCCCTAGCATGTCCCTAGTTATGTGGTAGAACCCTTGGAGGAAAAACAAGGAGCCAAGAATGGCCTCATACAACTCCCATGAAGGCCCTTATATGACCACTCCCTTAAGCATTAACCCCTAGGGACAGCATCTAGGGCTCAGCAGTGTTTCAGCGCCAGGTCCAGAAAAGCAGCAAAATTAGGCAAATGACACCATGGCTGACATCAAGACCAACTGCACTGATTAATGATCCCCTGCCATGACTTTGACCAATCAGTAGAGAAAAGGATACACCTTTTGTTAATGAATATTCTATTAAGATCTTCCCCTGAGACCCCCAGGTAAATACCTTAGAGATGTGGGACCCATTGTGCCTCTCCCTTCCAGAAGCACTCCTGGCCTTTCCCCTCTCCCTCTTATACCTCCCAGGTGACCTTTACTTTCCTCTCTCCTAAGCTCCAAGGGCCCTTCTTTTGCCTCTTTGACTTGTTTCCTGAGCCATTTCCTCTACAGATCACTTCTTCTACTTCTGTGACTTTCTAAATAAACTTTCTCTTACAGTTTGAGTCTTGGTTCTGAAATCTTTCTTAACCAGAACTCAAGTGCCGAGGTTGCTGAACTGAGGTCTGATATGATTCCACCAGTCTAACAACTGTTTCCGTTCTACCACCAACAGAAAGGAAGGGGTAAATATTTCAGTTCCTTTCCCTCAGCATTTTCAGTTTTTAATTCTATGAGCTTCAAGCATACTTCACAGATATTACTGAAAGTAAACTTATATAGCTTGCTCAATGAGCTCTTTCTAGAAATTTTAATGGGAAATTCTATCTCCTGTGAATTTCACCAAATCACTGATATATAGTTTAATAATATCTTCTAAGGATTCCATCTTTAAAGCAGAGATGTACTTCTTAAAAAAATTGTTTTGCTATGTTTTAATGTATATTAATAGATTTTGATTAAAACTTAAAAAAATAAAATTAATTATAAAAATCAATTTACACTATTGTACATTTATTCTAAAATATGCATTTAGAAGACTTTTCGGTCATTAATTTTGAAATTTAATACCTGCTCAATATGTCTAAAAATCTAAATCCAACATAATTTATTTACATAACCTGCCTTTCATTATAATTTTTTTTTAGAGAATTAAAAAACAATGTTTTGTTCTAAAATTACTGTATGAATTTCCATATTATTTGTATAAATACTTCTGCTTATATAATTTTGTCATTAATCATGGCATGCTTTGTTTGAATCAATTATGGAGTAATCATTTACCACATTCTCACATTCTTCTATAACTACCTGGTTTATTGAGCCCCATATCCTCAGCCACTCCACTGTTAGGTAAAATTTCTTCTTATCAAGGAAGTCTCATAACTGAGTCAATAAGAATTCCAAAAATCTCTTAACAAAAGCAAACAATAACCTCCTCCAGTTAAGGCTTGTATTCAAATGTAAACCCAGACTAGGGATTCACAATCTATAACTCAAATAAATAACAATTTTAAGAAAAACAAGTGCAGAAGTACAGCTTGGAAAAATAAAAAGTTCCATTATTATGGTTAAACCAACAAAGAACACTGAAACAGAGTTATGTTCTTCTTGTGTCTTTACATATTTTGTTCAAAAGAAGATAATTGGATAAAACTCCTACTGACTCTGAAAAGGTTTACACTAACTAGTGTAATGTTATTAAACTTGAAAAGGGAAAGGATTCTCTAAGTTCACAAGTTAATGATTCCCTGAGAGTCAAACTGGTTACTAACTCTTAGATGATTTAATTAAGAAGCATATTTCTAGGTGCACTAACATTTCTTGGGTCTGAGCTTAGCTGGGCAGTGAACACCAGGAGTAGCCAGAACCTGGATTTCTGATAAATCACCAAGGTCAACAAGTCAGGTACAGGCTCATCTACAATTATTAAAAAATGGAAAAGCCTAGTTCAGGAGACAGAACAGTGTTTAGTATTAAGCAATAGAACATACAGTACTCTTATATTGCGTGGTAGGCTGTCTGCAAGAGAGCTACTAATGATACTCATCTCCTGGTATTCATACCCTTGTATATTCTCCTCCCACATTGAATCAGAGCCGCTCTGTGTGCAACCAGGGAACAGTGAGGATTAGAGGGTGTGACTTCTGACATGAGTTCATAATGGGCTCCAGGGCTTCTGCTTTGCTGTTGGATTGCCTGTGCTGAAGGAAGCCAACCACTCTGCAGTAGGGGCACTCAAGTGGCTGTATGGAAAGGTCCTTGTGGAGAGAAACGGAGGCTTGCTGCCAAAAGTTGGTATCAGTTTACCATCCACGTGAAAGAGCCTTCTTGGAAGCAGGTCTTCTAACCCCGGGCAAGTCTTCAGATGACTCCAGCCCATGCCGACATCTCTACTGCAACCTCGGGAGGCCTTGTGCCGCAACTATTGTCCAGCCAAGCAGCTCCTGAATTCACGACACAGAAATTATTGAGATAATAAATGCTTATTGGTATTTTAAGTCACTAAGTTTTAATTTGTTTTAAAGCAATAGATAAATAATGTACATTGCAGTCATTATTGAGACAGTAAAAAGGCAGACAGAAAAATAAGAGTAGATCAGTGACATTCAATATTTAAAGCACAATTGTTACTATGAGTGACTCAGATCTGTGGCTCAGGGTCAAAGTTACATTATCAGCAAGAGTTTTGAGGGAAAAAAAATGCCTAAAATACATCCTATGGAAAATGTTGTGTTTCAACCAAGGTACTAGAAGGGGAGAGAGATTACAAATGAGAGACTAGTATAGTCCAATTGATGGAGAGGAAGAAATCTAAGGCTCTGAACTGTAACTGTAAGAATTTTTCTAATATGCATATAGTATAAATATGAATACAAATTATTCCTCTTGCTTTTTCAGATGGAACTGCAATGTGATTTATGTGAGTCATGATCTTATTTGTACTGACCCCTTATTTGTCCTGAATTTGGGCTTTTTTTCTAAGAGGTTATATTTAGCCATTGTAAAACAGGGGTTATTTTAAAGTTACGATTTCTTGATCTACAAATTTTTTAAAATTTACAGTAATTCTAAAAGTGTACTTAATGATTTTTCATTCTGCTGTGTTTATAAAATATGAGTACTTTTTAAAACAACTTCATCTTGTGTTTTAAAATTAAAGAAAATTACAATAAGTATTCCTCAAAGGTTATTACTTTCTGAACTTCCTAGGAACTGCTAACCAGTTTGCACCCTCTAGAAAATCAATGGGATTTTTTAAATACTACTCATCCTGTGCTGGATTTTAACTCACTCAGTAGTGCACTGCTCTTCACTTAGCTGTTAAGAGAGAATAAATAAACCATCCACAAAATACACTCATTTCTGACAATCCCGAGGAATAGGAGATTTATAAAGAATAGTACTTTTAATGGTGGCTTGTTTGTGAAGAAAATAGCTTTGGAAGGAGCTTTCCCACACAGACATTTGCCAGCCTTGCAAGAACACAGGCCTGGGTATGGACATCAGCAGGGAATTAGTACATGGGTAAAACCGGGACATTTACACTAATTAGGCTTTGGAGTAAGGAAAGAGTGACACAGAGTTGTATTAATTCAAGAGCAAGGGACTTTCATTCCTGCCTACCTCTTCAGACTGGCACTTAAGGGAGTGATATTCTTTAAAAATGCCATGGAATATAGACTAAGTTACTTACACTCTCCCTCCTTCTCTCCCTCCCTCCCCCGCTTCCTTCCATCTATCTATGTCTTTATTTATCTATTATTTTTGTCTCTCCTAACCTGAATTTGAAAACTTCCTCCTTGATTTCTGTCAAAAAATATTTAAAAGTCTTTCGAAACATATTTGGAGTTTCTGGGTGTCATTAATTGATTGCTTACCCCATGTTAGGTATTATGCTAAGCATTTCATCTAATGTACCCGAGTATGCATTGATATTATTACCCTCACTCAACAGGGAAGATAGGAACTTGGAGGAGAGAGCAAATAAATGACTTGCTAGAGCCACCCTGACACTAACAGATAGAACTGGGATGGCTCCCCAGCTCTGCCCAGCTCCAGTGCCCATGATTTTAATTACTACAGTATATTGAGGGAAAATATAGCTAACATTATAGTAGTGCTTACAAATATCAGGCTTTCTTCTAAGACCTTTACATATATCTACTCTATTAATCCTCACAACAACCCTATGAGTTAGGAAACACTATCATCCACATTTTACAGATAAGTAAACTGAGGCAAGGAGAGGTTTGGAGAAGGAGTTATAAAGAAGGCATTTGATCCCATTGTCCAACTCCTAAACACATACTTCTAATGGATACACCAACAATATTTTTTAAGCACATATATTTTGAAAATATAACAATATAAAAAGTTTTAAGAAAAATGAGTCAAAACATATCTTTAATATTGTCATAACATTAAAAGCAATGTTATATCTAATCAACAACTCTGAATAAGGATAAGATTTTGGAAACATTTTAATTATTTAATGATCCAAAAGCAACCTTTCAAAATTACATTATATTTTAATTCATTTAAAACCATTGCAAAGATCGGCTTTCGAAACTTATAGTTTTTACTGTACAAATAAAAAGTTGAGTTAAAACTGATCTTTTTAAATTTCACTTGTCTAAGGATTAATCACCTTTAAAGGTCTGTATGCTATCAGGAGTAGATGAGAATGTAAATTAATTCTAACAAATTTTTGAGAAAATGGAAATTAAGTGGTTAATAGCTGATGACCTTTTTGCAGAGTATAAGGAAACAAAAAGGAAATTATGACTAATTCATATGTAAATGAAATGAACTGAAAAAGAAGGTATACATGTGTCCAAATCTGGGCTAAAAGTCAAGTTTATATGGAAGATATATGGAAATTCCATTTTCCTGTTGATGAACCAAGTAATTAATGATCTTGATTTTAAAACTGATGTTTCCATCCCAAATTTATCTATTCAGTTGAAAATACAGTTTAAATATTTTCATAAGAATATGTTCATGATAAAGTACCACTTATTCAATATTTATCATCAAATTGCATTTATTAACATAGCTATCTCTAAGCATTTATAATGAAGATGGCTAAGACTCAAGCTTACTATTAAGAAAAGAATGTATGTTTGTACAATTCTAAAAACCAAGTTGTATATGAGTGTGTGTTCATAATGGAGACTGGCAAGGGAAGGTAGGAGGAGAAAAGAGAGATACAGTTTCTATTAGAAGTAAGTTTATATCAGTCATTAAGATTTTGAGACAAGTTAAGATTTTCTTTAATAATTCAATGAGTTTTGAGTTTAAAGCTTCGAGTTTTAAATGAATGAGAGGAAGCAGCCATAGGAATAAATAACAAAAAGAAAAAGAAAACTAAGAAAAGACAGCTCTAAAATTGTGGGCATACATAGGCCACCATGGACTCTTTTTCTGCCACATTATACTACACAACTTTATTTTTTTTTAAGATTTTATTTATTTTATTTTTAGACAGAGGGGAAGGGAGGGAGAAAGATGGAGAAAAAAACATCAATGTGTGGTTGCCTCTCATGCACCCCCTACTGGGGACCTGGTCTGCAACCCAGGCATGTGCCCTGACTGGGGAATTGAACCAGTGACTCTTTGGTTTGCAGGCTGATGCTCAATCTACTGACCTACACCAGCCAGGGTTATACAACACAACTTTAAAGTAGAAAGCACTGTGAGAGGGAGAGAGAAAGAAAGCAGTTCCTTCCACGCAGAGAGGTTAGTTGGGAGCACTCATAAGGAAAAATAATGTCTTATATTTGATATGTTGGCAAAAACATGTCCAAAATGCTAAATCAAAAGCTGCAGCTAGGAAGTCAGAGAGATTACACATGACTGTGGGGATCTGACACTAAGAAAGATTCATGGTCAGTGTTCTTCATGGAGAAGACAAAACTAGAGTTAAGTAGTAATTGGTGTGACTAATGACTAGGGAGAAAACAATTTTTCAGTATTTTATGCTTCTTTAAATTATGCTCTTAGTCTCTATTTCTTGAATTATTTCAAAAAATGGAAATACTAAAAACAGAAAAAAAATAGGTGATCCGAACTAAATCTCAAGATATTTGTCACATTGTAAGTGAAACAGAATAAATTAATTTATTAGATTGGCTATAAAATAATGATCATCTAGATATAAGAAACATATTTACAATAAAATGACTTAAGGTTGATAGTGAAAGTGTAAAAAAGTACTAATCATATGGGGAAAAGAAGGGTTTGCAACATTAGTATCAGGCAATTATTAACTCAAAGCAAAAGGCATTAAAAATGGATTCTTTAAAATAATAAAGAATGCAATCCACAATAGATATTTCTCAAGGATCTTTATGTACCAAACAATAGCTCTAAATTCAAAAAAAGCAATGTGGTAGAAAATACAAGTACACAGAAAAACAACAACAATATCCACTTCACATATGATAGATGACGTAGATAGAAAAATAAGAATATGAAGATTCTAAGTAACAATGCTGAAGAACTTAGAAGTAGATATTAAATTCAATATCCTCATAATAAAACAGCAACTTTACAAAAATGCCTTCAAGCATTTGTAAAAATTTACTATATATGTTAAGCCTCAAAAAAATCAATAAATTCTAAAATCTAGAAACTACACAGAACACATATGATCACAACACAGTAAAACTGGAAGTCAAGAAAAATAGATAACAACAACATAATATTCTCACAACCACCTAGAAGTTCAAACCTTTTTAGTTAAGCAATTTTTAGGGGACCGTGTAAAAGAATATAAAAACCAAAATTTTACAATATTTGCAATGTATAGCAGTGACAATGAAAAAACAAAGCAATGTCTAAAGGAAATGTTAGCCTTTTGTAAATATCGATATATGACACTGAATGAAAATAAGTATTAAACTCAAGAATTTGAAAAGGAACAATCAAGTAAAATGAAAAATAAGGAATTGCTTCAATAATGTGCTTTGGTTGAAACCAAAAGATACCAGGTTTGATAAATTTAGGGAGTTAATGAATTTATCAGAGGAAATTTTAAGCAACTCATCTTCTGGCAGAACCCACAAATCAGGCTTAGAAGCTCCACAGCTAAGAACAGTATTTTTTTTAAAAATCACAAAACTGAATTGAACATACAGTCATCATTGCTAAGTGTGGAGACTGGCAATTGTACCATCTGCTGTGCATATCACAGGCACTGGACATGGACACCCCCACCCTAATCATAATGAATTCCTCATGGTGCCAACTTTGTCATTAGTTTCTGATCCCCAATTCTTTTTGCTGTGGCTCCACCTGATTGGCAGAGCTGAGATCACATGTTGTAAGGAAGTCTGGGAAAGCAATCATCCACCTGGTTTTTATTCCTATAAAATAGAGTATTCCCCAAACATAGGTGGTGTATTCAATGACAGCACAAAAATATGACAAATTCCCCAACAGCCCACTGCATTAGCTGCCCAACATTACACACACTCTTTTTTTCCAAACTAAACTTCTGAAAATGGCATCAATAAAAACAACCTAACATAATGCAACATAATTTCATTATCTTCCTAAATGAAAACAAAGTCACCCTCTACTTAAAGAGATATGATTCAAAATCTTATAAATTACTACATCTAAACTATCAGAGTCAGACAGTTGGAAATCAAATATTTGAGAAGTGGTTCACTTCCACTTGAATACTTACATTCCAGAACTTATATATAGCTCTATATATTAGTCCCTGGTTTAGAGCATAGTATGTCATATAAGTCAGTATATCAAATTTGAATCTTTGATTGGCCATTCTACTATAGAGACATATTCTCTTAAGATTGTTATATGATGACTTGGGAATCCTATAAACATTATTTCATTGCTCGACTTATTTCACTGTGAAATGAATTACTGAACAGGTACAGTGACTATAATTACATACTTAATCCATACATACATAGATGGAGGTGGTGGCAGAAGCATGGTAGCCAGGAAAGTGAATTAAACTGACTTTATTCCCAAAAGAAAAATGCCATTGCCCCTTCCAACTTGAAAGATTTCCAACATATACACTCTATATATGTAACTGAGCCTCATAGGCTAAGAGCTGGTTGCCACTGCTATAAAATTTGGAGCATAATATTGGCAGTACAAAGTCAATCTTTATGAGGAAAAACTCTTATTGGTAAACCCAAGCAAAATCTCTGTTCTTGCCACCATGCCCATTGAGCAAACCTTGGGACTAAATATGAAGAGTAATTGACTGACATTCATGGAATTAGGCATTGTGATCAGCTGATTATAGAGAGCTTGTTTTTCTGTGGAGGTCTTTTTGTGAACATTCATATGAGACCAAATATTCTCACACATTAGCTCTATTACTTCAAGTACCCTAATACCAATCTTTTAATCTTTTTAAAATTGTTATTGTATTGCAGTTGTCCCAATTTTCCCCTTTGCCCTCCTCCACCCAGCCTACCCCCCCTGCTCCCACAGTCAATTTCCACATTGTTGTCCATGTCCATGGGTCATTCATACATGTTCTTTCCTCTTCTCATTTCCCTTCTCCTTCTTTCTGCCATTATTCCCCTCCCCCTGCTGCCTCTGGTCACTGTCAGTCTGTTCCATGTTTTCATGCCTGTGGTTCTGTTTTGTTCATCAGTTTATTTTATTTGTTAGAATTCTCTTTAGATGAGATCATATGGTATTTGTCTTTCACCAATGGGCTTATTTCACTTAGCATAATAGTCTCCAGTTCCTTCTTCTTTCTGCTGTGTAGTATTACATTGTGTAAATGTACTACATTTTCTGATCCACTCATCTACTGATAGACATTTAGGCTGTTTCCAAATCTTGGCCATTGTAAATAGCAATGCTATGTACATAGGGGTGCTTAAGCTTTTTTGAATTGGTGATTTGGGATTCTTAGGGTATATTCCCAGCAGCAGAATCACTGGGTCAAAAGGCAGTTCCATTTTTAACTTTTTGAGGAAATTTCATACTGTTTTCCACAGTGGCTGCACCAAGTCTGCATTTCCACCAGCAGTACACTAGGGTTCCCTTTTCTCCACATCCTCGCTAGCACTTGTTGTTTGTTGATTTATTAATGATGGCTATTCTCACAAGTGTGAGGTGATATCTTATTATGGTTTTAATTTGCATCTCTCTGATGGTTAGTGATGTTGAGTATCTTTTCATAAGTCTCTAAGCCCTCTGTATGTCCTTGGAGAAGTGTCTGTTCAGGTTCTTTGCCGATTTTTTAATTGGATTGTTTTTCTTTCTGGTGTTGAGTATATGAGTTCTTTCTGTATTTTGGAGATTAATCCTTTGATGTATCACTGGCAAATATGTTCTCTCATTCAGTCAGTTCCCTTTTCATTTTGATGATGGTTTCTTTAGCCATGCAGAGGCTTTTTAATATGATGTAGTCCCATTTGTTTATAGTCTCCTTTATTTTCCTTGCGCTAGGAGATATATAATAAAAATACTGCTATGTGGCATATGTGAAATTTTCCTGCCCGTGTTTTTCTATAGGACTTTTACAGTGTCATGGCTCATATTTTAGTCTTTTATCCATTTTGAGTTTATGCTGGTGTATGGTGTTAGTTGGTGGTCTAGTTTCATTTTTTTTGCATGTACCAGTCCAGTTCTCCCAACACCATTTATTGAAGAAGCTGTTTTTATTCCATTGTATGCTCATGTTCCCTTTGTCAAATATTAATTGACTGTAGAGGCTTGGGTTTATTTCTAGGTTCTCTATTCTGTTCCATTGATATATATGTTTGTTCTTATGCCAATAACAGACTGTTTTGATAAGTGGCCTTGTACCATAGTTTGTTATTGGGTATTATGATCCCTCCTACTTTGTTCTTCTTGCTCAAGATTGCTGAGGCTATTCATGGTCTTTTTCTGTTCCATATAAATTTTTGAAACATTTGTTCTACATCTGTGAAATATTCCTTTGGTATTTTAACAGGAGCTGCATTGTATCTATAGGTTGCTTTGGGAAGTATGGGCATCTAAATGATGTTAATTCTTCCAATCCATGAACACAATATATGTTTCCATTTATTTGCATCTTTCTTAATTTCTTTCTTCAGTGTTCTACAGTTCTCCAAGTACAGGTCTTTTCCCTCCTTGGTTAAATTTATTCCTAGGTAGTTTAATTTTCTTGTTGCTATAGTAAATGGGAGTTTTCCCCTAGTTTCTCTGATATTTCATTGTTGATGTACAAAAATGTCATCAGTTTCTGAATATTGACTTTGTATCCCACTATTTTGCCCAATTCACTTATTAGGTTAAGTAGTGTTTCGGTGGACTCTATAGGGTTTTCTATGTACTGTGTCATGTTTTCTGCTAAATAATGAGTTTTTCTTCCTCCTTTCCAATCGGGTTGCCCTTTATTTCTTTTTCTTGTCTAATTGCTGTGGCTAGAGCTTCCAGTACTATGTTGAGTAAGAGTGGTGAAAGCAGACACCCTTGTCTTGTTCTTGATCTTAAGGGGAAGGCTTTTAGTTTTTGCCCATTGAGTAAAATGTTGACTGTAGGTTTCTCATTTATGGCTTTTATTTTGTTGAGGAATGTTCCATCTATTCCCAATTTGCTGAGTATTTTTATTATAAATGGGTGCTGGATTTTATCAAATGCTTTTTCAGCATCTATTGATATGATCATGAGATTTTTGTTTTTCCTTTTGTTTATGTGATGTATTACATTTTTTGATTTGCAAGTATTGTACCATCCTTGCATCCCTGGGATGAATCCCATTTGATCATGGTGTATGATCTTTTTAATGTATTGCTGGATCCACTTTGCCAATATTTTGTCAATTATTTTAGCATCTGTATTCATCAGAGATATTGGTCTGTAGTTTTCTTTGTTGCGTCTTTACCTGGTTTTGAAATGAGGATGATACTGGTCATGTAAAAAGAGTTCAGGAGCTCTCTCTCTTCTTGAATTTTTTGGAATAGTTTGAGAAGGACAGGAGTTAGTTCTTCCTTAAATGTTTGGTTAAATTCACATGTGAAGTCATCTGGTCCAGGGTTTATGTGTGCCGGGAGTTTTTTGATTACTGCTTCAATTTCACTAGTTGTTATTGATCTATTCAGGCTTTCTCCTTCTTGATTCAGTTTTGGAAAATTGTATGTTTCTAGAAATTTGTCCATTTTACCCAGGTTGTCCATTTCTTGGGATATAGTTGTTCACAGTAATTTGTTACAATCCTTTGTATTTCTCTAGTGTCAGTTATAACTTCCCCTCTTTCATTCCTGAATATGTTTGGGTCTTCTTTCTTTTTTTCTTGATCAGTCTGGCTAAAGGTTTGTCAGTTGTGTTTATCTTTTCAAAGAACCAGCTCCTGGATTTATTGATCCTTTGAATTGATTTTTTTTAGTCTCAGATCTTGATTATTTCCTTCCTTCTACAAACTCTGGCTTTGTTGTTGTTCCTCTAGCTCTTATTGATGTAGGGTTAGGTTGTTTATTTGTGATTTTTCTATCTCAAATAAACAACCTAACCCTACATCAATAAGAGCTAGAGGAACACTACATCTTTTTTAGGTAGGCCTGTATTGCTATGAGTTTCCCTCTCAGTACTGTCTCATAGGTTTTGGGTTGTTGTGTGTTCGTTTTCATTGGTTTATAGATCTTTTTGATTTATTCTTTGATCTCATTGTTGACCCATTCATTATTTAATAACATGTTATTCAGGCTCTATGTATTTGAACTTTTTTTGAGTTTTTTTCCTTGAATTTGGTTTCTAGTTTCAATCCATTGTGATCTGAGAACATGCTTGATATGATTTCAATTTTCTTGAATTAGTTGAGGCTTGTTTTGTGTCCTACAGTGTGATCTATCTTTGAAAATGTTCCATGTGCATTTGAAAAGAATGTATATTTTGCTTCTTTGGAGTGAAAGGTTCTGTATATATCAATTAAGTCAATTTCACATAGAGTGTTGTTCAATGCCACAATATCCTTGTTGATTCTTTGTTTGGAAGATCTATCCATTGTTGACAGTGAGGTGCTAAAATCCCCTACAACAACAGTGTGTTGTTAGTATCTTTCCTGAAGTCCTCCAAGGTTTTCTTTATATATTTAAGTGCTTCTCTGTTGGGTGCATATATGTTCACAAGGGTTATATCCTCCTATTGCACTACTCCCTTAAGTATTATGTAGTGACCTTCTTTGTCCCTTTTTATGGCCTTTGTTTTGAAATCTATTTTGTCTGATATAAGTATTACTACCCCAGCTTTCTTTTCATACCCATTTGCTTGGAATATTTTTTTTCATCCCTTCATTTTCAATTTGTGTAGATATTTTGTTCTGAGATGGGTGTCTTGTAGACAGCATATATGTGGGTTGTGCTTTCTTAGCCATTCAGCTACCCTATGGATTTCATTGGAGCATTTAATCCATTTACATTTAAGGTTATTATTGATAGGTGCTTATTCATTGCCATTTTTTCATACCTGTGTTTCTCTCTCTCTCTCTTTCTCTCTCTCTCCCTCTCTTCCCCTTTAGCAGTCTCTTTAGCATTTCTTGCAGTGCTGGTTTTGTGGAGATGTACTCTTTTATCCTTCTTTTGTCTGGGAAGTTCTTTATTTCACTTTCCATTTTCTGAGAGCCTTGCTGGATAGAGTAATCTTGGTTGTAGGTCCTTGCCTTTATTACCTGGAATATTGCATGTCAATCCCTTCTGGCTTGTTGTGTTTCTGTAAGAGATCAACTGATAGACTTTTTGGAGCCCCCTTGCATGTTACTACTTGTTTCTCCCTTGCTGCCTTTAAGATTCTCTTTGTTTTTAAATTTGCCATTTTAATTATGATGTGCCTCTTTGGGTTCATCTTGCTTGGGACTCTCTGTGCTTCCTGAACTTTTGTGACTTTTTCCCTCACCAAGTTTGGAAAGATTTCTGTCCTTATTTTTCCAAACAGGTTTTCTATCCTTTGTTCTTTTTCTTCTCCTTTTGATATTCCTATGATGTAGATGTTGTTATGCTTTCATGTTGTTCTGAAGCTCCCTTAAACTATCCTCATTCTCTTTGAATCTTTTTTCATTTTGTTGCTGTGACTGTGTAGTTCTTTCTACCTCGTCTTCCAGCTTGCTGATTCGGTCCTCTGCTTCATCTAGCCTAATTTTAATTTCTTTTAGTGTATTTTTCATTTCAGATATATTTTTCTTCACTTTTTACTGGTTCTTATTCATAGTTTCTATGTCCTTTTTCATGCTGCTGCATTTCCCACTATGTTCCTTGTACCTCCCATAAAGTTCTTTGTGGTTCTGAGTTCCTTGAGCATCCTTATAACCATTATTTTGCATTCTATGTCTTATAGATTGCTTGCCTCAATTTCATTTAGCCCTTTTTCTGGGGATTCTTCCATTCCTTTCAATTGGGAGTTATTTTTTTGTCTCCTCATTTTAGATGGCTCTTTTTGTTTGTTTCTGCATCTCAGGTTGCTCTGCTTTGCCTAACTGTCTTCAGTGGTGGACTTGTGTTGTAGGAGTTCTGTGGGGGTCAGTGGTGCAGTCTCTTTGATCTCCTGATCTGGATGCTCTAGGGTTGACCTTTATTCAGTTTATGTGGGTTCTGTTGCTGTACTTCAGCTTTGATTATTGATAGTTCATTCATTGGTAGGTTCTCCCCTCTGGCTGGCTGACTGGTGGTCACAACCCTTGTCATATCTTGTATTCTGTTGTACAGGTGCTGGTTAACAAAGAAATTCTACCCAGAAAACCAAACCCACACCAGCAAAAATACCCCCCATATCAACATCAGCAATATGAACAGCAATTGAGCAAAGATTAATAAAGGTGGAAAGAGATTAAGAATGTTATAAGATAGGAAAAAGGGAATAAGGATGACTAATCGAGAGAAAAAGTGATTTTGAGAGGGAAGAGGAAGGAGAAATAATAAGAGTATGGAATAGAAACAAGGCAGAGAAAGGGAGAAAATAAAATTTAAAATGTAAGTAAAACAGGGAAGGGCAATGGAAAAATGGAGTAAGAAAAGGGAAGAGTATAATATGAGTTTTGAAATAAAATTTTAAAAATAGTGAACCAAAGGGAAGAAAATTGTAGAAAAACCACAACAGGGTCAATAACAGTGACACCTAAGCAAAGATTAATAAAGGTTGAAAGAGAATAAGAATATCATATGAAAGAGAGAAGAGTGTATGAGATGTCTACAGTAAAGAAAATGATTTTGAGAGGGTAGAGGGAGGGTAAATAATAAAAGTAAGGAATAGAATCCAGGCTAAGAAAGAGAAAAAAAAATTCCAAACTCAAATAAGCAAGGACAGGAGGAAGGCAAAATGGAGTAAGATAGCAGAGAGTAAACTGTGAGATTTGAAATTTTAAAAAAATATAGTGAACACATAGGAATATAATTGAAGAATAGCTATAACCGTAATATCCATGCCAAACAAGCCACAATTTATAGAGATGGAAAGAAAATAAGAATACTATAAGGAGAAAGAGAATGTGAGCTGAATAAAGGAAGGGAGAGTGAATTTTGAGAAGATAGAGGGCACAGAAATAGTCAGAGTAAGGAATAGGAACAAGGTATAGAGAGGCGGAAAATAAAATTTAAAACAAAAATGAAGGAGGAAGGCAAAATGGAGTAAGACAAGGGAAGGGTTCAAGGTGAGATTTGAAATAAAAATAAAATAAAAAATAAAAAGATATAAATAAAAAGAATAAAAAATAAATGATAAAAAGTAGTGAATTAGCTGGAACACAACTGAAGCAAAAGAAGAAATTTCCAAAGGCTATGCAAAAGAAAGAAAACAATACAAATTCTGAAGAAGAATGAGGCAGAATTTGTCTCAGCAGAGTTTGGTGTTTGCCCTGTCTCTTCTCTTTCTAGATCCACCTCTGGCTTTTTATCAGCTCAAGGTCCAGGGGTGGGTCCTCCAACTTCTGGCACAACTGTCTGCATCACTTTTACCTGCCTCTAGAGGGGGCTTCTATTGTGATCAGGAGGGTGGAACCCTGGGTGGCAACTGTTCAGTCTTCTGGAAAAATTAAGGGTGTGTTCCCCTTGCCTCTACACAACCTGTCTTGGTCCATCCCAGCTTCTTTCCAATAATGTAGTTTCTGATGACCTAGCTGTCTGTTTCATAGGAGGGGCCAGTCTATAGAAGAGGGTCAGTTCTTTCCTGTTTGGTGCTGATGGCAGCTCTTGTGTAAGCCAAGGCTGGGTGGGGCCCTGATTCCCCCTTGCTGCACTGATTTCTGATCTCCCTGCTTTGCTGGCCTCAGTGGAATAGGGCCCTTGGGATCAGGTATTTTATCTCCCTGAGAGAAGTTCAAAATGGGCCCTTCAGGCATTTCTGTCTTTCTCTTGTGGATATGCACCCTGCAGGGGGTTCTTGAGCCTGTCCTGCATGTTGCGCAAAGCTTCCCTCTTCCATGTGGTAGGGTGGTGCCTGCAATCCTGCAGGAGGTGGGGTTGGGTGAGCCTTTCCCTTCCCCAAGGTTTGATCTTTGTCAGCAGTCAAGGGGGCTCTACCTGGCTGTAAATAATCTCAGGTGCTCAGCTCTTGCTGGTCCAGTTCCCAGCCCACTGCCCTTGCAGCAGACACAAGTCCCAACTTCTCTACTCTGCATAGTCTCTGGCCTGCTAGCTGCACTGGGCTGGGGCCAAGAAATCCCCTTGTTGTGCGCCTTTCTGATCTCTCTGCCCAGCTGTATTCAGTGGGAGCAAACCACACTTTCAATCTTTTCCTTTTGGTGGCAGGGCAGCTGCGCATGGGGTCCCTGCCCAGTACACTTCAGCACCCCTTTTAAAAAGTCTTTCTGGGCATACCCACTATAGTACTGAGTCACTGTCCAGTTTTCCACACACACCTTCCCCCTCTGCAAAAAAGCGAAAAGTCTCTCACAATCCCCGCTGGCCTCCGCCTCCACCCTACCCAGGTGCAGGTAGAGTCCCTCTCTCTCTCTGGCACTCTTCCTGTTGGCACTTGCCACTGTAGCTATGGGTGTGCTGCTTACTCTGCGTGTGTGTGTGTGTGTGTGTGTGTGTGTGTGTGTGTGTAACCTGGATATGCCTGACTTTGTGTATCCAAGTCACATTGGCCTGGGTCTGGGACTTCTCTGCCTGGGGAGGGGAGGGATTGCAAAGCTGCAATCTCTGACCTGGTTCTCTCATAACTGCAGGCACCGCACATAGAGTATTTCCCCTTCAACCTATAAAATCTCCTCACTGCCCATTGTGAAGCAGCTTCTGTTCTCCTTGGTTTCCAAATTTCTTATCAGCTAAGATTCCATTGAATGTTCAGTTTATTTGTGGGCAGATCAGCTGAGTATCCCAGTTGGGGGCAAGAGCAAGTCGGCTCAGCTTCCACCTACTTGGACGCCATCTTCTCCCTCCCCACAACTTTTGTACCTATTACCAATCTTATAGTCTGCCTTTTTCCAAGTACCAGATCATTTAGTCAAACCATTAACCATATCCACAAATCCGTATATCTAGTTCCTTACCTCAAGTCATCCCACTCCACAATTCTTATAATTAGCATTGCTTCCATTCTCTTCAGTCTCCACAGCCACAGCTCATCTTCATGTTCTACCTTCTTTCTAACTTTATTATAAAAGTCAGTCTCAGTAAGCATGATGTAACTCTGTGACAGATGATTTCACCGTCTCACTTAGGGCCCTCTGCCTAAGTAATAACAAATTCCAAAATTCTACTAAGGACATGCTATTAAGGGTTCTTCTGGTATTAACTATCTTAGTCTGAGTTTTCCAGAAAGCAGGACTTATGGTTTTAGATCAGCAATTTTCAACCAGTGTGCTGCAAGTGGTACACTGGTGTGCCAGAATTTTAAAACATGCACTAATTGACTATTTAATTGGGGCACTGACTTTTTACCCTTAGATTGTCAAGTAAAAAAAATGACAACAGCCAACACACAATAGCCATCCGGTGTGAATGTCTTGTCTTGATATAAATATGTAGGTCATATAACAGAGTTGCATCTTATTGGTCATGTCATATAATAAGGTTGCATCTGATTGGTTAATTCTTGGTACCAGAAATCCCAATATACAAGTATAGGCACCAGATTTTTTAAAAAGTCACTTTGGAGCAAAAAGGTAGGTAATTACTATTATTTTTTTGTAAACCAACATTGATATGAAAGAGAAACATTGGTCAGTTGCGTCCTGCGTGCACCCCGACCAGGATCAAACCTGCAGCCTAGGTATGTGTCCTAACAGGGAACTGAACCGGCAAACTTTTGGTGTACAGGACAACATTTCAATGGAGCCACCCAGCCGGGGCTTTACCCATTTTTTTTTTTTTTTTGGTCAGATCGGGAAAAATATACTTTTTGGTGTGCCACAGAATTTTAGTAAATAGTATATGTGTGCCATGAAATGAAAAAGGTTGAAAATTGCTGGCCTAGATATAATTGTACTATTAGAGAAGAAAATTCAAGGGAGCAGAGGTGAGGGAAAAAAGGATGTGAGGGAATGAGGGAGAGTCAATAAGAGGACGAGTTTTTGATCTGGCCACTGCTTAGTGCTATTGCTTGTTCTCAGGAAGTGTATAAAGTGCATTTCCAGATAATCACTTGGTGGGTCAGAGGGTAGAAAAATTAATTGGTTACCATTGTCCAGTGGTCAAAGATTTGCCCTACAGTGTGTTAAATGCTCTGAAATTCCAGGCCGTGCATGCATAGGCACAGTCACAGAGCAGAGGCAGGAAGTAAGAGGCATGCATTATGGGCTGGGGGTAAGAATTTCATAGGAAAGAAGCACATTGTGTGAGAGGATGTGAGAGGTGCATTAGTCAAGTCAATCAGAATTCAAGAAGCTTCAAATAAAAAAAATAGGTGATGCCAGAGGCTTCAAATAAAAAAAAAAAAAGAAGTTCATAAGAGTGTCTTATACACAAGGCCACTAAAATATCCGTAACTTCTTGATATTCAGGTCTTGGCGGCATTTGTTCATCAATATAGTGAACCAACATAATGTCTAGTAAGATGTCGAGATGATCAATGTCCCAATGGGTTATAGTGTTTCATGGAGCCGAAGCATGATAGTAGAGGTGTACAGCTATCTTTTCTAGATGAAATATAACTTTCTGATGTTTCTCTTCACTAAGATACAGAAAAAAGCATTTCATAGATTAACAGCTGCATATCAGGTATCAGCTTATGGTCTGACTTGAAACAGTGGACCTCCCAAAAAGAAAATGTTCTTTGCCTAAATATTAAAAAATACTTATATAGTCATAATGATGCGTTTCTTATTTTTAATATTTTAGAGGTATCCTATAGTCATTGCAAGAAAGATTAGGTTATAGTTACAAGGCAAAAACATAATATTTATAAATATAACTGTGTAAAAGTATAGCTACGAAAGGTAAAAACTAAAAGGAAGGAGGTAAGCTAGAAAACAAGGTAGGCACTCTAGTAACTTCATCTTCCGAGGGAGAATTCAAGAGATGCTGTCTCAAAATGATGGAGTTAGGGTTAGTGTGAGAATTAGGGCTATATACTTTAAGTGTATATAATTAATACTACAGATTTGACTAATGAAACAGTTATTATAGATCAACCTCTGGAAGCAAGGAGGTAGTACAGGTGTTTTATATCTTCATCTTTGTATTGAAGAAGCAAAATATCTTATCCAAAATTATTAACATTATAATCCTGGCCAGTGTGACTCAGTTGGTTGGAGCATCATCCTGTAAGCAAAAGGTTGTGGGTTCAATTCCTGGTCAGCGTACGTACCTAGGTTGCGGGCTCAATCCCTAGTTGGGGCACTTAGAGAAGTCAATTGATGTTTCTCTCTCCCTTCTTCTCTCCCCTCCTCTCTCTCTAAAAGCAATGAAAAAAAATGTCCTCTGGTGAGGATTTTTTAAAGGAAGAACTTTACAAACATAAAATTTTGAGTTCCTAAGGCAACTACTAGAAGAATTAAAAAACAAAAATAGTATGCTTTGGTCATGATGGCAAAGTAAAAAAATACTGTGCTTGCCTCTTTCCATGGCCATATCAAAATTAAAACTAAATTATAAAAAAAATCAACATGGAGAACCATGTGAAGACTAGCCAAACAGAAGTTCTATAACTAAGGATCTAAAGAAGAATCCACACCAAACCTGTCTAGCAGGGGGTGCGGGCAGTGATACAAAACTGGCAGGTCCCATACCTGCGTGGAGGTTGAGAATCGGGAAGGGTATCTTAGTTGCAGAGGTCCCCTCCGAGTGGTGAGGCAATCCAGGCCCACCCCAGGCTTCCTATTCTGGAGCACCAGTGCCAGGAAGAGGAGCTCCCACAATAGCTGGCTGTGAAAATCTGTGGGGATTTCATCAGTCCTGGTGAGATGAAACCCAGGTGTCCGCACATAGACTCACTCACAGTCACTCGCCCACAACTCCAGTGAAAGGACTGCAGCTTACAGCTTGGAAGGTACCAGAGACATACAGGGGAAGACTGAATTATATGGCTTCAAGGGCTGCAGTAATGGCCCTTGGGGTAATGAGCCCCTCTGCCCACACACACTGCATGACTCACTGAGATTCCAGCCAAACCACTCATGTGCCCCAAGAGGATTTTTCAGTGGCAGGTGCCTGACCATGGTCCCTGAACTGCTGGAGACTCTTGTAGCAGCTGGGGGCTAGCCTTGGCCTCAGCACTGCTGGAGGCCCAGAGGCAAGCAGCCAGCCTGGGTCTGCACTTCATCTTTCTAAAAAACAAACAAACAAACAAACAAACGAAAAAACCTTTCAAAGGCCAGCAGGCCCAGGCAGGCAGTAGCTAACCTGGGTGTGCCCTGTGCCTCTTGCTGTGTGGCTCCAGGCTGGCACTGGCACCAAATCTCAATCTGCACTGACATGGTGAAAAACATTCACTCCACCCTTGTGATTCCCTAAAACACAGCCACACCCAACTCATGTACCACCCAAGACATTTCAGCAGCTGTGCTTTAGGGGTAGTCAGCAGATGGTAGCTGGAACTGGGATGCCTAGTGCCTTTTGGTGAGTGGCCCCAGGCCCAGTACTAAGTGTAGCACATGCAGATACCAAATGTGAACTGCTCTGTAGCTCCTAACAAGTGGCCCCTGGCTGGTCAAAGGCAGCAGCTGATCTGGGGCTGTACCAGAGCCCCTTCCTAGAGGTCCCAGAGCCAACATACCTGGTGGCTGGATTTAGACCACAATAGAACACCACCCAATTAGCTCCAAAAGCGGCACTCCTAAAGGGCGGTCTCAGCAGGCACTTGAGCTCCGCTGGGGTTAATCCTGCTCTGTGGCATGATATGGTCATGGTCAATCTTCACAGCCATTCACACTGAGGGTCAAACTTATCTCCTAATATGCCAAAAGAAATCAGGCTCAACAACAGAAGGGCACACACAAACCACACAAGAGACACTCCTGGAACACCCAGCTATGGTTATTATGGAGACTGTACCACTGGGCCCCATATGACACCTACTACAGAAGGTCATCCTGCCAAGACCGGGTGATGCAGGGGATCTACCTATTAAAAAACAAAACAGAGCAAAACAGAGAGGCAGTTAAAATGAAGAGACAAAGAAACATGTTCCAAATGAAAGAACAGGGCAAAACTCAAGAGAAAGAACTAAAAAAACTGAGGCAACCAATCTAACAGTTACAGAGTTCAAAACATTCGTTATAATGATGCTCAATGAATTTAGGGGAAGAACAGATAAACTCAGTGAGAACTTCAAAAACAGATAGCAAGCATAAAAACGGGCATATAAGCCATAAAAAAGAAATAGTCAGAAATTAATACAATAACAGAAATGAAGAATACACTAGAAACAATCAACAGCAGAAAAAAAGAAACAGAGGATAAAATCAGCATTTTGGAAGAAAAAGTAGCAGGGAAAAACGAGGACAGCAAAAAGCAGTTTTTACATGAAGATACTTTAATAGACCTCTGGGACAACATTAAGCATAATAACATTTGCATCATAGGGATACTAGAAGGCCAAGAAAGGGAGCAAGGGATGGAGACTATTTGAAGAAAAAAAGGACTGAAAACTTCTATAACCTGGTAAAGGACTTGTATGGGCATACAAGGAAGCTCAGAGAGTCCCCAACAAAATAAACCACACTAAGAAACATTATAATTAAAATGGCAATGTTTAATATAAAGAAAAAATTTTAAATGAAGCAAAAGCAAGGCAGTTGGTTACCTACAAGAATCTCCCATAAGACCATCAACAAATTTCTTCATAGAAATTATGAAGGCCAAAAGGTATAGGTACAAAATATTCAAAGTGATGAAAAGTGAGGACCTAAAATGAAGATGACTCTATGCAACCAGGCTATCATTTAAAATTGAAGCAGGGATAAAGAGCTTAGCAGGTAAAAAAAAAAAAAAAATCTAAAGGAGTTTGTCACCACCAACACCACCAAAAGCAGTGTTACAAAAAAAAAATGTTAAAAGCAATTCTTTAAGAAGGAAAAAAACCCCATAAATATGAATAATAAAATAGAAATAGCTATGTACCTATCAATAATCACTTTAAATGTAAATTGATTAAATACTCCAATTAAAAAACATAGGGTAACTGAATGGATAAAAGACAAGATTCATACATAGCTGTCTACAAGATACCCACTTCAGATAGAAAGACACACAGAGACTGAAAATAAAGAGATGGAAAAACATGTATCATTCAAATTGAAATGAAAAATAACCTGGGGTAGCAATATTTGTTTCAAACAAAATACATTTTAAAACAAAGGCTATAATAAGAGACAAGGAATGACATTTCATAATGATAAAGGGCGCAATCCAACAACAGGATATAACCCTTGTAAACATTTATGTATATAATGACTGAGTAACTAAATATAAAAAGTATATATTGATGGGCATGAAGGAAGAGATGAACAGAATACTATCATAGTAGGGACTTTAACACCCATTGTTATCAATGGATAGGTTGCCCAGACAGAAAATCAACAAGGAAATAGTAGTCTTAAATAACACATAGATGGACTTAATTGGCATTTTTTGAGCATTTTACCCTAATGCAGCAAAATATGCATTATTTTCAAGTGTTTTAAATAACACTTTCCAGGACAGACCACGTAAGGCCACAAAACAAATCTCAATAAATTAAAAAAAAAACCTGATATTATATCAAGCATTTTCTCTGACCACAATGATATGAAACAAAAATCAATTACAATAAGAAAACTGAAAAACACACAAATACATGGAGGCTAAATAACATGCCACAAACAATGAATGGGTTAACAATGAAATTAAAGAAGAAATCAAAAGATACCTTGAGATAAATAAAAATGAAAATACAATGACCCAAAACATCTAAGGTACACAGCCAAAGCAGTATTAAGAGGGAAATTCATAGAAATACAGACCTACCTCAAGAAAGAAGAAAAATCTCAAACGATCTAAATTTACACCTATGGAAACTAGCAAGAGTACAACAAACAAAACCCAAATTGAGTAGAAGAAAAAAAATATAAAGATCACAGATGACACAAACAAAATAGAGTCTAAAAAAACAATACAAAAGATCAAGGAAACAAAGGGCTAGTTCTTTGGAAAAATACACTAAATTAATAAAACTTTAACAGGACTCATCAAAAAACAAAACAAAAATGAGAGAGGTCTCAAATAAGCAAAACCAGAGAGGGAAGAGGAGAAGTGATAACTGATACTACAGAAATACGAGGCTTAGAAGAAAATATTATGAATAATTATATGTCAACAAATTGAACAATCTGAAAGAAATGGATAAATTCCTCAAAACATACACTCTTCCAAGACTCAATCATTAAGAAGCAAAATATCTGAACAGGCCGATAGCTGCTAAGGAAATTGAATCAGTAATCAAACATATCTCAAGAAACAAAACTCCTCTACTGGATGGCCTCACAGGTGAATTTTACCAAAAATTAAAAAAAGAATTAACATCGATCCTTCTCAAACTATTTCAAAAAACTGAAGAGGAAAGAAGCCACCTAATCTCATTTTATGAGGTGAGCATACTCTGATTCCAAAACCAGACCAAGACATTACAAAAAAGAAAATTATAGGCCAATATCCCTGATGAACACAAAGGCAAAAATTATCAACAAATATTAGCAAATGGATTTCAGCAAAAGATCATATTAAAAGATATGATACATTAAAAGATCATATATCATGATCAAGTGAGATTTTGCCCAGGATGCAATACTGGTTCAATATTTGTGAAACAATTAATGAGATATTCCACATAAACAAAGTGAAGGATGAAAATCATATGATCGTATCAAAAGATGCAGATGTATTTGACAAATTCCAGCATTCATAAAAAAACCCTCAAAAATGTGGGAATAAAGGTAACATAACTGCCCTGGCTGGTGTAGCTCAGTGGATTGAGCATTGGCCTGAGAACCAAAGGGTCGCTGGTTCAATTCCCCAGTCAGAGCACATGCCTGGGTTGCAGGCCAGGCCCCCAGTGTGGGGGCACGCAAGGGGCAACCACACATCGATGTGTCTCTCCCTCACTTTCTCCCTCCTTTCCCCTCTGTCTAAAAATAAAATAAATAAAATCTTTAAAAAAAAGGAACATAACTCAGCATAATAAAGGCCAACTATGACAAACACAGAGTTAACATCATACTCAATGGGAAAAAGCTAAAAGCATTTTCCATAAGATCGGGAACACGGGAAGGATATCCACATTATCACTGTTACTCAACATAATATTGGAAAGCATAACCACACCAATCAGACAAGAAAAAGAAACAAAAGGCATCCAAATTTGGAAGCAATAAATAAAACTGTCATTATTTGCAGATGACATGATACTATAGAGAGAATCCTAAAGATTCTATCATAGAATTGTTAGGGTTGCTGAATGAATTCAGTAAAGTAGCAGGATACAAAACAAATATTCAGAAATATGTTGCATTTTCATATACCAATAACAAACCACCAGAAAAAGAAACAACCTCATTTATAACTGCATCAAAATAAATACCTAGGAATAAACTTAACCAAGGAGGTAAAGGATATATAACTCAGAAATTATAAGACACTGAAAAATGAAATTGAAGAAGATACAAATAAATAAATAAATGAAGGCATTATACCATGCTCATTGATAGGAGGAATTAACATCATTATAATGTTCATACTACCCAAAGCAATCTATAGATTCGATGTAATTCCTATCAAATATCAATGGCATTTTTCACAGAATTAGAATAAATAATTCTAAAATTTATATGGAACCACAAAGGACTCCAGTTAGCCACAGTTGTAAAGAAAGAACAAAGCTGGAGGTATCATGCTGCCATATATCAAACTATAGTACAAGTCCACAGTAATCAAAACAGCATCGTGCTATCATAAAAACACATAGATCAATGGAACAGAATACAGAACCCAGAAATAAACCCACACCTTTATGGTCAATTAACATATGACAAAAGAGTCAAGAATATACAGTGTGATAAAAACAATCTATTCCATAAATGGTGTTGGGAAAAACTGGACAAATATATGTAAAAAATGGAACTAGACCACTTTCTCACACCATGTACAAAAATAAGCTCAAAATGAATGAAAGGTTTCATTGTAAGACTTAAAACCATAGAATTCCTAGAAAAAAAAAACCCACAGGCAGTAAACTCTCTGATATTCCTCTTAATAATAATTTTTTCTGATATATATCCTTGGGCAAGGGAAACAAATCAAAAAGTAAACAAATCTCATATAGTAAGTCAAAGCCAATTTAAAATTGTTTAAAAATATTAATAAGGGAAAGAAATCTTAAAATACTAGAAGAAAATGGAGTTAGCACTTAAAATCTTGAAATAGTAAAGGCTTTTATTGCAACTGACAAAATTCTGAAAACATGGAAATATTGATAGATTTGATTCAGATTTGGCAGATTCTTGGTCTTTCACTTTATAATAATTTTTCTTATTCTTATAGACAAAATAATAAGTAGTATTATTTTTACCAAAAGAAAGTGTGATAATATCAAAAACAAAAAGGGCCTATCTCAAGCTTTCTTTAACTTTTTGCTATTTTTTATGATTACTTACTTTGGAAAAAAATTAAGATATTTTAATAGTTCCTTGATGATGCTCAGACTAATGTATGAATAAATGTCTCTGAAATTCATTAAAACACCAACAAAGGAACACATGATTTTAGTAGAGTGTTGGATACTGTGGTTCCCAGAAATAAGTTTTTAAATACTAGAATAATCTCTCAGAAAAATATCATCGACCTGTCAGGTGGCTCCACTGGTTGGAGCTTCATCCTGTACACCAAAAGGTTGCCAGTTCTGATTCCCAATCAGGGCACATGCCTGGGCTGCATATTTGATCCCTGTTGGGGTGAGTTTGGGAGGCAACAAATTGATGTTTCTCTCACATTGATGTCTGACTCTCTCTTCCCCTTCATTTCTCTCTAAAAACCTATAGAAACATGTCCTCAGATGAGGATTAAAAAAAAAAAAAGGCATAAGGCCAAAAGTCCCCCTGAGGACATGCTATATGAATTTAAAATGTTTCTTTCTCTTGAACTTCTGGTAACAATTACATTTTGCATTCATTTTGAAATTTTCCCCACATCCTAATTCCTTACACTTAGCCAGTAGCTTTCAGTGCAGTACTAAGAGTCCTCCCTGCATAGGAATAAACATAGTCCTCCCTGCATCACTTCCACTTTGAATTTAATGACAGTGGCAGTACAACAGTTGGAGGTGAAAAAATCTCTAGTGAGTTCTAGGTGGTAGCCTAGAACTAGGTGAACATTTACCAGGAATTAACCTAAGTGCTTTGCATAGACAGTATCATTTCACTCTAAAACTTGCACGATTTCATTACTATTGCTATTTCCAGCTTACATATCAGGAAATGGAGGCACAGATTGTTAAAATATCTTTGTCAAGGTGACAGAGAAAGGAAAAACCACCAAGGATAAAGCTGAAGCTGCTCAGGAGAACTTGCAGACAATGTATTCATTGTGCTGCAATTAATGCAATTCTGCTGCAATTCCTTCCCTCTCCAAGTTTCTTCATTCTTAGTTTCAAATTCCAAAAGAGTGCATCTAATATGCTTAGCTATGACCTGCCCCTCTTAAATTAATAAGTTATGATTAAAAAGCATAACAATGTAACACAGATATGGTCAACTCGGTATATATGAGGGGCACAGCCTAGAAATGCAGTACTGGTTGTAAGCTGGCAGCTATTCCAAGGAGTATTTACTTTATGACATAATGATGTAAGGAGTTATCACAATTTTCTGCAGCTGACATATGGTCTAAAAATCAGAATTACATTCATTAAGTTAAATATAGTGATTAGTTTTATTATTTTTTAGTTTCTCTGAAATGTGTATATGTATTAACTGAATTGGGAACCATCTATTATCTCATTTTCCTTAATATGAAAAACTCTGAAGAAGCTCAGTTTACACTGAGATGATACACTTCTATTTCTGACAGCACACTATTTTAGCTATCTGAATGAACCAGGTGCTGAAAACAAAAAATGCTGGATTAAAAAACAATCAAATACATTGCTCAACTGGTAGGAAATGAAGGAATTCTAGTGATGATGAAGGGGGGGAGGGAGAAAAAGAATATCCTGACAAAGAAGTGAGAGCCAATGTGGACTCTGGTTATGAGATTATCTGTCAAACTCTATACACCTAGAGCTCCTGCTTTGAGAGTTGTGCAGTTGCCAGGGTCAGGAAATAAAGCCAATGGCCCATCTAAAAGGAGCAGTTTATTAGGAGACAAAAATCTCGGGCCCCAAAGGTCTACATTTCCCATGTAAAGGTGAATGAGGAAAAACAAAAAACAAAAAACAAAACAAAACAAAAAAAAACCCCTGATGCACAGGTCAGTAAGGAAAAATGTCTGCTTTGACTTTGGAACCCAGGAAAGAAAGGAAAAGTCTCCCCTGAGAATGTATAAAAAGCTATTTGGACTTAAAGCCCAAATTCAATTTCCTGTGCAATCCAATAAAACTCAAGTGAAGAATTTAATCCGGTCCTAGGGTTTTTGGTGCCTCCAAGCAACTTGCAGAAGCAAATTCTAATACTCTCTAGAAAAACTCACTTTCAACTCAGGTCTCAAGGAATCTTCATAGTTACAACCCCAGAAACATGAGTGCAGAGTCAAAAATCACAAGCCACAAGGAAACAGGCACTATGAGCAAAAGCTAGAAGAAATAACAGGCAACACACAAGACCCATACAATTTTCAGTATTGGAGTTAACAGGCACAGAATATAAGCTGTATTTAATATGTATAAAAAATCAGAAAATGGTTTGAAAAGAAAACCAAATAAAACCTCTAAAAATGAAAAGTATTTGAAAATTTCGAGGTGAACCATTAGAAAAAAGATTAGGAGAAATGGAGAATAAAGTGAGATATCTGTCCTAGAGATAGCATTTAGATGTTATAAGAGATAATGTAGAAAAAGGGAAATAAGCAACAGTGAAGATAAAATGGTTAAGAATTTTCTAGAATTGTTTCAGGACAATAATCCTGAGATTCAGGAATCTTCTCAAATGGTTAAAAAAATTTTTTTAAGGAAAGAAAGGAAGTAAGTTATGGAGAGAAGGAAGGAAGGAAGGAAGGAAGGAAGGAAGGAAGGAAGGAAGGTAGGAAGGAAGGAAGGAAGATAGGTAGGTTGGAAGGTTGGTTGTCGGTTGGTTGAGGGAGGTTGAGGGAGGCTGAGGGAGGGAGGAATCACACCTAGATTCATTTCTTTGAAACTGTGAAAATAGAGATCATAAAAGCATCCAGAAGAAGGAAGGCGGGGGCGGGGGGTTGGAGGAAGACTAGACACTAGATTGTAAATAAAAGAACAGAAAATAAATTAGCTACTTGTTATTAGGATTGAGGTAAATTTCCTTTGGGATTCATGAATATGACAGGTAGATATCCTGATTAAAAGCAGTGAAAAAGTCTTCAGTACAAGGAGGGGGAAGCAGGAAACACAAATGCATAAAGTGTTTCGACTCCAATGAAACATATAAACGTTAACATTAAGTTATGAATTAAAAACAAATTTCCCCGAAACACGAAGAAAGTGGACAGTCGGAAAATAATAGCCAACCTTTACTGAGTGCAAACGTTTTTAAGAGAAAAAAGCAGTGAGGGAATATCACGCGTGAACATTTGCGAGGCGGAGTCAAAAGGCAGAAAACGACAACGCACAGGACTGCATACGTCCAATACAGGCTATTTACTAAACAAAGTTATTCCTAGCACAGCGCGTTAGCTATTAAGGCTCCGTCCGTTATCCCTGCTTGCTTTTTTTTCTTTTCCCGGAAGCAGTTCGCAGGTATAGATCAATTTCACTAGAATGACGAGACGGACCGCAAAATATGAGATACTACTGGTAAGAATTTGTGCATCTCTTAATAGGGAAAATATTCACTCCATATTTAATACAAACTATTTAAGTTACATGGGAGCCAATCAGGCATTTATATTTTTAGGACTGGATACTGAGGATGAATTCCAGCAGCGAGTTCTGTTTTAAGAGTTTAAATTTTCCGAACTTTGCTTGAGATTCTAGCATTAGAACCTTTGCTATTTTTCTAGCATTACTTGAGATCCATGACTCACAAATGCCGGAGAATATAAGCATAGCAGTAGGAACAGCTGAAAAGTTGTTCCTAGTTGTGTTATATAGGTGCATACAATTCCCGTCATCCCCTGCACAAAAATCAACAAATAAACAGAGGCACCGCATTTCAGATTCTGTTGCGCAGCCCTCCCCGTGGCGCCTGGTATTTGTAGTTTCCCGATGAAAAACTGCCCGCGCGTTAACTCTTGCTGCGAAGGAACTAAAACTACACTTCCCACAATGGCGCGTGTACGGGCCTCGATCGGCCTACGTCACTGCTTTAGCCAACCAATGACAGCTCCGGGCGGCAGTGAGGCAAGCGCCGTCAGGCGCCAAAGTGGTTTTTTTTCTTCTTTTCTTTTTTTTTTTTTTCCGCCGAAGCCGAGCGGGCGCTGCTAGCGGAGGCGCCATATTGGAAGGGACAAAACTCCGGCGACAGCGAGTGACACAAATAAACCCCTGGACCCCCTCGTTCTCTAAGAGCTAAAGGCCGCGATGTTGTACCTAGAGGACTATCTCGAAAGTGAGTGGGCGGCGCTGGCCAGGGCAGTCTGTGGGACCTCCGGGCGGGCGAGAGCGCGAGTGGACGGGCTGGCGGGATGGCGGGAGGGAGGGGGAGGCGGGGGATGTTTCTTTCTCACGGTAACTGGCAGCCTCGCTTTGGGCTGCCGGCTCTTTCGACCCCCCCGACGCACGCACGCACGCAGTGACGTAGGCCCGTACTTTCGCCGTTGGCCCCGCCCCTCTCACGGACTCTCCCTTTGACAGTGATTGAGCAGCTTCCAATGGACCTGCGGGACCGCTTCACCGAGATGCGCGAGATGGACCTGCAGGTGCAGAGTAAGTCGGCGCGTTTGCCCTTGTTTGCTGCGCACGTTCAGTGCGAGACTTGCCATCCACTCCAGCGCATCTACTATTTGACTCTCCTCCTCTCACTGACTAGTACATAGGAATTATCAAAAAGAATTCTCAATGCCAAATTCTGCCTCTTCTTACTACCCACTCTACTTTTCTCCTGGCTTGGACAAGAAGAGGCATTAGAGCGCTTGCGTGTTTTTTTCTTGAATTTGGGACTGCGCAATAAAATTTCCCATACCCTCATTGAGAATGTAGATACATGTTTTAATGCACACCGGCATAAATGTTAAAATTTTGACTTTGAGCCTTTATGTATTGAACATAGATTTTAGCATTTATAGTTTTGTTAAAGTTCATCCTAAGCAAAAATTTTCAAGAGCAGAAAACACATAGAAGTACGCGTTGTGTGTGTGTGTGTGTATGTGTTTGGTGTTTGTTTGTTTTGAGACCCTTGGCATGTCAAATTCAAAAAGTTACATATTATAGAATGTATTCTTAGTTGTCAACAGCATGGTATATTGTTAGTCAAAATGAGTGAGGGAAATAAGCTTGTTGTCTGCCACAGTAAAATTTGTGGCTCTTCATTAGTGATAGCTTGGTAATTTGGTGACTTTTTCCCAAAATTAACCATGCTCTTTCATAAAGCAGTATTTGGTTTATTTAATCTTTTTTTTCTGTTAAGTTTCTTAAAAGGGCTTATGATTTAAAAAGAATCAGTGTCTTTGGAAATAAGAAGGTAAATACTTAGAGCAAAATTACACTTAAAATAAGAAAACAGAGCTTGAACTGGTGTAGCTCCATGGGTTGGGTGTTGTCCTACAGACTGAAGGGTCACAGGTTCGATTCCCGTCAGGGTACATGCTTGGGTTTGGGGCCAGATACCTGGTTGAGGGTATAAGAGAGGCAACCTATCCGCAACCAGTCCATGTTTCTCTCGCACATTGATGTTTATCTCCTCTTTTTTGCTCCCCTCCCGTCTCTTTAAAAATACATGAAATTTTAAAAAAACAAACAAGAAAACAGTGATGGGTACCACTTTTATAGTCATTATGTTTTGAGAGAACCTCACAAATCTTCCCTCTTTGTAATGTGAAACCTTCCGTCTTAAAGAATGTGAAGTAAATTATATGATACACAATGAAAATGAATAATCAAATGTACCTTTTTGGCCGTGTGTCACTTCCTACCTTTGGAGAAATGTAGGTACTCTTTAATGAAATTACTTAAATGATATTAATGACTGACCTTCATGGGGTATATCTGCAGAAGATATTTTTCTTGAATCTCATTTATCCCAGCTGTAGTTGGGCTATACATAAAATGTTTCTAGAGCTGCCAGATTTTCTTTTTATGAAAATACTGGTGAAGGAAGATGTGAGTTTTAGGGTGTGCTAGGGAGGAAAGGAATATCATGAAAAGAGATCAGAGAAGCAAACATTCCGGAGTGTGGGAGTCTCGAGGTAGCTAAGAATCTGTTCTTTCCTCCTTCTTGCTTCTCTGCACCACCACCACCATATACATTTCCATACCCATTATTCAGGAACATGGTTTTCTCAGCCTATTGCCAGTTTCATGTGGTACATAATACTGGTGATATGAAAGCCACCCTCTTTTATTCAGTGTATTGTGGTGTGGAAGACTTAATTATGTGCTTCCCCAGCTTGCTCACGAAGTTCATTTTAACTTTAATGTAGTCGAAATGCTAAAGATTTGCTAAAGCAGTGTTGACTATAGGTTCGAGCACAGATTTTGATGTCAGATCTGAGTACATTTTTGGGCTTTACTGACTTAATCCATTGACCTTGACCTCATTACCACTTCTGAGGGGATTTCATTGTCAGTGAGAATCACCTGAGAATTAAAATAATACAGATAAATTAGAACATATGGTACCTGAAACAAAGTAGGCATTGAATAAGGAGTTGCTTATTTTATGCTTTTTTATTATCATTACAAATTTTAAATTCTCTTGTAATTTGGACTTAGATTATAGAAATTAGAGGTCTTTAAACTTGTATTTTTTTAATAATTGGAATTTTTTAAAGTTAATAGGTATCATGGATTCACAGAAGAGACCTGGTTAGCAAATAAATTTGGAAATGCTTATTTAAACAAAGGAAAATTCTGTAAAAAAATTAACCGTAAGACTTCTCACTGAAAATCTCCAAAATTTTGAAGGATATGGTAAAAAAGTTTTCCTCAATTTACATGGCAACAGAATCCTTTTTATTTATTTTTTCTTTTTTAGCAATCATAAAATGAGGTGACTATTCTTGACATGCATTTAGAAAAAAAACTTACCTAGAATAAATAATACAGCATATTTAATGAATAAATGATTGTACTTACTACTTTTAATCATGACATGAGGTGATCATGTGTTTAAGGCCATATGGTAAGAGATTAATATCTTTTTTGTCACTTTTTCTTATTAAAAGAAATGTGACAAATATCTAGTGGTGCTTACAGTAAGAAATCTTGTTTTGGTACATTTGGCTGATTTAATAGCATTAGCTTTTTACTTCAAGGCTGTACTTCTCAGAAACTATGGTATAGAGCCTATCTATGTTGTTGACTACTTTGAGTATTGGAAAAAGTTTTGAAATAACAAAAATAAATTATCAGTAGGGAATGTTGTCATTTTCTTTTTTCCTCAGTTATTTAAGGTATGATATATTTATAGGATTAAAGAATGACATATTTAAATTAGTGGCCAAGTCAAGGAATGCATGTTGCCAGAAATTTGTTGCTGTTTTTTTCCCACAAACGAAGCATGTATATTCATTGTACAAATTTAACCATCTAAATATGAAATGCTTTTATTATGTTGTAGATGCAATGGATCAACTAGAACAAAGAGTCAGTGAATTCTTTATGAATGCAAAGAAAAATAAACCAGAGTGGAGAGAAGAACAAATGGCATCCATCAAAAAAGTATGTTCAACACTCTGGGTGATTCATTAGTTAAAAGTGGGACCCTCTCATGAAGATATTTTAAAATTAAATAGTTTTCTGGATATCAAAATGAGGGAAAGTTTTCCATGACTCCTTAGAATTTAAATAACTCTTGTGTTTTAGAGCTTTAGGTGTAGGAATTTTTAATCATTGAAGCATTTTGGTAATATAAAAAATTATTTCAGTAATTAGTGACTTATTAGAGAATTACAGAACCATAAAAAATATGTTTTTAATTAGCAAACCTTGAAGCATAGTTTTTATATTGCTAGGTACCTAAATAGATGGAATCACAGAATCTTAAAAGCTGAAAGGAGCCTTACAAAGTCTTTTAGTTTAAAATTCTAAATTTATACATGAGTTAGGCCTAGAAATATAGAATTCTTTGAGTTTTTAATTAATTATATAGTACTTAAAGTTGTCTTTCAGTTTAGAATGGATATCAGCTTTCCCTTTAAGGTTTACTCTAAAGGCATGATCTAGTTTTTCTGGGATACATTGGAATAACTACTGAAGACACCTGGCTTTGGTCATGACTCTGCCATTTAGCTCTGTGACATTGGACAGGTCCTTTAATGTCTCTTAGCAATAATGGCTCTAATCCCCAACTTTCATAGAATTGTTTGAGGATCAACTAATAAGTTTGAGACCAACAAATTTAGAGTATGTATGTCATTTATTTTACCACATGGGGTGTGATTATTTCTGTTAAGATAAAAAAAAATTAGAATTTATGACAGTTGGTCCTGGTTTAGAGGATACCTGGAGACTTAGGTGTGTTTAAGTATAGACATAACATTATACATCCTAAAGTCATTTGTCATGCCTTTTACCTGTTACATTTTTGGTGTAGTACAGCTTGGATATACTCTCAAAAACCTAATACTCCATGGAAATTTATAGAATCCATTTTTTAAAACAATAATTTCATTTATACTGAGAAGAAATCTAAAGTATAGGTTGAGTTGTAGGAATTGATATCTAACTTAAAATGAGAGTTATAGAGCAATTGGAAAATAGGGACATGCAGGGCAGATTTTTTCCAGTAGTTGTACTTTCATAAAAAAAAAGTTTGGAAAGTAGAGACCTTAAATGTTCTTTACGAATTAGACAAATCTTAACTTAAAAAAATTTTTTTTGAGAAAAAGATTATTCATTAGCTTATATAACTTTTACTAGTATGGAGGCTAGACTTGGAAGAGTATTTATTTTTATTTATATCTTTTCTAGAAATTCTGAACACCTTTCTTTAATTCTTGACCATCGTTCATAAATTCTAATCCTATCTCATCTCCGTCCTTTTCTTAACTGGATTTATTTAGGATGACTTAGTGATAACTGGGTATGATCATTTTAAGATTATTAATTTATTCTTGAAATGAAAATGTTTTTATTTAGGATTACTATAAAGCTTTGGAAGATGCAGATGAGAAGGTACAGCTGGCAAACCAGATATATGATTTGGTAAGTAAAATTAATGTGCATGCTATTCCATAAACACTTGAATTATGGTTATTTTAAATTTTATTGGCTTAAATGTAATAGGAAGAACAGACTAAAAACATTTAATTTGAGAGTTCATTGTTTGGTTTCTTTGTGGAAAAGAATCCTGGAGTGTCCACAGTGTTAATTTACAGATTAAGATCCTTATATTTTAGCCATATCTGCATTGTTTTCAAATTATATCTGATGTTAGACTTTTTTTTAAAGCAAGAATTGGTGTTTAGCTTTATTTTAGTAATCTTTAATTTCTTAAGGTAGTGAGTTTACTTTCCTGATAAATCATATTGAGACTATTTCTCTGGTGAAATACACAAAAGACTGCTGTGTTGACAAGAGTTCTTGGTAGTCTGATTAGAATGAAGAAGAGAACAATTTGAATCTGTTAACAGATCATACTTAGCTGTGTTCAGTGATGTCAATAGACTGTACACAACTGGCTTTGGTATCAAAAATGGGAAACAGTAAATTAAATAAACTTTAAAAGAAGGTTTTTTTTGCAGCAGCAGTGCTTGTAAAAGATTGAAATCACTATGAAGGCAGGTATATGCAATGTTTCTCAAGCTGGTATAAATATGGGACCCTTTTTATGTAAAGCATCTTCTCCTAAATTAGCTGCTTTAAGCAATACTCATTTCTGGTTTTGCCTCAAAGCAAGTTGAAGCTGAAAACAAGTGTTCACTTTTAGTAAACTTTACCATATAGATTTTATAATCTTATTTCATATTCTTCCCTGGACACAGCCTTACTAATGAACAGGTACATGTAAATTTAATTATCATTGGTAAGGAAGACACAGAAAAAAAGATGCATGCCACATATGGTGTACATCGTAAATACTTATATAAAACTAGAAAACATTTGTCATGTAAAGCCATAGAAAATGTTCAGTTGTTTATATATAGTGAAAATATTTTATGGCTATTAAAACCTAGTCTTGTTTGTTTTCACAGTTATTCTGAAAACAATTTTTTTAGAATAGGTAGAGGGGGCTGTAGCTTGATTTACTATGGAATGACAAAGAGTTCTTATTTTGATCTTGAATTATGTTTATAAACATAGAAAAAGACATTGTTATCTGAACCTAAGACTAATTTTTTTAGTTACTTTCTTCCTCATATTTAATGACTGTATGTGCCAGTCTTTATTTAAACATTACCTACTTTTTAAATCATTTAGCTCTTTGGTTCTACTCTGTTTTATTTATATTTTGTTATTCTGCTTCTTTTTATACCATTATTAAAAATAACTCATGCATTTAGAAGACTACATATAACACAAAGATATGCTTTTTAAATGTGTGTGTGTTTGTGTGTGTTATCCATCTTTCGTTACCTATGAACCAAAGTTATCATCCACTCCGTGCTTGATACGATGGAGTTTATGTGGGTATAATGGAGAAATAAAGAGAAAATACTCCGGATGGCTCTTGTCCTTAAGGTAAACTAGTTGGGAAGACATGCCCACAAAGTAAAATGAAGAGCCTGAGTTGAAACATATAACAAATAAAGATTAATGCAGTTGAGTATTGAGATATATCTAGTAAAAGGCTGAACTAAGCCATACGGAATTATTGTTGATTTCTTGGAGGGTATGAGATAACTTTTGAATAGAATTTTCTCAGAGGCTCAGGGGTCTGGATTAGGCATTGTATTGAGGGGAGAGCATTTCACTCAGAAAGAAAATGAAAATTAAATTCTTTGTGGGGGATGGATTATTTACCTAGAGAGTGAGGCAATAAAAGGTGATGTAATTTAGTAAAATGTAATAAAAACAGGTGTTACAACAGATCTATACAGACATGTGTTCAGCTGCTTTACTGATAGCAGGACTTTGGAAAAGTTATTTAATCCTGGAACCTCACTTTCCTTACCGGTGAAATCGTAGTATTAATTTGCACCTTAAAGGAGGAGTTACCACATGTATATGTGATGCTTTTAGCTTGGCAGATAGTAGGCACTTGCTCCTCTTTAAATCCTCATTCCATCTCATTTCTCTAACTGACATTTTCTACTTTCTTGAAGCCACTTCTTTTTCAGCTCTGCCAGGTTGAACCTGTTTTATTCTCGTTCCCCCAGTATTCCTAGTTCTGCCTTTTGTGTTCTCTTTATTCCTTTCCTGGACTCCTTCCCTTTCCTCCTTCGTCCTCCGCGCCTTACTTTTTTTCCTCTTCTCTCCTTCCCTCCTTTTTCAATACTCGCTTATAATGGTGGCTGTTCCTCAGGGTTTGGTGTTTGACCTATGTTGTGTCCTACTCTATTCAAGTTGTTGCATAGTATATGGAGGTAACTCTCTTCCCCCAGCTCCAGAGACCAGGCAGATCAAATGCCATGTGAAGACTTGTTTGTATCGCTGTAATATACAAATGCCAGTTTTGCCTCCTTTGTGCTCGCTTATACCACCCAAGTTAAAAAACATTCCTCCATTACTTTTCCATATATTCGCTTAGTTTCGACAGTTATACATTAATTATCCCTCAAGCTCAGATTTTTATTCTGAGTCTATTCACCATATTGGAGAGTTCCTAGGCCCTGGAACTCTGTGTATTAAAACTTAACTCATAGCCTCTCCTTTTTTTTCTTTCACTCTCTCTCAGCACCTGCCCCCTTCCACACACACATTTGCTTTCTTAATCTCAGGAGAACCACTGACATCCTACTCATTCATATCAGAATACCGAGAGCCATCCTGGACTCCTCCATCTCCCTAACTTCCCCACATTAAGTCAATCACCATGTCTTGTTCATTTTACTTTCTAAGCATGTACCTCTCATCACTCCTTCCCCTCTACTTCAGCCTGCCATTGTTCGAGTACCTTAAAAAGAAAAAATTGCCTAGAGTGCCTTTCCTTTTCATCTTTGCTTGGTAAACTTTATCGTTCATAATCCTACATAGGCATTGCTTGCTTATTAAAGTCACCTCAATAATCTTGATATTTGTACCATTTATATCTAGAAGAGACTTGATAACTTGTATCAGAAAAGCTACACAATAATGATTTAAACAAAAGATTTATTTTTTAATTTCACGTAAAATAACTGTTAGAGGGGATAGACCAGGGCTTGTGGGGCAACTCCAACATCATCAGCGTCGCAGACTGTTTCCAGTCTGTTCCACCTTCTGGACAAGTCGAAGAACTACAGTAGAGGATTACTCAAAAGGGCACATTTTACCGTTCAGTCAGCTCCTTTAAAGAGCCTTCCTGGAAGTCTCACCTACTGACTTCTTGCTACAAAGGAGGCTGAGAAAAGTTGTTTAACATGGCACATTGCCAACCCATGCATGCAGGGCTCTGTTAGTAGGGGAAAAATGAGAGAATGCATATTGTGTAGCTAATCAGTGGCTTGTCCCTTGCCCTACCCTTCAGAATCATGCCAGCCTCCAAATCATTGATAATCCCATGAATTTATTATTACTCGAATTATATTGTAGTCATTTATTTACCTTTTGCTGGTGTGTTTGTCTTTTCCCTGCTGTAAATGTCAAGAACTATGTCTTTTTGTGTGTATGTCTTCATAGTTACTCCTCAATAAATATTTGTTAAACAAAATCACCTGGATAAGTTGATGGAGAAAAAGGAACAGTAATGACTCCCAAGATACGAGTCTTAGGGATAGAGTTTAATGTTGTCATTGTTGGTGTCAGGTATACTTTAGTTGGCTCATAATTTCCTAAAAGGTAATAGAGTTACATTTTAGTATGCTGAGATTGTTTTCATAGACTGCAGTGCAAAAAGCCACTTCTTTTCAAAGAATGACTTTAAACTAGGAAAAGTGAAAGTAATATAGTTCAGGTAAGTTTAGTTTCTTTTACGGAATCATTTTCAGAGATCAGTCTTATGATCCATGCCTTTGCTCAAATATTTTTGGTGTCCCTCTTTTTAAATTGCTCTCAATTTTACTAGTTTCATTAGTTGGGATAGATAGATATTCTTCTTTGATACATAAGCTCATTTTGAAAGTTCTTCTAAAACAGGATTTATAGATGTACCTTCAGCAAAGGGGACCTTTTAAAAAATATTAAAACTTATTGTGAGACATAAGTTTTAGAGGTCTTAAATAAAAAGTATCTTCTCCTTAATAATGATACATGCCATATAAATTTTTTTGCTCTTTTAAATTCTTTTGCTTTTAGAAAGGTTTCTTTTAAATTATAATAAAACATCTATTAAATGATATTAGACCTTGCTCTGGCCAGTGTGGCTTGGTTGGATGTCATCCCACAAACTGAGAGGTCACAGGTTTGATTCCTGGTCGGGACATATGCCTGGGTTGTGGGGTCGGTCCCCAGCCAGGACACATGCAAGAGGCAACCAATGGATCTTTCTCTCTCGCATTGATGTTCCTCTCACTTTCTCCCGTTCTTTCTCTCTCTCTGGAATCAATAAAAGGAAAAAAAAAATTTTTAAAGATACAAAGTAACGACAATACTGAATATACAGTTAACTCATTCCTAATAAAGTCTTACTTTATTGTTTTTAAAAAATATACTTTTTTGATTATGTTATTACAGTTCCATTATTTTATCCCCTTTATTCCCCTCTACCCTGCACCCCCACCCCCACCATTCCCCCTCTTAGTTCATGTTCATGGGTTGTACATATCAGTTCTTTGGCTTCTCTCTTTCCCATACTATTCTCAGCCTCCCCCTGTCTATTTAATGCCTTCCATTTATGCTTCTTATTCCCTGTAACTTTTCCCCCATTCTCCCCCTCCCCCTCCCTGCTGATAACCCTTCATGTGATCTCTGTTTCTGTGATTCTGCTCCTGTTCTAACCGGTCACTTAGTTTGTTTTTGTTTTTGTTTTTTTAGGTTCAGTTGTTGATAGTTGTGAGTTTGTTGACATTTTACTGTTCATAGTTTTGATTATCTTCTTTTTCTTAGGTAAGTCCTATTAACATTTCATGTAATAAGGTCTTGGTGATGATGAACTCCTTTAACTTTGCTTTATCTGGGAGGCACTTTATCTACCATTCCATTCTAAAGGATAGCTTTGCTGGATAGAGTGATCTTAGATGTAGGTCCTTACCTTTCATGACTTTGAATACTTCTTTCCAACTCCTTCTTGCCTGTAAGGTTTCTTTTGAGAAATCAGCTGATAGTCTTATGGGAACTCCTTAGTAGGTAATTCTCCTTTTGTCTCCTTTTCTCTTGCTGCTTTCAAGATTTTTTCCTTATCTTTAGTTTTGGGTAATGTAATTAGGATGTGCCTTGGTGTGTGCTTCCTTGGGTCCAACTTGTTTGGGACTCTTTGAGCTTCCTGGACTTCCTGGAAGTCTTATTTTCTTGGCCAGATTGGGGAAGTTCTCCATTATTTTTTCATATTAGTTTTCAATGTCTTGCTCTTCCTCTTCTCATTCTGGCACCCCTATGATTTGGATGTTGGTGTGTTTAAAGTTGTCCCAGAGGTTCCTCAGCCTCTCCTCATTTTTTTGAATTCTTGTTCTTCATTTTGTTCTGGTTGAATGTTTATTTCTCCTTTCTGTTCCAAATCATTGATCTGAATCTAGGTTTCCTTCCCTTCACTGTTGGTTCCCTGTATATTTTGCTTTATTTCACTTTGCATAGCCCTCATTTTTTCCTCTTATTTGCAACCATACTCAACCATTTCTGTGAGCATCCAGATTACCACTATTTTGAACTCTGCATCTGTTAGGTTGTCTGTCTCTTCATCAGTTAGTTCTGTTTTTGGAGCTTTGATCTGTTCTTTCATTTGGGCCATATTTTTTTGTCTCAGTGTGCCTATTATATTGTGAGGGGCAAAGCCTTAGGTATTCACCAGGGAGGGGCAACCTAGGTCACTGCCTTGTGGTGCTGTATGTGGGGGAGGGGTCGAGAGGGAACAAGCTTTTAGCGGTACAGGTTTTGAAGCTTTCTTTTCCCTCACTGGAACCCTGGGTTGCGAAGTCTGTCTCATTCTCCAGTTGTCCCTCCCAGTTTATCTGTGTGTGAATGTAGGACCGCTGGTCTGCCAGCCACTACCTTGCCATATCCTCTCCACCCTGGCTTCCTGTCTCCACCCCTCCTACCTGTCTGGACGAATGTTCCTTCTTTAACTCCTTGGTTGTTGGACTTCCATATAGTTCGATTTTCTGGCAGTTCTGGTTATTTTTTGTTTTTAAATTTGTTGTTGGCCTTCTTTTGTTTGTGTAAGGAGACAAAGTGTATCTACCTATGCCTCCATCTTGGCTGGAAGTGCAGTTAATTATTATTATTATTATTATTATTTCATTCTCACCTGAGTACACACTTATTAATTCTTAGAGAGAGGGGAGGGGAAGGAGAGAAAGATAGATGTGAAAGAGAAACATCAGTCTTTTGCCTCTTGCATGCTTCTGGACTGGGGACAGAACCTGAACCCTAGGCATGGGACCTGATCGGGAATCAAACCTGTGACCTTTCAGTTTGTAGGGCGATGCTCCAATCAACTATGCCACCCTGGCCAAGGTCCATTTTGTTGTTTTTGTAAAATAAAAAATATTAGCTAGACCCAGGGCCCCTGAGAGTAGGTGAGGTTCTAAATCATTCTGGACCCTCAGAGCCTGGCACAATAGGTTAGTTGAATGGTGCACAGAAGAGAAAAGAAGACTTCTTTGAGATGATCAAACCCAATATTTTCCAAACTTCAGTCATTTACATTCCACCTTTAAGGTTTTTACAATGTCTCCATAGCACCTATACATGTATTTACCAAGTAAATTTTTAAATGAAATTTATTTAAGGGGTAAACTTACAAATTTGATACTACTTACATAAATGAAAACTAGCATTGCTTATCAAAAATAAATAATTATTAAAATGTTAATGCCAATTTTACATCCTCCTGGAATGTTTGTGCTTTTGGTGCTGCACCATATTGCCAGAATGGCTTGTGGCACTTGAACACTTTATGCTTGAGGCCAAGAAATTTACTTTATTGGCTTCACAAGTAATTGCAGTCAAACATAAGGGAATCATCAACGGGGAGGTCACTAAATGCATTTACCATCTCAGATTAGTTCTACTCCCCAAAATAATTAACAGTAATAAAAACATCCAAGTGAAAGTTTTTATAAACATTAAAGAGAAATTCTGGTTAACATTTAACATTTGAGAGCTTAGAATGCTATGTACTTGAGAGGTGAGTAGATGGGACATAGTGTAAGTGTAAAACTACAGTACGTTTTATTCATAGATCATTCACCCAGCAAACAGTGCTACTTCTGCTGATTAAATTCTACATAGGGGGAGAGGATAACTTTCATTCAGCAAATATTTATAGAGCTCCAGCCATGAACAGTGACTGGTGCTAGGTGTGCAGTAATGACACCGATAGGCAAAGAATATAAGCAAACTAGTAAATAAAGATTATTTTAGATTTTGCTAAGTGCTATGAAGGATATAAACATCGTTGAGAGAGGGAAAATGAGTAACTGGGGGAAGCTGTCAAAGGTGTAGTGAGGATTAATGTAGTCACCAGAGGTGACAGTTGAGGGGATACTTGAAAATAAGAAAGAGCCAGTCATGTGAAAAACTTAAAAACTTCAAGTCAGTGATGTACCAAGTGCAAAGTCTGAGGTGGAAAATGGCTTGGCAGATTGAACCAGGAAATTGGCCAGTGTGTTGAAGTACAGTGAGAAAGGAGGGGTGGTATGAGAGGAAGCAGACAGGAGCCAGCACATGCAGGGCCTTGCAAGTCAATGAAGCAGTGTGATTTTTATTCTAAAAGCAGTGGGACGCCAGTGAATGATTCTGAACAGAGGAGCTAAGTACACCTTAGAAGAGATTGATATCTGCCTTTGATTAAACATACTTTATGGTCATTTTAATTAAGCATGTATTATTATGACACATTTTAAGATATAACAATTTAGTATGTAATCGTGTTTGATTTTGCCCTTCAGTGTTTTACTATAGTATGATATTTCATTGCATTATTTTGCATTGAATTATTTTGTTTACTTTAAAAATTGTTAGTAAACTTTTTATTCCTATGACCTGCATTGTACTTATAACTTTATTCATTAAGAAAAGAACAGACTGCATAAATATCAACAAATGAAGAGCTTTGTGGAATTCGGGTTCAATAGAACAAAGCAAAAATTTATTTCAGTGAAATTCGACTAACAGAAAAACAATTATCTTTTATTACAATAATTTCCTTCTAGATCCTGATACTCATAATCATCATATACTTTCTTGTGTTCCTTAGCCAGATGTTGCTGTCATTAGGCTGTATTAGATTATAATACCTAATAAAGTTGATTTATGTATACTCTGATAAAATTTGAACTTTTAGTTAATGCTTAAATGATTTTAGCAGTCTGTTACAGTGCCCAATACCCTTGAACCTACTTCTTTTTTATATCTTAGCCTACTCCTGAGATAATTTTATTTCAAGCCAACATTTTACCTATAAATCTGAGAATTCTTTATCTGATACCCTAATTAAGGAAATATATTACGCAAGTTTGACCTTTTGGTTTGTCTCCTATCCTTACTGTCCTTTAGGAAAATGATTAGATGTAGTTTATGTGCTAAGGCCTCAAGTATTTGATTCAGCCTAAAGATAGATCAGATTTTCATCTTGTTTAAATATAATTCAGATATGGGAAGAATCATTTTCATGACTTCTCAGAGAAATACTTTACCATCATGGTTCCTTTTTCTTCCCCAATTTACCCTCCTTACTCTCTATTACCTGATCTTTTTTCATGGATAGAAATTTATCTCTTATTGCCGTGGACTTCAACTTAGAATCCTCTAGACTGAGTGCTCATTCTGAAAGGGTAAGTTAGACATCTAAATTTTAGAATTTGACTATATTGGGAACCATAAATCATGTAGAAACTTTTTAAAGGCTATATGCCTTTAGTTCAGTCTGGGTCCATCAGTGCTACATGACAATTTGAATATTAGAACACTGGGAGAGTCAAAAGAGAACAAAGGATTACAACTGTATGCAAAAGTGTTAAAGCAGGAGGATTTTTTGTTTCATGCACAGGAGCCAAGTGTGCCTTAAGTATCTTCATGATCGTGAATATCTTAAATAATGTTGAGAGAATTTCCTTTGTCCCTGAAGAGGTCAGAAAGGTGATAATTTTAAACTTAAAGCACTGATGATCTGGGGTTAGAGGGTATGATTTTCGCATTAAAAGAACCTTTTGTGGCTAGCATTTATTGACATTAAGTGGAGAACAAATCAATAATCAGATTCTGTGGTCAGCTTTGTGTTAGGAGCCTGTGGTCAATGGAAAATCTCAGCTGGATCAGTGCCCTCTTTACTTCCATAAGTCAATCTTACGGGGTCAGGTATGTGTGCAGGGGTTGGGTAACATAGGTTCTTGTTTTGTCTGTAACCTTTGAGGCCATTATGGTGATCAGCAAGAACAGATACTTTAACCATTCAGAATCATGTAAGTAGAGACAGTGCACTTTACAGATTACAGTCAAGTTCAGTTAAGCTTCTGCTATAGCAGTTGCTTTATAGCTTTAGTTAAATATTGTGTTTCACTTATCATCCAACTTCTAATTTGATTTAATACAGCAATGGTGAATCTAAGAAAATTCTCATTGACTAATAATTGCTTACTATTAATCAGTTCATAATCTTTTTTACATATCAGGAGGCAGGAATCATTGTAAGCTGTCTTACAAAGCTGCCCACAACAGTGTGGTTAAGGCTTTTCTGTGTTTGCTTATTTTAGTTATAAATTTGTTTTTTTGAGTTATTAATTCTTTGGGTTGCAGTGCTTTATTTTGAGCTATGTCGTAGTGGAAATTCTCGTCATTATTTTCCGTGCTTTCAGGGTGTAATAAACCTTGTCAGTACTGTCTTTAATATAGTAAAGCAATTTTTCACTTCAGGGTGGAGTGGGGTGTGACGATGTCTTCATCTTACCCCAACCCCACTCTCCCGACTGAGAGTCTAGTAAACTATATACACCTATTACAGGCCACACCATGCTCCTCCTTCTTTTTCTCTAAGGATACTGTTTGTTTCCTGTCTCTTTACATTCTTTGTTACTCCTTTTTCTGTCTATTTGAATACAATCCATTCTTCACTAACATATTTATACTTCCTTTATGTCTCTACTACCCAACATTATATTTTTTCTTTAAGTGCTACTTCTGACCCTTTTTGACTGTTGCCTATTTGTTACATCTAGGGTATAGATATACTTTAAACCTTTATTATTTTAAAAACCTTATATAAATCTTGATGTGTTAGCTAAATTCTAATTACTATGGAGACAAAGATTCTCTCATATTTTGTGTATCCTTCATGTAACCCAGTGCCAAGCACATAAGAAGAACTCAGTATTTATTAGTAGTATAGCGGTAGGTAAGAAAGGGGTTAGAGTATTTTCAGTGGATTAAGTGGTCCTGGAATTCAAATATGAGTATTTTTCTGATTTCCCTTGAGATTAAATTTTGACAATGTAAAATATATTGAGTAACTGAAGTCTGTGTTCATACTTTATTTTTGGAAGAGAGAGTCCTTTAAAGGATGCTCAATTACCTGCAATTTCTTTGAATAGGAGAAGTGTCCATAATACGTGACCCTATAGGATTTTAAATACTGTAATTACAGCTTCTGCCAAGCTCTGAAAAATAACTTGTGTGTGAAGGTGGAGGAAAATTGGGTTTTAAATTATTGAAAAATCACAGACCAACACCCCAATTGTTGCTGTTAATATATATAATAGAAATAATAAGACAGTATTCCTATACTTTTACTTTGAATGCTGTTACTCTGAGTTAAAAAATTGGCTTCTGCACATACAGGTTTAGAGGGCAATCTTAAGTATAAATGGTGAAGCACAACTTATTACAATTAGATTCGAGTTAAATCTCCCTTCCATAATGTATTAGCTATTGACTTTGGGCATGTTACTTAACCTCTGTGAGTCTTAGTTTCTTCTTATGAAATGGAAACAGTAATACCCTATCTCAGAAGATTAGAGGGAGGGTGAGAAAAGACGGACCATCTAAGGCACCAAGCACTTTACTTGTCATCTGGTGCACACATACTATCTTTCGCTGCTATTCTCCCCTTCCCCGTTATTTTAGATGCGTGTTATTGAATTGAAATTCTTATTTAAATTTTTTGCTCTTGTAATATATCATAGACATTTTGATATTTGTAAGAAAGTTATTCCTGATTACAACAGTGATCCTGTGCGAAATAACAAAGATGTTGTCAGTAATGTAACATGAATATTTTTCAAAGATTTCATGATTCTTTGTTCCACTTCTAAATAGTAAATTTGAAAAAAAATTTTAATATTAAGCTTAAAAATAAATGAAGACTTGTTGGAAGTTTGAGGTGTCATGTCATTTTCTGAAATCAGTCAAAAGGTCTCTAGGTGAATGAGAAAATAAAATTTGATACCTTTACAAGGCAATAGTTTTACAATAAAACCATTTTAACCAGGCTCTTTGGGGAATGGAGTTTTCTGGCTAAACAACCCTTTTGTTTCAGCCCTTTACATAAATGTTTACAAGTATAATGGTCCACTTTCCTGCCTCAGAGAAATGTACGTATAGAATAGAGTAGCGTCTTTGTTTGTGGACTGAAGGTCTTTCATTACTCGGTCTCAGTAACTGTGATTGTGGTGTGGCGGTGTGGATGGCCTTGTTACAAGTGGGGCGAGGTTAGGCCAAAACTAATCCAGGGCATACTGTGAAAACTTACCAGGCTCTTTCTGTGCCCCCCCCCTCCCCCAGATCCCTAATGTCAGCTCTGCTTTAGTTTTTACATCCCACTTTTTTCAAACAAATTTTCTAACAAATTGCAATTTTGTTTTCTTAAAACTTTAAATTTATTAAAGGGGACTGTGGAGATTATTTAGCCAGCATCTTCATTTTATAGATTAAAAACCTGAGGTGTAGGTTAATTGATCTGCTCAAGGACACAAAATAGATTCACTAACAGAAACAAAGATATAGATTTCCTCATTAAACTGACACTTTAGTAGTGTCCCAAATTTTGGTGGTTATCTTTGATCTTCTTTGAAACAGGTAGATCGACACTTGAGAAAGCTGGATCAGGAGCTGGCTAAGTTTAAAATGGAGCTGGAAGCTGATAATGCTGGAATTACAGAAATATTAGAGAGGCGTAAGTAAAATTTACAGTTTTCCATTAATGTTGGACAGAATGTTTGCAAATCACTGAGGAGACACTGGACCCACAGGGACCTCTCAGATCCTTCACTCCGCTGAATGGTGTCAACCGGGTCAAAGAGCTTGGAACCTTGGCAGTCGGAACTGTTTGGGTCATGGAAACTGAGAGAGATAAATAGGATATTCATTCACCCACTATGAAAATAACATACTAAGTCATTCCATTTTTTAAATATGCATATATGCTAGTAAGATGAACGGTAAGAACAAAGATTTAAAGGAAAATAACTATCTAGAAACGAGTCAACTATCTGTTACTAAATGTATTGACTTTACCCTGCCTGTTTATGCTTTGTATAAACAGTAAACTTTGAGAAAGGTTATTATTTCTTCTTAAGAACTGTCTTAAGCCTTTTGCTCAACTGTGTTACTAAGAAAGATTTTAATGGGTTACACAGTACTGTCTCTTTTTCTCAAAATTCTTTCTAAACTTTCTTGTATCAACAAGAAGCCATTTTAATAGTATTTCTTTGCAAGGCTCAACTTGATCCCTTGCAATAGTTTACCTGTATTCTTGGATTTAACTAAGGAGCCTTCCCCAAAATGCAGGCATGAGCTTTGTTTCACTAATTTACCACTTCCCCCCAAGCTAAATAGGCAGCGTCCATAAAGGGTATAGTGCGGTGCCAAACCCGGAGGAGGCGCCAGCATATTGCTAGTGAACCAAGTTAGTATGATGGCTGATTTCTACTAGAGTTTAGTTAAAAGGACTCAGATGTCTTTTTTTTTTCATGGTATATTTCAACAGCAGGAACATGTACTTATTTCTACACAGAGATGAAAGGTTTCTTTACAGTGTGAGGTTATCTGTGTTCATACTCTCACAAGAAGTCAACTAGAGAAGCTGCAGGCATGAATCCATCCTAGTGTCCATGGTTGCATTTTAGCATTCAAAAGTAGATCCATCACTTCATTTGTTTTTTTGAAGATTTTATTTATTTATTTTTAGAAAGAGGAGAAGGGAAGGAGAAAGAGAGGGAGAGAAGCATCCATCCATTGCCTCTCACAGGCCCCCAGCCAGGTACCCAGCCTGCAACCCAGGCGTGTGCCTTGACCGTGAATCAAACTGGTGACCTTTCGGTTTACCAGATGACACCTAACCTACTGAGCCACACCAGTCAGGATAGATCCATCACTGTAGATAACCATGTAATATTCCAAGGGAACCTTATCTGAAGATAATAAATATTTTGAGACAAAATAAAATATCCTCTGGCTGCTTTGATTTCTTTTTTTCTTTCTTTTTTTGAAATGCTGGTAATAGCTGTAACAATAACTCATGCCTATTCAGTGCTGCAGGGAAGCTCATGAAGTGTCCTCCTAAGGACACAGACGTATGAGACCAAATCGGATCCGGTGGAAAACTGTGCCCTGCCACAACTTCATCTCAGGGGATCAAAATAAACACAGAACAGTTCTTTAAAATTATTTTAAAGCTTAACAGTAGAGATTTTATGCTTCATTTTCCACAAGCAAAATCTCTTAACTCCTTTTAGGGAGTTTTTACTATATTACGTTATTTTACTGATTAGAGAATTTTCTTTCATGTAATGCCCCATTACCTTATACTTTAGAATCTCCCATAGAAAAGTCTTCACTTCAGTAAAACTATGTTGAGTTTTTTAGCTCCTAGCAATAATGGAGTTATAATATCCATTTGTTCACTTATGTAATACCTACTGTTCTGAATTCCCTTATTTGACATTAGCATGACTTGAGCTATTTTGTACTTAAGGTGAGTATTGAGAAGTGGGTTACTTACTGCTTGTAGAAAGTATGGAATTGGCTCAGGGTGAAATTGGCAGTGGTGACTTAATGAATTTGACCCAAATGATGCAGGCACATGCATCAGAGTCTGCTAGTCCTCTTCTGAGTAAGGTTGCGCAGTACCTGTATTTGATTGACATTCACAGTTCTGTGGTAACAGTTAATGGCAGTGAATCTCTGTCCCCCTCCCTTTTTTAGGATCTTTGGAATTAGATACTCCTTCACAGCCAGTGAACAATCACCATGCTCATTCACATACTCCAGTAGAAAGTAAGTTTGGTTTAGTGCAAATAAGTTTTTAAATATAATTAAAAACTCATATCACCTGTATATTCTTTTATTAGATCTATGCAACTGATTGAGAAATAAGTATCTTTCTCTTCCTTTATTTTCTTAGATATGTATTTTTCATTGCAATTATTGGCAGACTTCTCTTCACTTGGGAAAAGCATGTTTGATTTGGGAACAGGGAATTTGTTTTACTCTGGAACCCATATAGAGGAAGAATGCATGGTGCTAATAGTATGTACTTTTTACATACAGATGCCTAGTTCTCCCTGGGGAGTGTTAGAGCTGAGCCAAACAGTGAGCTGCTGGATGGCGAGCTCTTTGTGTTTATCTTCCTTGCTTCTCCAGTGCTTAGCTTACTGTTTGGCATGTAATAAAGTTTCACTTAGTGACTAAATGAATGGGTAGCCAGTTGGCTTGATGGCTCTATCTGTGCATTTTTTTTTTAACTTAAAAAATAAAATTTAACTTTTAAATTTTAAATTGAATTTTTTAAAATTCAATTTGACATGAAAGAAGCATTGATTAAAAACTTAATTGTAGATAATGTTTTCAAAACAGAATTTCCCTCATGCTACATGTGAAACCATGCTGCATCATGGGTTATCTTCAGTTATTTGCTACTGAAGTTTTGTTTTGTTTTGTTTTGTTTTGTTTTGTTTTGTTTTTAATGTCTGAGCATTCTGCTCTTGATAAAACTTGTGACACTGAGAGTTGTTTGTCCTGTCTTCTAAGAAAACATAATGTTCTATATTTCATAAGGAACTCAGATCATTAATGTACCAGTTTATAACTAGATGTAAGTAGTATACCTTAACCATAGTTCTCTAAAGTTTAAAGACACATGGATTCTTTATTTATATGCAGAAAGGAAGTATAATCCAACTTCTCACCATGCAACAGCAGATCATATTCCTGAAAAAAAGTTTAAATCTGAAGCTCTTCTATCTACCCTAACATCAGATGCATCTAAGGAAAATACACTAGGTAAGTTTATTTCTTAAATATCATTGGTTGCTTTAGTTTGTTCATGTTAAAATAATGGGAAATGAAGGCATTCAGGATTAATGAATTATATAGTGTCCTTGCCTGGTTAAAGTCTACATATGGGGAAAGAAGAAAAAAGGAAAACCATGACATTAAAATTTTAAATTAATGATTATATCTGTGGTGAGAAATAATGTCTTTTAAATGCACTAACTTGATGTTCTCTCTGACTATTTTTATTTCTCCTTTAATTCTACACAGGTTGTCGAAACAATAATTCTACGGCCTCTTCCAACAATGCTTACAATGTGAATTCCTCCCAACCTCTGGCATCCTATAATATTGGCTCATTCTCGTCAGGAACTGGTGCCGGGGCAATTACCATGGCGGCAGCACAAGCAGTCCAAGCTACAGCTCAGGTAAGGGCAGAGGTTGTGCCCTAGTTATTGGCAAACTCTAGTAGAAACAACTAGATGTGAACAAAAAGAGTTTTCTTAATTGTATATTTTCATTTTTAAATCAGAACTTTAAGATATCCTACATTTTATGTAAGGAAGTAAATATGGGGAGAGTACATGCTTGTTAATGAAAAGTACAAATACAGACTCATACAATATCATGCGGAGCCCTTCTCACAGCAGTTACTCCTGATGCCCGTGTCCCTGACTGTAACCCCCAGCTCCTGCTGGGACAACCCTTTGGCCTCTGCATTCCAGGGCTTGCTCTGCAGCCTCAGAGATGAGGTTGCCCTGAATTGACTTGCTCTTACGAGTGTGTCTCCGTTCCACATTAAGTTACCAGTCCTATAATTACTTCCTAACTGCGTAAAAACCGATTTTAATTCTTTACATAAAATAGCTTGAATGTCAATGATGAAAATAATGATTTGAACAAAATAAAGTAGTATTGGTAAACCAAAATAATGCTGTGACTAGTAACACTTGAAAAAGAAAAGCTACGTATTTATGTATATTAATGCTATCAATGAATGTCTATTCAAGATGAAAGAAGGACGAAGAACATCAAGTTTAAAAGCCAGTTATGAAGCATTTAAAAATAATGACTTTCAGCTGGGAAAAGAATTTTCAATGCCCAGGGAAACAGCTGGCTATTCATCTTCGTCGGCACTCATGACTACGTTAACACAGAACGCCGGCTCATCGGCAGCGGACTCGCGAAGTGGGAGAAAGAGCAAGTGAGTCTTACAGGAGCCCTTGCCTTGACCAAGTCTGCACACTTGGCGTGGCCTCCCACGGGGCTTGCATATGTTAGCAAAGACAGCCTGTGAGGGATCAGAATGAACTTTGGAGAGGTGGACGACATGACATTGTCATCCATACTCTGCCATACTTTGAAGGGGTATAGTCTTTAAAAAGTGTTTAGAATCTTTAATTTTTTTAGAGTCTTACATTGGGTTTGTTAATAAATGTTTACTTTCTTTTGTTCATTAGGATAAACCATTTTATGAGACCTTCATTTGTAAACCCTCATTTTGTCATGTGTTTTAGGTAAATTAATACATAAAATACAAATTATATCCTGGAAATTTTTTGTTTTTAAATGAGATTCTTCATTTTGATAAAGAACAAGGTGTTTTAATTCTTGGTCTTACGCCCCAAAATTTAAATTATGTAAGTAGCCCTAGACTTTATATATGACACTCTTAGGATGGTAAGTACCTGCATTTGCTAGGTGTCCATACATAATGAAAGTTCAGATGCTAGTCCAAAAGAGTTAGTTACCTAATAATTGTATTATAATTTTTTTACTGTATTCTATTTTTGTGAGTAAATCCCGAAAGGAATGATCAGTGTAGAATTACCACAAAAGTGCTAAGTAATATAAAAATTAATTCATCTTAATGACCCAAATTTTATAACTACTGGTATTAATTTTTGTGTTTTGAATATTTAATTAGCATACGGATAACGGTAAATTGCTTCTGAGTTTTAAAACTCTTGGTTTCCTGCCCTACACAGTTAAGTATTCACACATCTCTTGATGGTCATGATTTTTTTCACTGAATGCTTTTGTATACATATTTGTACTTTAGATTTTGATGAAGAGTATTCAGTTTGCTTAAAAATACAAAGAATATCTATAAGGTAACCATAACTAATAGTAATTCTTAAAAGTATTACCTAGTAAATAGTAACTGATTAAAAAATTATTTTAAAAACTTTGAAATACTTTGAAAAAACTTCTTTTTAAATACTTTTATTCTCCAGATAACAAAAATAAACCATTATTTTTGTTGCTTTGTTGTTCTAAATGATTGTATTTTTAAATCTCTTTATCAGATTACTTTAATTTTGTCTTAAACATTAATTTATACCATAGATTTCATTTCATATCACTTTTATTTAGGAGTTATTCTCAGGTAACTTCTGGATGCTGAGCAAGTAAAACTGATACTGTTTTTTTTTCCAGAAACAACAAGTCTTCAAGCCAGCAGTCATCATCTTCTTCCTCCTCCTCTTCCTTATCATCATGCTCTTCATCATCAACCGTCGTACAAGAAATCTCTCAACAAACGACAGTAGTGCCAGAATCTGATTCAAACAGTCAGGTTGACTGGACTTATGACCCAAATGAGCCACGATACTGCATTTGTAATCAGGTAAAAGTCCGGTGCATGTCCATAAAGGCACAATCTGAATGAACTAGGAAAAAGAGGACAACTTTATTCTTTTCAAGTGCTGTTTTTACTCCAGTTAAAATACCATTTCTTTTTTGTATAATTTTCTCCTGCTTCTTATAAAAATGATGTTTGTTGTAAATACAAAGAGTATAAAGTGACATGTAAGTCATCCATACTGTCAGCCCTCAGATATAACATATAATTAAACATTTTGATGTGCCACTACTATATACCCCAAGTGCATATTATCGTGGGCTGCTCATGTAGCCGTAGTACTGTACCACAGACTGGGTGGGTTAAAGAACAGAAATTTATTTTCTCGCAGTTCTGGAGGCAAGGTCAAGGTGCTCACTGATTCCATTCCTGAGTTGAAAGGAAAATCCAGTAAATATCTTGGCAATAAAAGTAGGTTGCTTACAAAAGAACACAATCAGATTCACCCACGATTCTCCTCTGTAACACTAAAATCTAGCATTTGTTGAAATACGTAGGTAGAGCTTTGAGGGAGAAATCTGAGTGTCCTCCAAAAAACTGTTGCCCAGAGAAGTTACTTGTTCATGTGCATAGAATAGAAAGTATGCCATCTAGTTAACCCTTTCTGGAAAATTATTCAGTCCATGGAGAACTTCAGTAAATTCAGGAATTTGGAAGTTGTGCTATAAAGTGCTAGTAATGAATAGCAGAAAGATAACGGGGAAGGTTACACATACAATAGGTAATAAGCTTACAAGTTTAAATGAAATGGAGTATCGACTGCTAAAATATAAATGACCTAACATGACAACTGATAAAATAAAAGCCTAAGTAGGAACCTAAAGTTCCTACTTTAGTAACCAAAAGAGGAAACCTAAAATCTTTACGTAGGGAACCACCCACAAAGGTGATTTACAGAGCAAGTTCTTTCAGACTTTCAAAGAGGGTGTAATTTCTGTGTATCTCCCCCTATGCCCCTGTAAAGTCTTTTAGAAAAATTATATAAACTGTATAAATATGTATACCCTCTTTCTTAGTACAGTTGTATATTTGGTGTATTTTTCTATTTTCTAACAGTATGATAAACAATTAATTTGGATTTAAGTGCTTGTTACATAGTCATAATAAGAATATTTACATTTTTTGAACTAGGTATCCTATGGCGAGATGGTGGGCTGTGATAACCAAGATGTAAGTATTAAATTTTTCTACTTAGAAATGGAAAACATCACATATTATTAACTCGAATATTTTTACTGTGCCTCTCTGTCTAAGAAAAGTTATGTTAATTATGTCATATTAATGCAGAATTTTCTTCTCCAAAATAGAATAGTGTCCCTTAATGTGTTCCCTATTTTAACTTTTAAAACTAATTTTAGGGTTTTATGCAGATTATGTTTCTCAAAAAGGTATTACATTGTATGAAAATTAGAAACACCCCCCACCCTTTGCTAAAGAATATTGTCTGTTAGAATCTAGTTCACTTATCACCGTGAAAAATTGGAACTCCAAACAATACATTCTTTCAAGAAGCATGATGCTCAGGTGAAGTGTGGGAATGGTGAGGCTCTAATGGGAGGTGATTTTCCTCCCATTAGTGTAGTATTTCCTATTGTAGCCTGTAGGTGTCCGCTGAGAAAAGCCACTTCTGATATAAAAAAATAGGATATTTGACATTACTCTTTCTTTTGGAAGCTTAATTTTTGTTAGAGATGTGCTTTTATTGAATGCTGAGAATGTGTGGTTTAGTCGTTTTCACTCCCTCCTTATTTTCATATGGCTCTTTTGTCCATCTTTTACGCCAGGGGAGGTCACAACTCTGAAGTCTATAGAAACCCTATTCAGTAAGGTCAGGATCCTAAGGTTAATGCTGAGAGATTCAAAGTTTTAAGCAATGTGAAGATTGAACAGGATTAGTTTGTTACATTAAAATTTGGGCTTTTTCTAACCTGACTGGGTCCTAACAACATGTTCACATAGAGAGAGAAAGACCCTCTATCTGCTTCCTTTTTTAGAATCGCTTGTGGACTGTCTGTGATTATTGCAAAAACAGCATTGGCCACACATCTCAAGAACAGCATTGGAAACTGTCTTCTGGGCAGTTAGTGAAAATGACAAATGAGACTTTTGTGAATACCTCATCATACTCTAATTCCCTCATTCCCAGTTACTCTCTTCTGAATATTAAGATTTTCTGTAGAAGTGTAGAACTGCCTAATGTATTTCAGAGTGGAGTGCTTTTCTCTGCATATCTAGCAATGCATACAAAAGGAAAGCCAGGGCATTCTTTATGTCTTTAATTACAAGTAACTTATTCCACTCTAAGTGGGAAAAAATAAGGCCGAATATTAAGTAAGATCTTTAAAATACATTTCCTTTCTACATAAAAGACCCATCTCACTTCTTGTCTTCGAAAGTTGATATCACCCTGGCTGGTGTGGCTCAGTGGATTGAGCACTGGGCTGTGAACCAAAAAGTCACTGGTTCGATTCCCAATCAGGGCACGTGCCTGGGTTGTGGGCCAGGTCCCCAGTTGGGGGCATGTGAGAGGCAGCTGATCTCTGTTTCACTCCCTCTCTTTCTCCTTCCCTTCTCCTCTCTCTAAAAAGAAATACATAAAATCTTTTTAAAAAATGTTGCTATCACCTTACTCTCCAAATAATTATAGTGAAAATAAAATTACTCACCAAGTAATTTTAGAAGTAAAGTTAGTAAATTTTAGTTCCTTATTTAGGATTACATGACTCTCAGAGTTAACAAAGATGCATAGTTTTTCTGTACCTCCGTTTCCTTTTCTGTAAAGCTTATCAGTTGGACTATGTGATTTGTGTGTCAGCTAGATCGAAACATTTTTTTCCATTAATCTAACTAATATTCAGCCCACTGAACATAGGTTAATATACTCCCTAATCTTTAGAGGTATGAAAAATGATTTCTTTGCAATTTTACTTTCTAGTGCCCTATAGAATGGTTCCATTACGGATGCGTTGGATTGACAGAGGCACCCAAAGGAAAATGGTATTGCCCACAGTGTACCGCTGCGATGAAGAGAAGAGGCAGTCGGCACAAATAAAGGCGGTTATTTCATTTGAGAGAGAAAAAAACTTCAACTAAACATTTTATATAGGACTTTAAAGAAGAAGAAAAGAGAAAGAAGAAACAATGCATTTCTAGTCAACCACTTAAAGGATTTACATAGACAATCCTGTAAGATCTTGAATTTGAATTTTATGGGTTGTATTTTAATAATGTAAGTAAATTATTTATGCACTCCTGGTGTGCTATGAATATTATTCCAGTTAGCCTTGGATTATTTCAGTGGCCAACATATGCAGACATTTGTATTCCTCAGCCATTTTCTCAAAGTAATGGGCATTCTATGATTTAGACTTAAAAGGATTCCAATGATGAAGATTTTAAGGAAAGTATTTTATATTGGACAGGTATGTTCTGCTGCATGTACTGTACTCCAGAGCTGTTATGTAACACTGTATATAAATGGTTGCAAAAAAAAAGTTAGTGCTTCTAAGAAGAATTTAAGATAATGGTTTTTTAAATGCCTTTATAATAAGCTTTGTTTCTTTGTGAAACTACATTCAGCAGGCTGAAGGGAATGGTTCATGTGATAAAGTGAGCTGGTGTCCTCTAGAGTACCTGGGTACATAAACAGAAACTCCTGTAGGTAAAAACTGATCTGTGCCATTAGTCTTTATATGTTTCTGCATCCAGACAGAGTGCAGTTCATGAGGGTGGGACGGGAGGGGCTGCAAGGGGAAAGGGTGTTAAAGTGATACATTTTTATACCAAATGTGTTTATTTTTTTGTGCGAGTAATCCTTAAAATTGGAATTGTATTAGGTGTTAAAATAAAGTTTTTAAAAAATTACTTGTATTTATAATTTACACACTTAATAATGAAAATTTCTTAATTCCAATTAGATTCCAATTTTCATAATGTAAGAAAGGACAGAGACCCATGACACAGAAAGCTGTGTAATCTGTGACTTCTTTAATAATGCTTGAAATTTGTGACGTGAAAATAAGGGAAAGGCATTTTTAATGTAAATTTGAAATGCAAATGTATTTTTTTAGAGCATTCTCTGGCTTTTCCTTCAGTTGAAAGGACATGAAAGAAGTCTCATTACAACAGATAAAATGAAAATAATGGTTATAGATGCTTTGACTTGAGGCAGTGTGGCCAGTTTAAGTAAAGAGACCCCCTGGATTGGAGCTAAAATTCAATTCTATTTTTTATTTTACCATATATTGGTATGACAGGTAATTCAAATTTTGAATCACTCTGGACCTTATTAAACCAGGGTGATGCTAGCTGTAGGAAGTCTCTAAAGCACTTCTAAGGTTTTATTCTATAGGTGCTATTTAAATTATAAATTTTGCATACTATCAAGTCTGGTTGGTAGAGAAATCCTTAAAGCTTTTAAAATACTTATATTATTACTATTTTTTTTTTTTGTTATCAAAACTTACTGGGTCCGTCAGATTTTTGCTTTAATGAAAACCACTTATGAGCCTCTTAGAACTTATTCAGAAAACTGTGAAGTCTATGCAATGCTACTCAAAGGTTATGGGTTAGGGGATTTCAGAGGTCTCTTCCAGCTTTGCCATTCCACAGTCCTGAGCTACTGCAGTCTGATTTTATAACTGGACAACCCATAAAGCTAAGTCGGGTTCATTTTTGGGTACTCATGATTGCATAGTATCATGAGTATCATGATTTAGTGGTACTCAATATTTTCATGGAGATTTTATAAACCTTTAAGATACAATATATAATGTAGTATTCAGTTAGCTTATCAGCATGTTGCCTGGAGATGCTTAGCGGTATTGTTTCATGTTCTAATTATATATAATGATTTTTCCAAACTTACTTGTATTATAGGAATTGGTCAATGGAAAAAGCCTTATGTACAGCCTTATTTTAAGAGAAAGTTCCTTGTCAGAGTCAGGAACATCCCTGTTTTCAGCTGCTACAGCCTTTTTCAGTATGTGAGTTCCACTGCTTACCAAATCATTTAGAAAACATTTTGACAAATTTTAAACTCAAACAATGAATATTTTATGAAGCGTATATAAAGAAGTAAACCCAAACTTTGGGCAATTATTTAATAATAGGTAGAGCCTGTTAATACTTTATATAGCCAGACATGGAACTACCTCATCAAAAAAAAAAAAAAAAAAGTGACCACTATTAATACTCTTTGTAACATTTACACCAAGGAGTATAATGAGCATTTTTGGTATTATAAAATACACATTCCAAATTGTTGTACAAAACTCTTGTAACAATTGGCGGCACAAAAAAAAGAAAAAATAGAAATGTGGGTTCACAGTTTTTAGGTGGTGAAAATTGAGGCCTTACTGCTGTGGAGTGTATATTAAAATGTTCATGGTGACACACTTGAAGCAATAAATGGCTTAATTAAATGCCTAAATGAAGCTGAGTGTTTGATAAACATACAATTATTCTTTTTAAGGGCAGTTAATTTTTTGCTCTTTTTTCCTTTAGAGCAAATTCCACATATTTTAGATTTTTAACAGTCTTAGGCTTGTGCGACGTTGGGGCCCTTTGTCTTTAGACTTCATAAGTGGTCTTCTTGATATAACTAATTAATTATGTCAGCATAAGAAAAAGATAAATGTCTAATATACTTGTTTTGGACAGAGAAGATACTCTTTGAATGTGTAGACATTAAACTCTCACATGTTTAAAATGAAATCTTTCAACAGATGGACCTTAAAAGTACCCTTAAAAATGTTTATAATTTTACAAACACTAAGCACCTAAGTGTTGAGAATACATACATGAAGGTGTGTGTATATGTGTGTGTTCCTGTCGGAAGTGGGAAGGACAGACATGTTAATGAACAATCACAGTATTTAATACATGCCATAAAATATGGGTATACAAAGCACTCTGGGACACTTGACATAGGAGGCATCATTTGAACTGATTCCTAAAGACGGATAAGTAGGGAAGGTTTTCAAAGCAGAAGAGATTGTTCAAGAGCCACATACATGTGGGGAATGTAACAGTGGTCAGGAATGAGAGGATAAGAGGTATAGAGATGTGGTGTCAGGGAATGAAGCCAGAAGCTGAGCAGGAGTCCAATCGTGAAGATCGTATTACACTGTGCCATGGAATCGTTAATACAAGTGATGGTGACTTTTACATATTGTTGGTTAAATACATTATTATTGTTATTATTTTAACAGTTCAATCAAATCATAGCACTTTCATTAAAATTACAAATAGGATGGCAAAGTTAGTCTATAACTTGGAAATTGTTTTAAAATATTCTAAATTTAAGGTGAATCTTTCCTCCCAATTTTTGAAATGCTACAAATTAGAATCGCAAGTCAAGGTTTTTAGATTTCCTTATTTAGATGATAAAATCTAAATTATTCAGATTTTAATTTCTGACCAAGGATCTTAATATTCATGATTTGATTCCGCTACAGAGACAAGTAAGTTAAAGTGGTGAACTGATTTCAGGATTTTTTCTTATTGTTTTATTCAAAGTTTGACATAAAGAAGAGGTATGCCTCCTTGGACCATTTACGTTTGAAGGTAGTAAGTCATGTATACTTTGTAAGTCAATATCTTAATTAATAAACTACCAGCGACTTTGATATTTTTAAATGTTTATTTGAAAGAAATTTAATTTCTTAATAAATTCTTCAGAGCCATATGATTCAGTTTTTAATTAATTCAGAGCCACTTTTTCGTTTCTTTACTGATGGTAAAAGAGACAATATAATCATTCATTGTCCTGCTGCTTATTAACAACTGAGAAGCCCACGTGGGGAGTGGGGATAAGGAATGTGTGTGCTTGTGTGCATGTTGCTTATCTGCATTCCTGTTGCCAGTGGCCTGTGTTCATGAGGAAAAAGAGTTTTCCTTAGGAAGTTGTGTAGTTGCTAATCTCCAATAATGAACTAGTTTAAAACATTCACAAGTTTAACATTCCTTGTAGGGAAAAGCAATGGACACATTTTAATTCTTCTTCCATTGTTAAATCTACCCCAGTAGAGAGACCCTCCATGTTGAAAATAAAAACAATTGTAATAGGTACTAAGTTACTTTAAAAAACTTTCTAGATAACATGGAATACAAGGAGGCAACTGGAAACATTTCTAAGTAGCTCTGAACATAAATATGAGTTGGTTCATTGGAATGACTTTACTAATACCTAATTAGAAGAAAGTTTTAGTATGACTTCCCCAGTATGTCTCATTAGAATATATCAAAATTTATGTTTGTATCCTTGAAGAATTTATGTATTTATCTTTAATACGACAAATGACTGTTTTCTTGATTGGGTTTCCCCAAGTGTGCCAAAATGTTTTCAGTTTACCAGTGTCATTTATAAATGTTTAAAAAAAAGTCCAGTTATCTTGTTGAAAACAAGAAAAAAATAAGCTTATATATTAGAGGCCATATGGTTTAGATATAGAAGTAATATTTTGACTTTATGTGGTATACATGTCACCAAAGAACCATACTTAGTCAAAGAGTGTATTTCCTTATCACCCAGATTAGCTAAATGAGTACCAGCCTTCACCAGTAGTAAGACAAAACCTCCCCACCTTCCATCCCCCATGACACACAGTAATTATTTAGGAAACAAATTTGATGTTTTAACAATTTCAAAATAACCTTTTCTGAAAATAAAAATGGATGACTGAACTGTGATTGCACTTAAAAAAGAAAGAAGCTAAATTATGTGGCTTTCTTGAGACAGTGTTTACCTGGCTGGGTAGCTAAGTTGGCTTGAGTGTCCTCTTGATATACTAAGGTTGCGGGTTTGATCTCCAGCCAGGGCACATATAAGAAGCAACCAATGAATGCATTAATAAGTGGGACAAATAGATGTTTCTCTTCTCTCTGCCCCCACCTTTCTCTAAAATCAATAAATTTTAAAAAAGATGTTGTTCCTGGAATATTGCAGGCCTACAGAGAAGACAAATGAAATTTCTAATTGAGTAAAGGAACATAATTGGATACTATGATATGACAAAAGAAAACCAAATTTGTTCATTTTATATATTGATTAATAAAAACTTAGAAATTCTGGCTTTATGCCAAGGTAAAACTGTTATAAAGAAAGTAAAACATAATTCATTGGATTAAGTGTCTTCTACCTGTGTGCTCACTGCTTAAAGAAAGTAGTTTTTCATTTATTTGTTTATCTTTTAGAATGTATGTAAATATATATATGTGTGTGATATGTATGAGTATACACATAAATGTAGACGTATGTACATATTGTCCTTTAGAGGATGCAACTCTTAAAAGCAAGTTTGAGAGACTTAAAGGAGATTATATTCACAAAGTTGCATTTGTTTTGGGGACCATTATAATTACACATTAAGGAAGTGGTTAAAACTCCAATGTCATTGCCACAAACTGCTCAAGTGCTCACTACTCTAATTTAAGTAACAATCTCAGCCACATAAAATATTGTACAACAGCAATTCCTTTGGTCAAATTTCAGTTTCCCAACCTCAGCACTATTGGCATTTTGTGCCCGATGATTCTTTGTCGGGGAGGTGCTTCCCTTGAACCTGCACACTAGTTGTCTAGAGCACCTTCACTCTCAAGTTGTGACAAACAAAACTGTCTAGACATTGCTGAATGTGTTCTAGTGGACAGAATTGCCCTACTGGGTTAAATGTTACCAAGACGTGAAATACTTCTTACAGGAAAAATGGGAATAATATGGAAACTATTTGAATTTATGTCATGCAGACCTCAACAAATATGAATTGTTCAATCACTCACAGGAAGACACTGCTAGAAGCCAGAAGAATATGGAGTTGAGTAAAATAGTTTGTCATAAAGCAGTCTCCACAGTAAAGATATATAAGTACACTAGTAACATACAGGACTGAGTATGACGAGTAATTTTGGTACTGATGCAAGCAAATTCAAAATGCTTATGAAGAGAGCTTGAGGACAATAAACAAGGTAACCAGTGCAGCAGGTCTTTGAATAGCATCACTTTGGTTCAAAATCATTTGGTTCTAACATTGATGAGCAAACTAAAATTAATTTTTCATCAGGCCACAGTCTGTGTGGAGTTTGCACATTCTCCTCATGTCTGTGTGGCTTTTCTCCAGGGACCTCAGTTTCCTCCCACATCCCAAAGATGTTCATGTGAGGCGAGCTGACGTGTCTACGTTGTCCCAGCCTGAGCAAGTGTGGGTGCACGAGTGGCCCAGCTAAGAAAGGGTGTCCCAACCAGAGTGGGCTCCTGCCTTGTGCCCTGAGCTGCCGGGGTCGGCTCTGGAATCAGCGGGTTGGAAAATCATTATTGTACTTGTTTTTATTAATCTGTCTTAAATGTATGTATAGTTCATACTTATTTTGATTTTTAATATTAGAAGTGTTTTGGGTCTTTATTTAGGAGTTTGGTGATGTTTCTGTAACCAGAAATATGCTGTAGGAACTTAACCCTTAATTATATCAAGTAGCCTATGGTAGAATTGGTCTCATCCATCATTTTCTTTAGAATTGCAGTTCCCCAGAACCTGTTGGTTGCACTGAGGACTTAATGTATGTCCCATTTGAAAAGGCAGTGCCTAGTGTTGTCATATGGGACTTCCAGGTGATTTGTATGCTCAGAAATACTGGTCTCATGGACAATAAAAATGAAAAGCATTTAGTTTGAAGCGTTTGGTCTGTCTGGACTGCTGTTCATCTAGATATGTAAAGAGTCTGTAGAACATGTCTGTTTAAATAAATAAATCTTGAACAAGGGAAGGATAGTAGAAAAATGAAGAGTTGCACCGCAGCATCTTATTTCCATGTGTAAATTGAACAAAGGCTGTGCCCCAGGGAACTCCTGTACACCGCCCCCTTTACTCTTCCACACGATTCCCTAGACCTCTGCCGAATCCTGCTGTCACTATTCAGCAGCCTTTGGGGGCTTTAGAACCACTGGAAAGGAAGAGGGAAATCTTTACCGGACCTCCAGAAAAGGTTCAGTGGTCTGAAGTTGAGACCCATAGATTTACATACAAAATGACTACATTAGTGAAATGATTTGGAAAAAAGCAACAAAACTGGGTTGAAAGGAAATTAAGCAAGTTTCAATGTTGACTGCATTAAAAATTGCAGACCTCTTTTAGGATTTCTGTTCACTCTCCTCTAGCATAAAGAACTAGACACCAACCTGACTGTAGACTGAGATTCTGGTATGTCATTATAATGAAAGGCAAGTGTAAAGTTCAAAATGTAGGTGAAAGGATGCACATACCTAAACCTGATCTATACTAACACTCTGTGTCTACATAACTTTATGGGATAATGCATAATTGTAACTGAGTATAGCATTTTCCTCCTGAGGGAGAGTGGGGGCCCTAAGGCAAGAATTTGACACCGCACATAGAATCTGTTATTAAATCGTGTGTGTATTTCACACCATTGACAGTAACCACATGAACTTGACTCATGTTGTCCTTATTCTACCTAAAAAAAGAGATTTTGCTCTGTGAGTTTACCATTAAAGTTAATGGTAATATAACAGCATTCTCGGGTAATTGTAAATAAGTTCATCCTATATGCTGACAACTGTCATGATATCTTCATTAATGTATATTCCAGGGAATAAACATTATTTTGGGGTTCATACTGTCTGCAAATAAAGGCTAAATGAACTCTTAAACTTAGAAGTGTAAGCCATCCTTGTTGGGGACCTAACTTTCCAGCTTTATCCTCAGTGGTCTCCCATTAAGACATTAAACCTGTATTCGCCCTTTTGAGGCAGTTGAAACCTTCGTGACACTTTAAGATCTGCTTAAGAAATGACCATTTTCCTTATCACTTGCCAAAAGATGTGATTTCCCTATTTTGAGTCTTCATGGCACTTATCTATATCTTAGTTGTGGCCAAAACAGCTAGCTATATGTTTATCAGCCTTGTTTCCTTTTCCTCTCGGACATGTAGCTAAACTTTATTTCCCAGGTCACTTTAACTTAGGTGGGTCCATGTTACTGGGTTTTGGCCCATAGGATGTGGGCCAAAGAATATATGACAATTTGAAGATTGAGTTTCCATGCCATGGTCATACCCTTTTCTCATTCCTCATCTACCAGTGGGATTCAGAGGACCCCAGTGAGTGATCATGATTCTAGCATATGGAAGGAAAGTCGCCAGGTGGAAGGACTCCGGATACCAAATGTCTTAATAGAAACGGGCAAACCCTGGAAAGTGATGAGTGCTTTTATTGTATTGCGCCACTATGATTTTGAGGTTGTTTCTTACAGAAGTTATTCTACATTGGCCAATTTATCAGTGTGTTTATAATATTTTAGTAATTTACAATATAAGCCATATGTCTTCTGTTTTCCACAGTTCCTAGGGTGATGTTTTGGCATGGTAGAGATTTAAATACATGACTCCTGATCTAAAAACATATCTTCTGTTCAAAGCTAATGGAGAAAATTCTAAAGTCACCATTAGATGAAAGGTGGTAGGAGCTGAGGAGAGGGGCTGGCAAACTCTCTGGGGAAGAAGTGCTGGAAGCTGAACACCCAGGTATTGCTGACAGCACTGCCAGGATGTAATTCACATCACAGTGGTCAAGAGCCTCTTGAAAGAGAAAGGCTTTCCCTGTAGCAAACCCAGAGGGCCCAGAATCTGAAGATTTCACCTTCCTGCCAGGTTGTAAGTGGGAGGAAATCCATGTCAAAATGCACCCTTAGAAGGATAACTTAGAAGTCTCAGGTGACCTTTGAAGTCTAGGGATCCCTGAAGCCAATACTCAGAAGAAGTATTTTATGAGGAAGCTGATACTTAAAGAGGTAAATTACTTTCCTGAAGTTCCTGATCCCACACTGGAATCTTCTCTGTTATGGTATTTTTACTGCTATAGTATAAATGATGAAATAAAATTTTGAAAATACCTTCCACAAACGATTATTAAACACATCCTCTCCCGCCATCACCACTCCATCCCGAAAGCTAAACGGAAACATATGTGTTATAAAAGAGTATATTTTTTGTTGGAGCGGTCTGTCACTCTGCTGTTCCAGGTTCATTCTCCTTACATATCAGCCCTTGGATACTGAAATGATTTAGTAGACGGAGTACTTTATGAAACCATACACACAAAAACATTCACTCTGAAACACTGCCAGAATCCACAGGTTCGTAGTTCTACTGCATATTTGTCCTCCTGCTCCCCACACTGACCCAACTTTGTCCTCATTCCTTCCTCTTCTGACACCTTCATACCCTTAACACATGCTTCCATTACCACTGGGGCATAAACCCCTCCCATCTGTAGTCTTCACCTACAACTCACTCCTGTCCCACCCTTTCTCTCACTCTTCCAAACTAGCACCTGGCGTCCACCTCCATCTCACAGAGTAAAGGGGGGAGATCTAACACTAAGTGCACAGGTTTGCTTTTGGTGCTTCTGTGTTCCAAAAGCCCCATTATACTGGTAATTATCTGTTCATGTGTTTGACATGATGCAAGACTGAGCTCAGCCTCAGGATCCAAAACATAACAGACATGCATTCAACATGCATTCTTCCAACATATGTGCACAGAATGCTTACGTGCTTTCCATACATTATTTCATCTAGTCATGCCAACAACACTTCAAAGGAGGCATTAGCATCCTCATTTCATAAATCACATGCTAAAAAACAATTGATAAAAAGCAATATGATTCATATCCAGGTTGGGTTAATTCTAATATCAACTGTTGTTTATGGACTCCCTTAGTTTGTTAGGAGCTAATTCCTGCTGTAACTTCTTTTCCACCTCTTCTTTCTGCCATCCCACTCTAAACTTTTTCTCTCTTCTGCAGACATCCCTTTATCTGCTGTTCTCTCCCACTCCCTTGGACTAACGGTAAAATAGGAAATTGGGTTCTTCAATTTGCCAGCATTATTTCTAGAACACTAATTTTCCATCGTCTTTCAGACTCCTGTTATCTGAAGCCTAGCTCTAAAATTATCTATGTTGTTGTTTTTCTCTTCTCCCAGCCCAAAGGTAATATTACTATAGCATCTGATTTATTGCCTCCTTTGTATCCTGTAGTCAACGATTTAATAATGCATAAAAATGACCATTTATATTCCTCAAACTCTTGGTTTTTCAGACTTTTTGCCTTAATAAAACTGTATGTCCATTTCTTTTCATGTAGTAAATAACTTTGTCACACCCTGGATCTCATTAACACAGGGACAATTCCGATTTAGAGATCTCATAATTCCTATGATGTCTCAAATCATTTTGCATCCACCAAAACTGTATCTTCCAAAGCACTATTGTTTAGTCATTTCTTCTAAAAACTCTCTTGGCTTCCTAAAGTCAAGTGCCACTTCTTTTTTCTCTACTCCTTCACTTGTCATGGGATTGAGGACTCTGACTCTATAAATTAATATTAAACACACTAAAGGGAATATATGCAAGGACTTGGGATAAGTCTAGATTTAATGTGAATATTTATTCTGTAAAACTTAAGCTGTTTTATAAGGCCTCAAAACGGTTTCCTTTCTATAGATGCCCATTTCTCAGTCTATAGTATCTGGGCACCTCTAGGGGGCGCACCATCTCACAAAATCTAAGTGACTAACGGGAGCGTGCCTAAATAATGGGATCACTCTGGGGGTGTGGCCTCAGAGGAGAACATCAGCCCACAAAAACGAGTTTGAGTTAGAAACGGGTTACAAATCTATTTAGATTCAGAGCCTTTGAAGAATGTCTGCTATGAGTCTAAATCGGTTCGCAAAGCGAGGGCTGGGAGAGGTGAGCACCACGCACAGGGCAGGCTGCTTTCCCCTTGAAGTTCCCTCCGCTGACTCAGCAAAAGTGGATGGCGTCTGCAGAATTGCCGGATTAGGAGTGTTCTCGTGGGGCGGTCTGTATAGCAGCAGTAGATTGAGTTCAGTTCTGGACAAAGCGTGCTGTGTACCCCTTTCTGCAGAGCAAAAGTTAGCCGATACCTGTTACAATCAACTCATTATAAGAGCAGTGTCAGCAATTAGCCTTTGAGTTCAGGAAAGGACTAATAACAACTGTGATACGAGTTAGGTACTAAAACACCTCACTTCCAGTTATTCAGTGCATACAACAGGCTTGCTATTCTGAGGTCCAGACAGCACTTGTGACCCCATTAAGAGTAGCCACAATCCTCTGAGGTGAAGATACTCCAAATTCACGCATTCTTTAGTCTTAACTTCTGTCATCAGTTGACGAAGAGCTATTTGTTTTTGCAACATTATATTAGGAAACAGAAATTACATAAGGCATCGAACATCAAATGCGTAGTTAAAATTTTGCAGCTCTGGGGAGGTACACACATTTCGGGGGGAAAAGATAAATGCTGTTCCCAGTCTGTGGAAGCCCACCGCCTCTTTCTCCTCCAGAGCGGACCGCGCGGCTCCAGCTGCCCCCGAGGACCCGAGGAGCCCCGGACGTAGTAGCCCCGCCCCGCCCCGCCGGCCGCCGGTGTGGCTGCGGTGCCCGGGCCACTGCTCCCCGCCGGGAGGGCGGCTGGCGGCGTGTGGTCCTGTGTATCCGCGCGTGTGTCCGTGAGTGGGAGATGAATTGGAGTCACACGACTGGGTGTTACCTTCTGAGTGGTTCTGGTCAACAATCCATTAGGGAAGGGGTCATGGAAACTCCTTCTGCCTAAAAGGATGAAAACCGAGTAAGTACACGGAATTTTGAACTTGAAACGGAATGTAACAAATACAAGCAAAACCCTAACAGTAACCGTGTCCATTCCAACCGTTTACTCCTTTTTTATATTAAAAGCTGTAAATGCTTACAGGAAAGTGGCAATTTAAAACTGAATGAAAGGAAGTAGTTAAGGAACTTGAAAGGCGGAAAGCAGGACTGCCTTTAAAACCGGAGGAAAAATGAGGAACTGCTAAGGCAAGCTGGCCTGCGCCCAGCTGTGCAACAGGCGCTTTTGGTTTTAACCTATTGCGTTCTTCAACGCTGTTTTAGGCTCCAGATTTACTCTGGTGTTGTCTTCTCTTTTCCTGTGAAGTCTTCACTGGGAGTTTAAGGATGTTGTGGAGATAAGGCATTACCGGAACCAACAGTTTGGCAGCCTGGGGGACATCCAGGTTATTAGTCACAACTATTATTATTTTGATGTCTTTTTTTTTTTTTTTAAACCCAGGCCAGCCACTTTTTACTGTCATCCATGGAAGGGCTGTTAGTAACCGCCTCAGACTTTTGGGACCTATAATCCCTTGGCATGATTCTTCGGAAAGTTTTTAAGCGGGATGGAGCAATCTTGATTTAAGTTGTGGAAAAAGAAGACAGATTTGTATTCTTCATGCTGACAAAAAATAGCTGCTATGACTTTTCCGGCAAGGTGGACCGGGGCCAAGTGAAGCTGAATTGGTCATGGTCTGTCGTCCAGTGTTCCTTTGTCGCCGGCGATTTTGCCCCCGGCCTTTCTTGGTGGGCTTGGTGGTGGCAATCTGTCTTTTCTACCAGACCCTGACACTCCGAGGGACGAAGAAGCTCACAGGCACTGTCCCTGGGGCTGCCCCAAACACACCCACCGTCACCCAGGCAAGCAGATGCAAGAAGGGATTCTCTGTGGACAAACAGTGCTTCCTTCTCTCCCCCAATGCTCAGGAAATAAGAAAGGTAAGACCGTCATAAGTTAACCTTGACATTTTCTCCAAAGATAGCCTCTCTCTGTCCTTTCTATAAAACTAAAATTAACTTCCATGAGGTCTGAAAGGGAACCAGGGTATAGACAGCCCAGAGAGTGACCTTATGACAGTGAAACACATGTTAGCTTCAACTTCTTACTTCCAGAAAGTCCTGGCCATTATTTTATCTCTTAGAATTTCACTTCATTTCAGCTGAATGACATAGACAGTTTGGAGGAGGTGGGAGTGACGTGAATGCTTTCTAAAATATTAGGATTCTAATAGACCTAAGATTTAAAGTTTCGGACCATAAATCAAAGATTCCTAAAATTTGATAAACACTGAGCACCTCTTTCCTCAGGGCAGTCATTATGAGTGACCAGATCACTCCAGACTGAAAGATACTCTGAAACTTCAATTTGTAATAGGTTAAATAAATTTTTCATTGGTGAACACATTTCTAGAGCAAATATTTATTTCTGAAGCACTTAAAAGAAAGATATGATAGGTTTCTTCAAAAGAATTGACATACTGTATTTTATTGCTTATAGAAATAGGAAAATATAGATTATCTATACTTACACTATGTAATTAACTTTACTAATCTCACTTGTCAAGTTGTTGGAGAAAACACATAAAACACTCAGAATTTCTGTTTTAATATACCACTGTGTTTATGCCTGTCAGTGAAATGATGACATTTAAAATAGTCCAGTCTAAAGGAGAAAAAGAAAAACACACAGACAAAAGTCAGAGTAGCAACGTGAATGATTTCTATACTATAGCAGGTATTGTAGGAAGATAATTTAGGAATCTATAAAGTACTATCTCATTTCTGCAGTAAATCTTATGATTACAGTTATTGTTTGGAGCAGAATTTCTTGTGAAATGTTGGCAGTACTTCTACCATTATTGCTAACACCTCCAGCATCAGCACCGTCTTGCTTTAAAAACTCTTATGGATTTCATATCAGACTTAGAGCCCTGTGAGGTAGATAAGGTAGGTCTGAGAGTCATTATTTTACAGACAAGATGACTGATGCTTAAAGGTGTTCGGGCAGGCCACTGGGCCAGCACTCTGACATGGTACATCTACTCAGTTCCCACTGCAGGACTGATGCTCTAGATAAAAATAAGTTCAAAGACCTAATAATAATTTGTGAAGCCACAGCTCTAAGAATTTATTGAAATACAACATATTATTAGGTTAAAACAAAGAAAATTTGAAATTTTAACTAAATGGCTTATTTTATCAATAATATCAAGAAACATCTTAACCAAGAAATATGTGACTTAAAAATAGCAGATAATAACTTAGAAACATTTCTAGATGAACTTCAACTTCAAGCATGAGTCAGTTATTAAATACTCTGAAGTAATTGAAGAATGTGCATTTTTGTTCATTTATACTAGCATTAACGTACCTTTTGCAATTTTTGTGTTTTTTTGAGTAATCATATTTATGATGGGTGTAAACTAACTTTTGAAAGTCACTTCTTGTTTGTTTCTAACATTAATAAATATAATTTCTTTAAGAGGGGTTGAGATGGTTTTGCTCTTTAAGTGCCTAAAATTTTTGCCAAGAATTTTGGACAAAAAGGTTTTATTCATTAACTTAAAGTCCTTATCCCTACTTGACTTTACGTGAGTCCTGCTTTTGTCTGTAACTTAGGCATATGTTAACTGTTATTTCTAGGCTGTCACAGAAATTCCATTTGAGCTTTGGATCTCCTGCTCCTTAAAAACCATCTGAAACATATTGGCTGCTTGTGTAAAACATTCACTCTAGAATTTTCTTCACCAAAAAATGACAAACACATGACTTTTTTCAAATTGTTGACCATCTTAAATATTTTTATCATAAGCAAGATTCTCAACTCACAGTTACAGTCTAGAAATCCAATAGATATGAACACTGAATTTCCAAACATTTGCCACTTAAGTCTCTATTTTTAACTTAACTTGTGCCAGCCATTGGTTTAGAGCCATTTTTTAAATCAGTGATAGAAAGGAAGTTAGATGTGGAAGTTAGTTTAAATCAGGTATAAATTAGTTGTTCTTGTAGTATATGACACAAAAGAGAGTTGAATAATAACGTAGTTTTGAAGATTAATATTCTTTCTGAGAGTGTGAGTGAAGAAAGAAATGCCTTTGAGGTCAACATATAGATTATTCTTACAAAAAGCTACTTATTGAAGTTTATTTAAACATAACTGATGAGATACTACATAGATTTTCCTTAAGATGCTTAAGACCTAAAATATCACTTTTAGGACTTTTGTAGAAAAAGCATCGTTCCTATCTATAAAACCTGAGTTTTGTTTTTACTTTGATTAGCATACCAAAATATGCATATTACTAGGGCTTTCTCTTACTTGTGTCCATTCACCTTTAAGTGGTTTTTAAAGTTGCTTAAAACAGGTGGAATTGACCTGAGGTTCATGGATTCCAGAGAGTATTTGGATATATAAGGTGTCTACTGAAACTCAAGCATTTTATGCAAAATATTATGTGTAGGTGTATGTGCAATTCTCTGGGAAAAGCAATGATTCCCTTCAGATATTCAAACCTAAAGAAATACTCAGAAACATGAAAAATGCTCAAAAAGCAATACATTGAACTTTAAACTAACTGCCTCTCCAGAAAGTAGAAGTTGCATCTGGATTTGTAAGTCTAAAAAGAGAGAGAAATTCTCAAAGAATCCACCGGAAGACATTTGAATAAGTGATTTAATGAATGCTGTAGACTCTGCAGGAATATACATTGAGAAACCAAAGTGTAACTCATGGAATATTTCTTGAATCTTAGTTTTCATACTTTCATGAATGAGCAATGAGTTTGTCCCAGTCTTTTGGTTTCATTTGTTTCTAAGAGAAGACCTTTTGTACTGCATCAGCCCAGCAACTTTGGGTTCTGCAGTAGGAATCTTTACAGGTGGATTCCCTTTATATCTTTAAAGTTGGGATCTGGTTCAATGTCTAAAACTGTTTTCAGTATAGATTGAGATCATGGTATAGTATATGCCAACTTTCCAAAGTGAGGAAGTGTTCTCCCTCTTTCTGGCCAAATTTTAACTCTTTTTTCCATTTTAACTTCCCGAGGAGCCTTGCTAAGCAGATGTACTTTTGTCATTTCTTCTGGATTTTCTCTCAACATAACTTGTTTGAATTTTGGCTGGTAATTTGACGTGTCTTAAAATTATATCAAGTTAATATATGAACTGAAGACAATTTCAGTTGTCTTCACTAAAGTAGGTCACTCAGTAGATTTACTTATTTTTATGGAACTTAACACTTTGAAACATATTTTGTAACATAGGAACACATAAATTATAAACATAAACAATGGAAGAAAATCTCCTTAGTAAGTGCTCCTTTAGTGGAAACTTTGCTATTTGGGGAATACGTTTGTACTTACCCTAGCCATGTGTTTCTGATTATGTCCTGTTGATGTTCTAGAAGGAGAATTACCATTTCTTTGTTGCTTGACTATTCGTTCTCCATTTCTTTTTGACTTCATTCTTCTTCAGTGTCTCTTCTTTACAGCTACTCTTTCCAGCATCCAATCATAACTCAATGCAAATAAATTAATGTTTTCACTGCACATATGTTCTTCTGTTTTGTGCTTCTAAATATTTTCCAAGATACTTAACATTTGAAAAATTTTAAAAATTACTTGTTTGGATCAACTTTTCTAGAAACAGAAGCTGAGGCAGACACTTAATGCTAACACTTTATTGAATGGTACAATCCCAGAATACAAAAGTAGGGGTGGTGAGAGGGAGAGTAAATACAAATGGATGCATCACTGAGACATGTTTCCAGAGAGGCTGTGCTAGACTATTGTATATCAGAACAGGCACTGGGATAAGTGGGCAAGAAGGGCTAGTAATTATTCTCCTGGCTTTCCCCTTCTTCTGTCTTTCATTGGCTAGAGTTTCTCTCGTCCTACTTCCAAAGAGTGCTACCTGGAGTCTCTGGGCAGCCACCGGGGAGCCAGGACCTCAGTGGTGCAGCCCTGCCAGGCAAAGGCGAGCCGAGCCGCCCCTTCCTTCTCTCTCTCTCTCTCTCTCTCTCTCTCTCTCTCTCTCTCCCTCCCCCCTCCTCCCTCTTTCATCTCCATTCTGTATCTCTGTCACTATCTATGTATATCTCTATCTATCTACATATCTCCTCACCCAAGGACATTGTTTTTTTCATTGCTTTTAGAGGGAGAGGAAGGGAGAGCGGAAGGGAGAGAGAATCATCGATGTCAGAGAGAAGCATCAATTAGTTGCCTCTATATACACCTGGACTAGGAATCATAGGTGCCCTGACCGGGAATCAGACCTGTAACCTTTAGGTTATGGGACAGCATTTCAACCAGCAGAACCACACTGACCAGAACCTCCCTCCTTTTCCGTCAGTGCTGCTCATAGGAGCTCCCAGGTCTGTAGCGGCCAAGGCAGTAAAACAAGTTTCCATAGCTTACCACAATAAATGACCTGAGTAATACCCACTGGAAGGGTGTGTGAGGCAAGATGATCTAATGTCTGATATAGTAATCAATGCTAATTTTGCTTTCGAAAACCTATAGAAAATGCCAAAATGTGCCCTTCTCTTGGGAAACAGCATTGCTTTCTTTAAATGAAATGTTTGTAACTATTTCACTGAGAACTCTCCTTGTTCTCCTCTTCATCCTATTCATTTATTAATTTACTTATTCATTTTCTACATTCATTAAGTAAATATTTATTTAGTAGTTTACATGTGCATGAATAGGTTTATGTTATAGAGAGAACGCTCCAGAAAACACATTGCAGAATGGACTGGAATGGATAGACTTGACGGTAGGTAGAGCAGTTGGGAAGCAATTTCAAAATACTAATACCCCTTCTTTGCCAAATCTTCCTTTTCTCTTGTGTTTCTAACATGGTTTTTCAACCTTTTCCAGACTGATTCCAGTGTTACTCTCTATTAGTTACAATATTCCAGAGTTACTCTCTGTTAGTTACAATATTACAATTTTTTATGTTATTTATTTATTTATTTTTAGAGAGAGGGGAAGGAAGAGAGGGAGAGAAACATTGATGTGTGAGAGAAACACAAATTGGTAAAGAAACATAGCGTGGTTGCCTCTAACGCACCCCCAGTGGGGACCTGGCCTGCAACCCAGGCATGTGCCTTAGCTGGGAACTGAACTGACTACCTTTTGTTTCGCAGGCCAGTGCTCAATCCACTAAGCCACATTGAGTCAGCCAGGGTGACAGTCTTACAATTTAAAACCTTTCCTGTTTAGACCATACCTCCTACTAATAAACATATTCGTAACTGATAAACAACAAGCTTTCGCCATATTTGGCAATCCACCTCACCCATTTTGCTCCTTCTCTTTCCTTTCCTTCACAGCAACTGTAGCTGGTTCTCTCTGGGTACACTTCCGGCCATCCCGCCATCCCTTTTCATTTGGTCTGTTCCACAGAAATGTCCAAATTGGTGACTCTTTAGGTACCAAATCAAATAATTTCTTTTCAATCTACATTTTTCTTCTCTGAAGAATTTTACACTACTGGGCAACAACATTTTCTTGAAACTCCCTTTTTGAATTCCATGACACAACAGGGTTATTCTCTGACCAATGTGAAAATCTTTCAGTCTCCTTTCAGTGTTCATATACCCTGTCTAATGCTAAAGTAGACGTTCCTGAGCCTCCTTTATTGGGCCTTTATTGTCTTGTTTAGTACTTTCCTTTGGTGATTATTTCACCTTTGCATATTGTTAATTTTTACCCTTTTGTATACAGACAGATAGCCTAACAGGTATATTTGTATTTTGGATCTCACTCTTCACCCCCCAGACCTGCTTCTCCAGTTTTCTTGTTATCTTTTATTCAGGGAGTAACAAGAACTTTGAAAACTCACATAATTTTCCCTCAACATTTTCATGCCCAAATGAAAGACTCTTCTTGACCTATTTCCATAAATAGCACTGCCCTTCCCCGATTCCTCTGGATGTGTAGGTTTTAAAACTTAGAGTTAAGCTTGGTTTTTACTGCCCTTTCTCCATACCTTGTCCATCACCTAATCTGTCTTGCCTGTTTCCTCACCACAGCTCTACAGCCTGTCACTGATCTGCATGGACAACTCCAAGTTAGAAAAGCAACAACATTTTTCAGATTTTTTGTCTTTTTAAAAATTGTTATCTATTTAAAATTTTTTAATTGACATAAAAACACAAAATATGAAATTTACCCTCCTCACCATTTTTAAAATTACAATTCAGTAGTACTAATTATATTTATATTGTTGTGTAAAGGCTACAATATTCTTGCGTTGTCCTTATTTTTAACCATTTGTTTCAACCCCACTCAACTTGAGGGTTGTATCTCCCTGGCTTTTGACCCATACCTAGATTCCCTCTGTGTGTTTTATACGCTGCCTATACACATGCTGTTCCTTTTCGAACTCTGACTTCAAACTTCTCTCTGAGACCATGGTGTGCTTTTGGCCCTTTATCATACTGAGTGCCTTTAGTAAATATCACCTAAGCACAAGTGTGTATCGCTCTGTAAAAGGGATTTTTATCTAGCCCTCCAAATGAATCCAGAGAATAACTAATCGATATTTTAAAATCTTAGAGTCTTCCTCCTCAATCCCTATGCTGTGTCCTCATTGTCACCAACTTAGACTATTTCAGTAGTCTAATTAGTTATCCCTCAATCTACCTTCACATTCGAAGCCATCTGTGCACAACTCCTATAATACTGCTCCTGCAAAGCTTTCAGTAGTTTTAATGTTGAGTACCCATGAAGTTGGGCACTCTCTTCTGCCCCTAACGTGTCTCAAGATAGCTTTCCAGCCTTGTCTCTCACTCTGCCTTTATTTGTAATCCATAAGCCAGCCCATACCTTCTTCTCCAAATGCCAATATCTCTACCTCTGCATGAAGTCTCCTCCAGCAAGTCTGCTCTAGTCGACACCTCTAGTCATCTTTCTGATTATTCTCAAAGCATTCTGAAACCTGTGGAATTTCACCTCCTCCAGGTTGGCTTATCTCCATAAGTGGATGTGCACTTAAACATACCTCATAAAACTTATTTTTCATAACTATTTAAAAATGAAGAAACATGAGAATGTTAGAACTGGAAACGAGTTAGAGATCATTAAATCGAAGGTCTTTATTTTATAAGTGAGGAAAATGAAGCTCACAGAAGAAAAGGGCCTCTCTCAAAGTAACATGTTGCATGGATAATGATACCTGGATTAGATGAAGACCTGTGTGTTTCTCTATTGCCACTCTATTTCCACATACTGTCCCTATTCATTGGCATTATGAATGTATACATTGAAATTCTAACCACGCAGTACTTCAGAATGTAATCTGAAATATGGTTGTTGTAGATATAATTAGTTAGGATGAGGCCACCCTGGAGTAGGGAGGGTCCCCAATTTCATATGGCTGGCATTATAAGAAGACAGCCATATGAAGACAGAGACACACTGGGAGATTGCCGCATGTTGATAAAGACAGAGACTGGAGCCATGCTGCTGTAAGCCAAGGAACCCAGAAGATTGCTGTCAATCCACCAGAAGCTTGGCAGAATTCCCCTGCAGTTTTCAGAGGGAGCATGGCACTGCCGATGCCTTGATTTCAGGCTTCTTGCCCCCGGAATTGTGAGACAATCATTTCTGTTATTTTAAGCCACCCAGTTTGTGGTACTTTGTTATAGCAACCCAAGAAAATTAATTAAATTGGGGAGGCAGCATAGTTCGGCACATGAGCTCTGGGGTCAGATTAATAGCAATTGGTTCCTCACTACTTGGGCACATTTCTTGACCTCTTTAGGATTTTGTTTTCTCACCTGAAAGTGGATATATTATCATCTACCTTACAAGGCTAACGTGAGGCTTAAATGAAATAAATCATGTGAAACACTTAAAGTGTTTGGCAGATAGAAAGTGCTCACTGAGTATTAAATATTAGAACAATTATTATTTAATATCCTTCAGGATTTACTCATTTCTGTAGCCTCTACAGATCTTAACATGTGGTTTTCACAAAGTAGGTGAGCAGTAAATAATTGTTGTGAACATAAGTACTTGGGCAAGAGTTTCTGACTTGAGAGCCTCATTGGTTTTCTCTCGCTGTCTGCCAGCCTCTAAGCTGATGCACCTTCACAGGAAAATGCACTGTTAGAATCAGGATGAAATTTAAGGGGGCTGAGATATTACTTCAGAGTCAGGTCTCCTTATCCGTAGGCAAGGTCTTCAGTTTGGGCTGAATTCCTTTTTTTTTTTTTAAGTTCAAGATGTTGGGAAAATAACATGTTACAGCTGGGGATGTAGGACAATGAGTTGGGAGGCAATAGGGGAAAGAGGTTAAGATGTTAAGAATTTGGACCTTGAACAAAATTATATACAGGGTGGGGCAAAAGTAGGTTTACAATTGCAAGTACACAGAACAGTTTATTCTTGTATTCTTATTTATTAATCATCATATTATTTTCCATACAAACAACTATAAGCCTACCCTGTATGTGTACAGTCTGCCTCCCTACATAGAATACAAGCTCTTTAAGAACAAGGACTTGTTTTCACTTACTGCTGCACCCTCACTACCAAAACAGCCTCTGACTCATAGTGCTGAAGAAGTACCTAGTCAATGAGTGAATCAATAAATGAATCACAAATTTAAGGGTCAGAGAAGGCCTACTTTAGAGCAGAGGCTAGGAAATGAAATGAGGAACACCTTCTTTGCTCTTTTTTTTTCTTTGCTGATTCTCAAGTTCTCCACTCCAACTTTTTCCTATACCAGTATCCCTTGGACTCCTGTACCATTTCTTGCACTTATGATTAATGCTAATCATCCTGCCATTTTGCTACATTGATTTGCTTCTTCAGTTATCATCCATTTCTTCTGTTCTCATTAACTCATTTGTCTTGTTGGGATCATTATCCTATAAACATTCTAAAAGATCTACAATATTAAAACAAACAGACGAAAAAACAAAATAGCAAAGAACAACATTCTTCCCCAACTACTTTCAAACCCCTTCCCATTTCTCTTGGCTTCTTTGTCACCATTATCTGACCTCAAATTTGAAGGTAAAGATTTTAAAATTATGCTGATAGCATGTAGATATGCTCTGAGAAGAGATGTTGTCAGCATACTAACAGGTATACAACTTTCATAGAATTAGTACTTAATGCCTGTAGATTTCTCTGATATACTTAATTAGAGCTGCGTTAAATTTTTATAGTGAAATATGCGCATGAGTGAAAATTGTTCATGCTGAGAGAATTTTAAATTCAAATTTGCTTACATTAGATAAGTTTTAATGGAGCCTTAATAAAGCTCATATTTAAGCAAGTTATGTTTAATTTCCTATGAACCAAAGAATTAATCAATTTATAAGTGTCATTCTCTCTTATTTTTTCAAGAGAGTGGCAATAGTTTCTGCTTCTTTCTCTAACTAATTTTGTTTCTTGTCCTAATGCAATTAATTAGAAGGTCACACAAGATAAATCCTTTGAAATGGAAACCACTGACATTATAAGAAGTACTTCCTGTTATCAGCTTTGAGTGTGTGGACTTTTGGAGTGAAAGAAATGTTTTGGTTTCATTTTTCCCTTTGGTTTCCTTTGGATATTTTTTCCAGGGAACCATGTTCACTGAAAAGATGAGCTCGTGTTCTAAAATAGGACTCATGGTCACTAACAGAAACTGTACTAAAGCTGGAAATCTGCAAGATAAAACAGTATTTGGTCAACTGTGTTCAAAGTGTAAAACAGAATATCTTGACCTATTATGTCCAGGGTTAAAAAAGGAATATAATGATAAAACAGGATATGTGTATCTATATGTAAAGATATTAATGAAGAAAATGTTTTCAATTAAATTCACCAATGGAGGCTGAGAGTACTTAGGATTCAAAATAAAAGATGAACCAAAATAATTATTAAGAAGAGTACATGGATTTGGAGATACAGGACAGGCTTGGTCATGTGCTCTGAAATATAGCTACATTTGGTATCTCTAATCCTTACTTCAGGACTCTGGGTGGAACTTTCCGACCAATTTGCTCATAGGACATCCCAGTCAGAGCAACTTGCTAATCAAGAGTCTCTATCACTCTGAATATTGCTGATGAGAATAGACCTAACTACCGCCAGCACGGCTTTCTGATCTCCAACCTGTTCAGTATATTGGGTTAGAAGTTTAACAAAGCAGAGTGATGTCGTGGAGCAAACATGGACTTTGGTACCTGTTGGTTCAAATTCCTGCTGTCATTTACTAACCACAGACACAGGCAAATTTTACCTGGATTTCTAAACTCTCGTTTTCTCACTGGAAATATGGAGCTAACTAAGTTCTCCTTAGAGAACTAAATATATAGCTGAAAATGCCGAGCATGGTGGCTGACCACAGTTGGCATTGAGTGTGTCCCGCCCGCCGCCGAGAAGCTGGGTTTAAGCTTTGGCAAAAAATAAGCACTTTAAATGGCTTATGTTATACTTGTTTCAGGAATGCACATGTAGTACATATTTTTGATCCTCAGCCTATGTGTTTTCTTCATTAGCTTTTGCTTAGGCAAATGTTTAAGTCAGCGTGTCCAATGCTAACAGTCTTCCGTTACTTTTCTCTGAAAGCTCTAAATGCAATCAGATGCAGGCACATTCCACGGACTTTTCCAGGACTCTGCACGATGCTTCCTTTCTCTCTGGATCAAGAAAGTGTTTGAGTTCAAGTAGTGGGGGTGTGACACATTTTCTCTGATTTGTAAAGTGTAAACTATTTACAAATTGTGATATTTTAACTCTTTTTATAGCCAATTTCTTATAGCACACCTCACAGCTGATTGTCACAAAACGAGCTGATTTCTGCTGCCCTAAGTGTATTCTGACTATGCCTAAGAGAGAGGCCTAGGAAAAAGTGGCCAGTTCAGAATGGGAGAGTCGGGCAAGTGAAAAAATCCTGATGATAGCAGTGAATAACTTATGGAGAGAACATAAAATTTATTTAAACAGTAATATTGCTCCAGGGTCCTGGTGATATAAGAAAAAGTGGATGTTGTTGGGGTGGTGGAAACCTTCTGAATCACCTGTCAAAGGTTCATGTATCTGAGGCAGATCTTGCTGTGCCCCGCTCACTCTCTCCTAAAGAAAAAGCATCAGTGGGGACCCAGTTCCCATACTGAAGAGTTGAATGACCATGGACAAGTAACTCATTTGGGTTTAATTTTCCTAGACTGTAGCATTGGGATGGGAATGTCTGTTGCAGAGATGTTATGTCATCAAATTAGACACTGTAGCTGAATGCTTTGGAAAATATTGAGATTATAAAAAGCAGGAGAACAAACATTATTAAAAGGGAAACAGGCATATTAAAATTTTTTAATTTATTTGAACAAAAATCTATTCAAATCAGGCAGCACCAAACCGGAAGTGGTGAGGAGCTCTCTAGCAGCAGGAGATCAGGGAGAGACTTTTACACAGAAAAGATAGATACAAAGCAAGGAAATTATTGATGGGCTGTAGCCTAAAGCCTAGTTGGCTGTTCGTGATTAGTTGTTCTTAGGTTTTGAATTCATAACTTCGAGGCATTTACAGACTTAGGTTTCAGTGTGCTTTTGTAGCCCGATACGGAATTAGATCCACATCAGTCTAATGGCCTCCTTGTTCAATGAATTGAACACATCCTGTCATGAAAATATTCTCATTGCAGAATCTCTAGAGGGAAAAGAATGCATATAAGCAACATAAATGTGAGTGCCAGGAATACTCCTTTTTTCATTAAAAAGTTATAACATAGTGTGCTATTTAAATGTCAAGTTATACAGTTGTGTTTCAGAATGCCACTAGGAATCCAAAATTGTGCTGTCACAATTGAGTTTCCTCTTGATGTTTCACTGTTCCTTTAACAAGCAATAGAAAGTGTAATAGCTTCAGCCCTCAGCCTGGTTCTTCCCTAGTGGAATATCTAGCATTAATTTAGCCAAAGTGCACAAATGCTTCAAGAAAAATGGAACAGGAAATTAACTTTTCTGTAGCAGTGCAGAAACTACCTAACCTTAAAAAAGTATCAACCAGAAAGTAGACTTATTGAGCAGTAAACCTTCCTTACTGGACACACCCAGAGGGCAGAAGTGATTTCAAATGGGCTTTTCCTTACTCCTCCCTTTATTATTAAGTATCTTTATAATTTTTTTTCTGAGCAAACAGTGAAAACATTAATAATCTGAAAATTCCTACACACAAGTTAAACCTATTAATCTAGGTATTATAGTGCTCAGAAACTAATGTAAAAGCAGATATATTTGGGGCAGAGTTCATTGTATTTTTGGTCAAAGAGTAGATAAGGGTAGATAAAGAGGAGGTAAGCTGATTATTTTTCTTTTAAAAAAGCGATGGTTAAAAAACACTGTGCCTGCTTTAAACAAACATGATCGCTAGAGAGCAGATTAAAATGTACTTGTGAGAATGTATTGTGTCAGACATATAAACCTAAAGAAGTTAGAATTGTCTCTTCTTTTTATTATAAAATAATGATATTTTAAAAGGAAGCACCGCTTTGCGTGATATAAATGTGAGGATGTCTCATTAGCCAATTGATGTCCACATATTCTTAACCACAATTCTTAGCAAAACCCTGAATAAAGTCACTAGACATTTATAATAATGTAACCCTGTGAAGTTTAGCATTTAAAGAAAACCTAATTACTGGCAGTTGGATCAGGACAGCGATCGAGTTTACTCAATTCCTGGCACAAAACCGTTTGAAGGAATGGATGAATGGAATCTAGTATAATTTATGCTGTGTGTCCAGCGTGGGACTTCCTGTGGTGGTCAGCAGTCCTTAAATTCTTTTGTATTTTCAGTTGGATTCTTAAACTAGATGGTGTTCCATCTAGGTCTTCCTCCATTTATAAGATGCCTTTTTTTTTTTTTTAAAGAGAGAGAAACTTTATTTTCTTTTTTTTAAGATTTCAAATTTATTTTATTTTTAAACAGAGCAGAAGTGAGGGGGGAAAGAGAGGGAGAGAAACATCAGTGTGTGGTTGCCTCTCATGCACCCCACACTGGGACCTTGGCCCACAACCCAGGCGTGTGCCCTGACTGGGGAATCGAACAGGTGACCATTTGGTTCACAGCCTGATGCTCAATTCATTGAGCTACACTAGCCAGGGCTATAAGATGTTCTTACCTCCTGCTTTCCTGAGAAGAACAAAGCAATGTGTGGTGTTAGACGAGATGGTTTCTTCATTAGGCCTGGGCTCTGAGGCCTTCTGCTGGACCTTTTAAGAATAAACTGGATTTCCAGGAAGGGAACTCATTTTTTTAGACAGCCACAGAAGAAATCCAAATGCTATTCTGCAATAATTCATCCTCTATGGAGGAATTATAGAGTTTAAGGAGTTTCTAATTTGATAACAGCATTGGATGATATTTTATTCTTTCCTTTAGGCAGTGCTTATGTTGTGCTATTACTAGATATTGTCATCCTGCCAATTTTTGATTTTTAAAGCAAAAAGTTGGCCATCAAATGTAAATGTTCTAGACTGACTGTGTAATTTTGAGAGCCCTAAAACGGAGTTTGAAAGGAATATGTGAGGTTGTGTTATGTGTTGGCGTGAGTGCACCATCTGGCAATATGAGCAAGATCAGGAAAGACTGGGTGGAGGCTTCTAGGATTCTTACAGCTTAGTTAGGCTGGGAAAAGTGTTACCCAGGGGAGTCACCAAGGACAGCCCACGTTGCATATTAGTACTGGGCAGTAAGCTGAAGGGACAAGATGAGGAAGCCATGGAAAGTGAGCAGCTATAGGGGTGCTCAAAATAAACAAAAAATCAAAGTAAGTGCTAAGAAGTAAATATATAGTTAAGAAAACTTGGGTGTACAAATTTAGTATAAGGCATGGTGTTCTTTTATACCAGGTAGTGTCTGAATCTTTCACACTCTCTCCCCCATTCTTCTTAACACTTTGGTCCCCACATGGGTAGAATTAGGGTTTGTGAGGTATAATGCCTCTATCCTTTAGCTTTTAATTCAGCCAAGAACTGGAGCTGACCTCTGCCGCCCTGGAGCTGTGGGACCACCTGCATGGAGGATGTTGGCTTTCATCCTTAACCATCTGTGCAGTTCCTGGGGACCCTGGATTTTTGGAGAGAACCCAGATGAACACTGAGGAGAGAAGATAGGAGCCAGAGATGCTATGTACATGGGATTGACAAATTAAGACACTTGAGGTGGGTTTAGGAGCCCATCCTACCTCCTGGGAAGAGAGGGGAGGGCTATGAGTGTGGTGACTGGGTATGCCATGGGTGGAAAATCTTAATCTCCAACTCAGTGCCTAAATTCTAACCTTATGTCCACAGTTGTTTTATTTGGCTAGACTCTCTGTCCAGTATAGGGCATGTTTGCTATGGTACTAAAAGAGATTCCAGGCTGGCTGCCCCAGATTCTTTTATGATAGCTTATTGTAGAAGCCTGGGGTCTGAGTGTATGCAGTGGTGAAGTGCAGGGGAGACCTCAGGGCTCAGAGGAGTGGTGAAGTCATGACAGGGCAGGAAGGGTAGTGAGAGGATGAGCAGCAAACCTTATAGGGAGAGCAGAGAGAAGAGAATGAGGAATGAAATGGAGAATGAAAATGGGAGGTTCATCAACTTAATAGGTGAATACTTTTAAAGATCCTAAAACAGGATAGAGGTGACCATATTTTCTAAGCCAAGAAGAGGGAATGTAATGAAGGGCTTTTTATATCTCAAGTGTGAATTTATTTATACTTTTTAACAAAGTATAAAATTAAATCATATTTAGTTGTGTGGTTAACAAACTGCCTGTATTATTATCCACCACTCAAACCTAAGAAGTATGTTCATTGTATACATGGTATCAATGGCCATTTTTTTATATGATATGTTTGCTCTAACACTGGATTTTTATCAGAGAATAGTAGAGATGGTGATCCAGTGATTATGTAACCTCAGACTCAGCTCAAGATGGTCCTATCTTGTTTAATTAGATAATGAGCTGCTTTTTAGAGACAACAGACCAAAACTCCATGTCATGCATCCAAAGCATATGCAGAGGAGAGAGCTTTGGCCTCCAGCTGTACTTGAAACTAAAGTGTTACCATTGTAGTGTTACCCCTCCCCCCACACCTACCAGTCATCACCATAGGATGGGAACATAATAGTAACTTGAACACCAGAATTTGGTAATAATTCATTTTACCTTTATTGTCCCAAAAGGTGAGAGGATTAAGAAGTACAAACTGGTAGTTACAAAATAGTCATGGGGACTTCTGGCCAAGATGGAGGCATAGATTGACATGCTTTGCCTCATTGCCCAACTATAAGAAGGATCACAACTAATCTTAAGACAAAGTACAACCAGAACTGCCAGAAAATTGAACTGTATCGAAGTCCAACAACCAAGAATTTAAAGAAGAAACATTCATCCAGATGGGTAGGGTGGGTGGAGGAGAGCCAGGGCAGAGAGGATGCAATGTGGTGGCAAGGCAGTGGTGATGGCAACTGGCAGGCTGGGCAGTCCCACATTCACCTATGATAGATAAAAACCAGGAGGGACACCTGGGGAGCAAGCCATCCCAGCCCCAGGCCAGACTGCACAGCCCAGGGTTCCAGTGCTGGGAAAATAAAGCCTTATAATTTTTGGTTGTAAAAACCAGTGGGGTTAAGGGTGGTGGAAGAATCTGCTGGTCTCTCAGGAGAGTCCATTTAAGGGACCCCCATAGCCTAGAATATATGCAAACCCACCTACTCTGGGATTCAGCACCAGGGTAGCAACTAGAAGGGTGCTAGTCACATATGGGAAGTGGGGGAAGTAACTGGAAATGGGGGAAGAACCAAGTAAGCAGCACTGATCCCTCTCAGGCCTTTCCCCCACATACAGAGCCACAAAGTGGCAAAGTAGGTTGCCCTGCCCTGGCAAATACCTAAGGCTCTGCCCCTTACAACATAACAGGTGCACCAAGATGGAGTCAAAGCAGCTGTCTCCAATACACAGATGCAAACACAGGGAGGCTGCCAAATTGAGGAGACAAACAAATATGGTCCAAATGAAAGAACAGATCAAAACTCCAGAGAAAGAACTAAGCAAAATGGAGATTGCCAGCCTATCACATGCAGAGTTCAAACCACTGGTGATAAAAATGCTTAGAGATCTCACTGAGTATGGCAAATGCATAAGGGAAGAAATGAAGGCTACGCTAAGTGAAACAAAGAAAAATCCACAGGGAACATACAGTGAAGGGAAGGAAGCTGGGGTTGAAATCAATGATTTGGAACATAAGGAAGAAATAAAGTCAACCAGTACAGAATGAAGAAATACGAATTCAAAAAAATGAGGAGAGAATAAGAAGGTTCTGGAACATTTCCAAACATGCCAACATCTGAATCATAGGGATGCCAGAAGGAGAAGAGGAAGGGCAAAAAATTGAAAACTTTTTTGAAAAAATAACAAAAGAGAACTTCCCTAATTTGATGAAGGAAATAGACATACAAGTCCAGGAAGCACAGAGTCCCAAACAAGTTGGACCCAAAGAGGACCACACCAAGACACATCATAATTAAAATGCCAAATGTTAAAGATAAAGAGAGAATCTTAAAAGCAGCAAGAGAAAAGAAGAGTTACCTACAAAGGAGTTCCCAGAAGACTATCAGCTGATTTCTCAAAAGAAAGTTTGCAGACAAGAAGGGCCTAGAAAGGAGTATTCAAGGTGATGAAAAGCAAGGACCTAGATTACTCTATCCAGCAAAGCTATCATTTAGAATTAAGAGTAGATAAAGCTAAAGGAGTTCCTCATCACCAAGCCCTTATTATATGACATATTAAAGGGAGTTATCTAAGAAAAAAAAGAATATCAAATCTATGGAACAGAAAAATGACAATGAATTCACAACTATCAAAAATTGAATAAAAAACAAAAACAAAAACAAACTGGGCAAACAACTAGGAACAGGAACAGAATAATAGAAATAGAGATCACATGGAGGGTTATCAGTGGGGAGAGGGAAGGGGGAGAATGTGGGAACAAATGCAGGGATTAAGAAGTGTAATTGGTAGGTACAAAATAGACAGGGGGATGTTAAGGATAATACTGGAAATGGAGAAGCCAAAGAACTTATATGCATGACCCATGGATATGAACTAAGGGGGAGTGGTGCTGGAGGAAATGGGGGTGACAGACTGAGGGGGAAAAACAGGAAAAAATTGGGAGAGCTGTTATAGCATAATCAATAAAATTCTTTAAAAAACTATAAAAATAGCCATGGGGATGTAAAGTACAGCATAAGGAACATAGTCAATAGCACTGTAATAAGTGTGTATGGTGCCAGGTGGGTACTGGAAATATCAGGGAGATCACTTTGTGAATTACATGATCATCTGACCACTGTGCTGTACACCTGAAACTAATACAAAATAACACTGAATGTAAACTGTAATTAAAAATAAAAGTTAAAATAAAATTAAAACTAAAATAAAATAAATGTTTTATTGCACCTAATAAACACTACCTTTTTCATATTCTACTTTAATTTGACACTCCTTGTGAAATCACATGATTAAAATTTTTTGACATGGCTGGTGTGGTTCAGTTTGTTGGGTGTCCTCCCACAAATTGAAAAGGTTTCTTGCTGGTTCAATTCTTGGTAAGGGCACGTGCCTGGGTTGCAGGGTCAGTCCCTGGGCTGGGGTGCATACAAAAGGCGACCAGTTGATGTTTCTCTCTCACATCAGCGTTTCCCACATCAGTGATTCTCTCCTTCTCTTTCTACCTTCCCCTGTCTCTAACAGATAAATAAAGAAATTTGTTTAAACAATCTGTTTAAGTTTTTATTTTGCTGAATTAATTAAACAAGGAGGCCGTTAGACTGAGATGGCTCTAATGCTGTGGCAGCCTCTAAGCAACCAAAATCTAAGCCTGTAAATGCCTCAAGGGACAGGCAGCAATTTCCCGCCTTTGCTTCCACACTTTATATATAAAGTTTTCCCCCTGGTTCGTACAGGGGGTTTAAAGGGGGAGGCACTCCTAACCACTCCTCGGTTGACACTGCCCAATTCCAATTGATTTTTGTTCAAATAATCTTAAATTTTTAAACATATTTCAGTTTATCTTTTAACAATTTAAAATATCTTAATTTGTCAAGAGGTTCTTTTGTGCAATAACTTCTTTAAGAGATATTTAAATGTGCCTTACCTTTATGAGGAGCTGTATATTTTCAAATGCTTTTATCTTCACTGTTTGAATCTCCTACAATAACATGAAGAATAAGATGGAAAGTTGGTGCTCATTTGCTGAGAAAAGTGAAGTGCATCAGGTGGAGCT